>CM022947.1:80772551-81253356 GCA_012931725.1 Litsea cubeba | reverse complement strand
CTCTGGATTGCGAGGAGGCTCGTTGACGCGTTCTTGCTCTTGTTCTAGAGCGAGTCGCTGCAAGCTCTTGCATATTCTTAAAGATCATCATGGGAGCCGATCCTTCTTCGTCATCATCCTCTTTGTGGCTCAACATTGTTGATTTCCCACATGGAGGTGATGAAAGGTGCTGGTTCAGCAGCATTTTCTTGTACAGCTTCTTGGTCTTCTTCATCCATCAGACAGGATCCTGTGGCTGTAGGGGGGTGTATACCAGATTATCTGCATAAGAGAGACTCAGGAATCCCATTCTTCATCCGGAAGAGATATTCTCCTGTTTCAAGGGATTCCTCCCCACTCATCTGTGTAGTTGGATTCGAATTCATCATCGGTGGTCTCTGGATTCGTACCATCAATGGAGAATCCAACTACTGAATTGCAAGAGTATGATGCCTCCTGCATGGCTTCTTTAAATTGAGGTGGCCATGAAAATCACTGAGAGTGAATTTCCTTACACCCTTTGAAGTCTCTGGAAGGGATGTTTTTGTTACCTCCAGTGAAGCGGTAGAGGAAGCCTCTTGCCTTTCTTTGACCTCTAGTTTTGGCTGGGTCTTCTCTTGCCGTTTGAGCTTGAGGAGATGTTTCCTAGCCTGCCTTCGCTGTTGAGCTGTAGGCTTTATTTTCACGACCTCCCAATTTCATCTTCAGGAGATCGGGCTTACCCATATCGGTTGTCCGTCTGGTGTCGGGTAAGGAACCAGTTCCTCGGACGCTTCGATTGAGTTATCACCTTGAAGGAAGTAGTGATCTTCTTCTTCGGTAATCTTGATGTGTTGTCCACATGTCACCATGTTGACGGAGGCAGACCCATAGTTTTTGTCAAAGGTGATGACTCCGTTTTTCAACGTCTCATTTATTTTCTCTCTCACAACGAAGCAATTGATTGAGAGGATGCGAGATCATCTGGTGGTATGGACAGTACCGAGGATCGTTGGTTTTGCCAACATCACCCGGTCTTTTGGTTCAGGCAGGTGAGCTTGCCATTCGCCACAAGAGCCCCGAAGATTTCATCAACATCTTCATCAACGGGTATTTCTTCTCTACTCGTTCTTGAAGGCGTCTGAGAGTTCAGGTCTCTTACCAGCAGCTTTGTTTTCAGCTTTCTTTGGTGGCTGAGGAGCTGACTTGGTCTGCACATTGAGGACCTCTTTCTTCTTTGGTTAGAGGTTGCAATGGCGGTTGGCTCTTTTCTTGATGATTTCTGACTGTTGAGGTCTTTAATCACTGTTTCAGCTTCCATGGAAGCTTCTAGGAGTTCTCCCAGGTTTTTTTGATTTGTTGCCGACGATCATGGAGCGGATTCTGGCTCTCATGTTGTTTCGGCAGATGTCGACTAGCGACGCTTGTGGCAATACATCAGAGCATTTGTATGCCATTGCTTTCCACTTGTGAATGAAGTCATATGTTGACTCATTCTCCCCCTGTTTTAGGCTGCACAGCTGAGCCATAGTAGCGGGATGATCTTCACCCTTGAAGTGAGTCAGGAAGCGTGTCTCTAGCATGGCCCAGTTTTGGATTGAGTCCTCCGGCAGAGTGGAGTACCAATCGAAGGCCGTACCTTTTAGGGTACTTGCAAAGAGGCGGATCTTGAGTGCATCTTGATCCGCGATAGCTCCCGTCAGGATCTTGAAGTGGATGACGTGCTGTCTGGCTGATCCTTTCCCCGTATAGTTTGGAGAGTAGGATGCTTGAATTGGTGGGGAACGGGACCGAGTCCATCCATAAGGGATATGGTGGCTTGATCCCATGCTCCTTGAGTATATCCTCTTCTTTTGCTTTGGCGAGGATACCGTCTACGTCCTTTTTGGTAAGGGCGCGTGACTCATTTTCTTCTCTATTTACCTCGTCGTCTTGATGATTCGGAGGAGGTTCATTGTTCGCCTGATTTTGGAAGGCGAGGAGAAGGTTTTCCATCAGAGTTTCAATCCTCTGCTGGCCCTGTTCCAACTGCTGGATGCGGGTGATCGCATCTTCTGGAGGTGGATTGCGGGGTGGTGGCTCAGAATTTGTAGCCAAGACATTCATCCTTCGTGATTCGAACGAAGAAACTGTCCTGGTGACTGAGCTGGGGCTCATTCTTTTTGAAGAGGAGCTTGAGGAAGGATCACTCTGCTGTCCTTTGCTTGAAGGAGCAGGGGATTCTTCTGAATGTCTTCTTGTCCTTGAGACGCTGCGGGTCATTGGACGTCGGACATGGATTTTTGTTGCTGATTTTTGGCGCCTTCTGGTTTTTCCAACCATATGGACGGCAGCAACTTGGTTGGGTCTTTCTTTTTCGACCCATTTGGGAGAGACTTGAAGTGTGGGAGGCTGGGTCCTTTGCTTCTCTAGTCTCTTTTGTCTATACGACGCGCGGCGGCGTATACGACGAGCAATTTCAGCTTCGGTCAGCTCTGACTGGGCTTTAAACGATGAAGGATGTGCTCCCTCGGGCGCAGCAGCCGAGCCTGTCTTCTTTGTAGCTGGGCAAGGACAGGATGCGAACCCTGTCCTTCGCCTGTTGCAGCGAAGCTTTGAATTTTGAAGTTCGGCCCCTGTAGAGATGAAGGGTCGAACTGCAGATTTGCAGGCCTTAGCAGGTGCTTGTGGAGGCCTTGTGATGCATGACTTGATTTTGGGCCTGTAGGAACAAGCCGGCTCATGCTGGGTTGACTTGGAAGTCAGGTTTGAGATGGGTCTCTCCTCTTTCATGTAGGCAAGAGGATAGAACTGGTTCTCCTTGAGTGGGGCCAGGAATGCTGGCTTAGTGGATGTATGGGACCTTCTCTGTTTTGGTGAAGGTCTTGGGGACCAAGTCTTGGAGTAGACCTGGTTGTTTGCAGGTTGAGGCTTCGTGGGGCTGCCACGGGCTTTAGGCCTTCTGGTGCTCGCCTTTGGTGTCACGGTAGTGACACGTTGAGAGGCGAGTTTTCTGCTTCTTGGAGGGAGTAGTTTGTTCCTCGGGAAGTGGGAATGGTCCCAGCGTCCCGAAGACGATAATCCAGGGAGTCGAAGTCGACCCGGAGTTCAGAGAGTTGCCGAGGGAGTTGACACTTCGGCAGCTGATGGGGCGCTTGTAGGTGCGCGTGGTTTGCTTCTGTTGAAGCATGAGTTGGTGCTTGTTTTCGTTGAAAGTAATGGTTAGTGAAGCTGCCATGGTTAGTTTTCGAAAATTTCTGAAACAAGACCACATCCATTAGTAATCACAAGAATATAATGATCATAAATGGGAAGTTCTATGGTTTCGTCTTTTCAAATTGCTCGAGGTAGATGACCCAAGCAATATGAGGAAGGCAAAATGCCATAGAGGGTACAATTGTTCTGATCGCAGGTATGGTAAGCCCAGAATGGGCATCCCAGTGACTGCTAGAAGCAATTGTGAACTTAAATTCGACTTATCGAGAAGCAGAGCTTGCTCGAGGTAAGAAGAATATAAAGTTGGAGTTACAGATGTGCCGGTCGCAATACAGTAGACCCTGAAAGGGCGTACTAGTACCGCTAGACACAAATGTTTTGAGACCGCATCTATGAGATGAGATTCTCTGTTTTGAAAGGTCAAGATTGGATTCATCAAAGAGAGCAGATGGTATTCCAATCTGAACACGGGCTCAGCGATTTCCGCGAGCGCCAGTGCTCAGAAAGAAATGAACCATGATTTCTCGGATCTGAATCTAAAATGACGAGTTTTTTTTTTGAAAGGCCAATATCGGGTTCATCAAAGAGAGCAAAAGGCACTCCAATCTGAACACGGGCTCAGCGATTTCCGCGAGCGCCAGTGCTCAGAAAGGAGAAGACCAAGATTTCTCTAATCTAAACCCAAAATGACGGAAGTTTTTTTTTTTTTTTTTTTTTGAAGATTTTTTTTTTTTAAATCTTTTTTTTATTTTTTATTTTTTTTTTTATTTATTTTTTATTATTTTTTTTTAAGATTTTTTTTTGAAATTTTTTTTTATTTTTATTTTTTATTTTAAATTTTTATTTTTAAAAAATTTATTTTTGAAAAAAATTTATTTAAAAGACGATAGAGTACACATAGGCCTCCTAACCCGGTCTTATGAAATCTTGATTGATAGAATTGCCCCCAGGTAAGGGTAGGATTACTTAATGAACCCGTTTGGAGGACCCTTGCCTAGAACAGTCAAGCTGTCTCCACACTCTGGACAAGGCTTTTCTTTGAATCAACCATGATCAAAGAACACAGTTGGTTTAACCTTAGTGGTCTATGTCTTTTTTTTATATATATATTTTTATTTTATGAATTCATCGAAGAGAAACAATGGCCCAAAACCTTAGTCGAACAGGCTCAACATTTCTGCAAGCGCGATGAACGATAGGAACGGATCAAGGTTTCTCAATTTTGAATCCAAATTGAGAAATCTAAAATTTTTTTTTATACTTTTTATATATATATATATTTTAGATTTTTTAATGAACTCATCGAAGAGAAACAATGGCCCAACCCCCGATCCGAACACGGTCTCGGCGATTTCCGCGAGCGCCAGTGCCCAGAAGGGAAAGGATCAAGGTTTCTCAATTTTGAATCCAAATTGAGAAATCTAAAATTTTATATATATATATATATATATATTTTTTTAGATTTTTAATGAACTCATCGAAGAGAAACAATGGCCCAACCCCCGATCCGAACACGGTCTCGGCGATTTCCGCGAGCGCCAGTGCCCAGAAGGGAAAGGATCAAGGTTTCTCAATTTTGAATCCAAAAAATGAAAAATCTGATTTTTTTTTTTAAATTTTTTTTTTTTTTTTTGAAAAGAGAAAGAATGGAAATAAATTCAAAGAATTAGAAATTTCCAAACAAAAAATCTCATCTCATTTTTTTTATGCGGAATTCAACATAGGCCACCAATTATAAAGTAGCCAAGGAATCGAGAAAAGAAATATAAGCATAGAGCAAAATATATGATATGCAAATATTTCATTTCTAGCATCGTGTTCTCAAATAAACGAGTCCCACCGGGTGTGCCAGCTTGATGGACCGCGCTCCCGGATGCCCGGGGGTTCCTACCGAGGTCGGCGGACGTGGGAGTCCGTTTGGTTCCGACCCTTTCGTAACCGGGGGGCAAAGGGGGGCGTGCATCAACATTTATTTTTTTGTGGGTGTGCCAGATTTTCTATTTTTACTTGGAATTGCAAGTGGTGATCCGGGGATCAACCTTCGCAAGTAAAAAGGAAATCAACTTCTTTCAAGTTTTCCATTGCACATATATTTAAGAAAAGAGACATTTTCTTGATTTGCCGTGAAAGGCGATTTTTTTGGCATTTATAGCCGATTTTGGCGTTTATAGCCGATTTTTGGCGTTTATAGCCGATTTTGGCGTTTATAGCCGATTTACAATCCTTATCAACAATGAAAGACAAGAATTGTGATTTTTGTCTCTTTAAAAAAAATACAAACTACAATGAAAAGCAAGAAAAGGAGGATCTAACTTCTCAGGAGATTGTGGGGGACTCGTTTAGATTGACGGTCGCAAGCCATATGTGGGCTTCGCCATCATCCATGCAGATGAGAACAGAGGATGCTATTGATTCGCTTGGCTTGGCTATAACCTCAGGTTTTTAGAGGACAAAGACCAAAGGAAGGTCCTATGTCCAATAAAAAGCCGAGTAGACGGGCTGAAAAGCCATATCTAAGCCATTGGAGGCAGGAGGAGAAGGCAAGGACCTTGGGGGGTACCCCCCATGGGACTTTTGTCACCTTGTTGCGGTGGCCGGTGTAGAACTTCCGTAGAGTTTTCTCTCTTTTTCATTTCTCTGGATTTTTGTCTGCTGTCTGTTGATGTTGTGTGTGTCCTTTCTTCTTGGAGAGCCCTCCTATTTATAGGCTTTTAGGTAGCCTTTTAGGTGGGTTTATGGGCTTTTAATGTCATTAAGCCGCATAATGGGAGGAGTTACAAAATTGAATTGTTTATTTTGTAACTCCTTTTTCTTGGCTTCTGATTGGCCGGAGGAGATTGAGGGCATTTAATCGCCTTTAATCGCCATGATGGGAGGAGTTTCATGGGTTAAATGCCATGAATCTCTTAACTTGTAACTCCCGAATGCTTGCTTCTGATTGGGCCGTCCAAAGAAATGGATTAATGACTGTAATAAAGCTAGTCAATTAATCGCATTAAGTGGTCGCCGAGCAGCTGAAGAGTCGCGGGCCATGCCACGTCTTTTGGGATTCTTCTGTTGATGATCATCGATGGATCTTCATGTAGATCGACATCAGATGATCATGTAATTTCAGGTGTTTGTTGCCAACAGCGGGTCGGTGCCATCTGTCCTGTCGATTTCTCGATCGGTTGGGTAGAAAGCACACTTTTTTTTTGTTGACCGGGTGGCGATCAATATTGTCTTCGATACTCTTGATGATTTACCCGTGTTTTGGACGGATGTCAGAGGACTTGGTGTCTCAAAAGCATGAATTTTGGAAAGTACCAGAGGCTGGGCCCCTCGAATCGCGAAAAAACGGCGAAAACCGGGGTTTCCGGGGCTTTCCCGGCGACCCCGGGTTCCAAGGTCGCCGGCGACCCTGGCCCAGGGTCGCAGGGGTCTGCGACCCTGGGGGGGTTTTCCCCCTTTCGTGTCCCGTTTTGCGTCCGTTTTTGCTGTTTTTTTATTCTTTTTTCTTCTGTACTTTTCCTTGACATTTTGACCATTTATTGGCCTGATTTCTTTGTAGGAAACCTGATGAGAATCCTTGCATTTTATTTTGCAAAGTTTCCAATTTCCTGAGAAAGCCGAAGACTTTGTCGCGCAGAGCTGCCGATTTTCCGTCAAAAGCTGAAACTGGGCCAAACGATGTCGGAATGACCTGAAATTTGGTGTGAAGCCTCCTGAGCAATAAATAAGACCAACCATAGGCTTTTGTTTGAGTTTTGAAGCCGTTTGGGGTCCTATCACCAGTAGACTTGCTTTTTGTCGCGATGAAGATGTCGCGGTTTGATGTGCGGTCAACCGATGTCCGATTGACTTGAAATTTGACAGGGAACCTATTGGAGTCATTTTAAGATGATCCATAGGCTCTGTCTTGGGAACCATGGTCCCGGAGAGCTTTGCCGCCGAGAGGCCTGATTTGGCTGTCGGAGAAGCGAAGTTAGGCCAAATGATTTTGAAATGGCCTGAAACTTCTTGTGTACTCCTCTTTTGGCTGTCTGGAAGAATCTTGCAGTTTTTGTTTGATTCTGACAAGATTTGATTTTTGGAAGCAGCATTGCCTATTTATGGCAGGTTGCGACTTCATGTAGCTCTTTGGATCTTGAAAATGCAAAGTGACATTTTTGGTGTCAACAGTCCATTAAGGACCAGCCGCTATAACGGCCGCCATGGCTCGAAGCCATCTATCATCCGGACACAAGTCCAACATCCTACGTCTGGGATCTCACAATCACATATCAACTGAAACATAAATAGTAATTAACATATCTGCACAGTAGCATGGGCCCAACCTTAACACCATCCAAATTGATTATTTACCCCCATCTAAGCATAATTAATGTTGGTTGGTATAAGGTTGATCCACATTCAACAGTAATGAATCACTGTCTACATAATTAATTATGTAATTAATCACAATCGTCTAAGGTATCACAGCCTTCATCGATCTTACTTTATTTAAGTAGTAAGGTTAAATTTGTAAATCTATGCACAGTTTAGAGTTGTTTCCTTTAACAAATCCCACAAACATCCATACTGTACATAGAGAATATATCATCTCACACCTGAAACACAATAGTATAAATTACAGTGGGTCCCACTGGTTCAAAACCATGATCAGACTGGATTTCTTTCTTCGCCCAATGCTGAAATACCATACTAATGGGCCTGAATCATCATCAGACCATTCTTTGGCCCACAGATTCAAAAACAGATCTTTATTTTAGATTTCCACAAGTCACGCCCAGGGTTATATTCATCTACTGGATAGTGGGTCCCACTATTCACAAACCCTTGATGTCCTTGATCTCTATGGTCGCCTAGGAGCCCCACACTTGATGACGGGATTGGATTTTCAATCCTATGGTCAGATGAATTTCAGCAAGCCTTGACGGCATACTGTAAATTTTCTGTAATAGACACCTCCTTTAAACTATGGTAATTGGATGGAGGCTCAGGTGGGGTCCACTCTTCTTGGGTCCTTCATCTTAAGGGTCGACCATGGCTTCCCTTATGGATCCCTGGTCCAGATTTCTGATCAAGTGGGCCAAGTGGTCCCACAACTACAAACAATCAAAACTGTTATTGTCGTTGCTGGAATTGGAAATCCAGTTCTAACTGGTTTCTCCTGCTGATCCCCTTTCTTTCCATCTTATAAACATAGTGAACATATAAATCATAAGAAGCATCTCATCATATCACAACAACAGAACTTGAGTTTTTTTTTTTTTTTTATTCCATCAAACACACGACAGAACCTTGAGTTTTATTCCATCAAACACCAATTCCAGTGTTGACATGTAATAAAACATCCCCGAACAATTGATAGATTCAGATTTAGCAAATCATGCATCGGGAAAATCCACTCACCTTTGATAAACAATCGTTGTCTTTGAATTTGAATTTGACATCAGCAGCCTTCCTCTCCTTCTCCTAAATTGCAATCAACAACTCTCAGACTTTTCTCCAATGAATAGAATATATCATTAAGGGGTCGTTGGTTCTCTTACATATAAAAGGGAAGATGAGTTCTAGTTACCTCTAACTTCCTATTTAGAGTTGTTTTACAACTCCATTCCTTCCCAAACTCTCTCACGTGGGATACTTGCTAAGTTACTAAAAGTATGGAGTTCTACTTCCATTATAACTTGAGCCAAGCTATAACTAAAATACTACCTGAGCCAAACTAATCTTAGGCCCAAGTAACTCGGGATATTACACTTCATTCTTGTTAACATCATTTTATAAGCATTGAATGGTGTCATCAAGTATTTTTTACATTTTATCCATTTTGTTGTTTATTAATCAAATGGTATGATCAATGATGGGTATGATTTTATGGCTAAAATGAATCTCAACTTGACCTGCGGAATTCTTACCTACACAATTTATTCTCAATATTATGATTTTCTTTCTGCTCATTTGATTTGTTATGGACGTTCGTTTGGACTTTAGAGGTCCCCCCATGAAACTGGGAAGTCAAACTGTTATGACTACCACCCTCCATTATTTAAATGGAGCACATTATGGGGAAAATGACAATGTGGAAGTTCATCTGCTTCAAAAATCCCTAAATCATGGTATGATATGTGAGAAAAATGCTGGCCACAATAAAAATCTGATTCAAAGCAGGACCATATCGAGGATTTCAAGATTAAAAAAAAAATGGAATCATAATTATGTGTTACGCGATTCTCTGTGCTACAATTTTCCAATGATTGACAAGGTTAATCTCCTCGAATAGGAAGGATCCCATTGGTTTTGGCCATTTGCACGTTAGTGATACACTGGCTATAGCTACTATTAGCTAGGCGGGGAACAGTTGTGAAAGGGCATCACTATTTCAGAAAGAAAAATCCAAGATGTTGCAAGCTTTCAAATCCCTCTACTTGTTGCTCACGTCTCCCGGTGTGTATAAGGAATTCGGTTAATTCCAATAAAATCCCTGAGATAGGCTTCCACTCGGCCCATCCAGTTATACTGCCACATGGACTTGCACAGAACTCCACATCAGATCCCCAGATGTGGCCAAAGTCGACTTGGACAACGAGATCCAAAGGACCAGTTGAATTCGGTTCAGTTGGGGCCCTCCCATACACCAGTTAAATCTGGCAAATCTATCTATTTTATAAGATAAAAATCATGGATGGAAAGTCATATCATGTGTCAACAATCTAAATTTTTTATATTTTGACACTTGACAGTATTATTTTGACACTTGGCAGTATTTTCCTTAAACATTTAATACCCTCTTCTCATATTTTCTTAAACATTTAATGCTCAGGTGTTTCTTATTTTTCCAATAACTAGCAAAAAAATTTTCTTTATTAAAATTTATTATTATAATTTTTAGTTAAGTTTTAGTAATATTTTTAGACCCGGGCTTAACACGGGTCTTTTTTTTTTGCTAGTAAAACCAATATACTGGACCTAGAGGTAAACTCAGAATCCAATGCAACATGCATCATATTGGACAACATTGAAGCTGCAGATGGTCCTATAATGGCAGGTAAAGGTGCTACTGTAACTACACATCCAACCTAGTTGAAAGGAGCATATGGAGGAGCCTATGTATTGAAAGATGGCAGATGTCGCTTCTGAAGAAGATGAGATACAGGGTGTAGAAGAAAAGGATGACTGCCGATTACAGGCTGTTGTTGTTAGGGATAATTCTACTGCAATTGATGCCTCAGATTTTCTCAAAGTTCAGGAGAAAAAAAATATGAAATAGGTTCCAATGTGGGTGTATTTATGTGTGGTAGGGAAAAGGAGGTTAAGATGATGGTTCATTAGATGTTTTTTGGTGAACAAGGATGGAGTAGAAACTAGAAGATCTACAAGAGAGAATTGTTAAATCTAATGTCTACCATAACTTATGATCGACATAGTGGGTGAAGCCCTGTTAAGGCGATGGGAGATAAAATATGTGATGAACGAAGATAATCTCCTGGAATGTTCGTGAGCCAGGGTCTTCATTGAAGTGATACTCAAAGTTTAATTTATTTTGTTAATGCAGATATGGTTTTAATCCAAGAAGACAAGATTGCAAATGTGGAAGATAGCTGAATCGGGCCAGTCTTCCTTTTTAGGCATTTAGATTGGGTGGCCAAAACTCAGCATGATCATTGGAAGCTATACTCCTAGTTTGGTATAGGTCTGAATGGACCAAGAGTGATGATTTGGTGGCTGACATTTCTGTTTCAGTGTTCCTGGATAATGGTAGTGGCTGTTCTTGGGTATTTTCGAGAGAATTACACCTGATTAAGGGAAATGGGGTTTGCCGTAGTGTCTTTGGGGAGACATCAATGTCATTTAAGTATTCGTCATAGGAGAAAGGTGCTTTAAGAATGGGTTCTTCTATGAGAGCATTTTCGGATTGGATTAAATAGAACAATCTAATTGATCTACAGATGTCCAGTGCCTTTTTAAGTTGGACTAATAGCCAAGAGGAACTGGACTTGTCCATGACTAAAAGATTCTTTGTCACTGCAGAATGGCTACGTGTTTCCTTTGATCTCTCTTAGAGCTATTCTACATCCTACTTTGGATCTTAGTCCTATTGTTCTGAATGTCAATCTACAATCTTAGGGGTCCTCTATTTTCCTTTGGAATGATGTAGATCGAGGATGGGGACTTTCATAAGATGGTCTCTTTACTGGTGGGGGGAGTTTGGGGTTCCACGGCAGGCGAGGTTTTTTCTTTTTCTGAAACTGATAATAATAAAATCCAATTAAAAAGATTGGAAGAATAATTCCTTTGTTCGAATTGAAGAAGCAAGATCGATGATATTGTGACAATTCGAGATTTGGATAGAGATGAGGAACACAATGTTTCATTTCATCAAGGAGAACTCCAGAGAGCTTTCCTGAAAAAAAAAAAAAAAAAAAGAGGATGTTTGTTCAAGAAGAGAGAAAGTGGAGGCAAAAGTTCCAATGCAATTAATAGATTAAATAGGGAGAGAAAACATACAAAGTCTATTTATGGTATAGTTACAGCAGGATAAAGATCAAGGAAGTCCATTGCCTTGATTCTGGTGGTACTCTTTGGGAAGAACATAACTAAAGCAACAGCCTTGTGCATGTTTCAGCATGTTCAATCAAGCAACGCTAAAATTTGGACAATCCAGAAGTCATTCTTTGTACTTTGTTTTTCAAGAGGAGTGTACGTATTGACAAACTCACAATCACAGAAAAGAGTTTGAATACTCTTGAGAATGTATTAAATTTGTGTGTCTTTCTATGGAGATTGTCCATCAATATATAGGTATTTACATGCCTTTAATCAAGGCTCTAAGAAAGGAAAACAATCTAATTATATCAATCATTAACCTAAGTTAGGAAAACGACTAATCACAACAATTGCTATTCTAAGTTAGGAAGGCTACAGCTGTCTCAATATTGACCGGCTTTGGGCCTTGGGCCTGTTTAACACCCCTCTCAAATTGATGCGGGAGAATCAACAAGCATCTATTTGTCAACCAAGAACTGATGGTGTGGTCGTGGAAGCCTTTGGTGAGAATATCAGCAATTTGAAGTTCAGTGGAGACATGTGGAAGGCTGATGACATCACGTTTAAACTCATCACGTATGAAGCGACAATCAACCTCGATGTGTTTAGTGCGTTCATGAAAAACTCGGATTTTCAGTAATCCGAATTGCACTTGTATTATCAGCATAGAGGGGGGTAGCTCCTTCTGTTGGAAAACCAATGTCAGAGAGCAGACCACGGAGCCAAAGAAATTCGGTGCATGCAGCAGACATAGCTCGGTACTCGGCCTCGGTAGAGGACTTGGAAACTTTTTCATGTTTCTTGCATTTCCAAGAAATGAGACTATCACCCAAAAACATGCACTATCCTGTCGTCGATCTGCGAGTATCCGGACAACCAGCCCAATCAGCATCTAAATAAGCTTTGAGAGATAGAGGATTGTTGGATGGAAAAAACAACCCACGAGTCGGTGTGCGAATAAGGTACCGAATAATGCGGCGAAAGCAGCCAGATGAAGGTGACGAAGAGCAGTCATGAACTAACTCATCAGGTTGACCGCATAAGAGATATCTGTTGGAATTTGAGATGACTTGAGAAGTCTTTTGATGAATTGAAGAAGTTAGCATCTCAAGTATTGATTTGAGTTGGAATTCTTGTCAACACATTGTCACAAACATGATGATAATAGGCTAATGTTGATAGAGCTGAAAAGAAGCAACAGAAGTGAAACAGTCAGGAACTCAGAATTCCTGAAGCAGAGCACGCGGTCGACCGGGCTCTTCATGCGGTCGACCGAGCAAGAAGAAACCTGCAGAAAACAGATTTTGGTAGCTCCCAGTTATTTTCGTGACACAGTGTGTCTTCGGTCGACCGAGACCTCAGGATGTCGACCGAGCTCGATAAGTGACTGATTCCAGTCAGTGTATGATGTCGACCGAGCACAGTATGATGTCGACCGAGCACGGGAACCAGAGTTGCGCAGAATTAGAAGTTTTGCACGAAAATTCAGCACAGTTATCTATTTCGTTTGGGAATCTTTCTAAACGAATTGTAGCCCGTTTTGAATACAATTAAGGGTTATTAAAACCTATATAAAGGCATGCTTGGGTCGTTCATAAACGACACCAGAGAGAGAAGAAGAGAAGAGAAAAGAGAGAGAGTTCTTGAGAGAAAGCAGAAGCTGCTGCTGTGTTGCTGTTGTGCTGATGTAGGTGACGTTTTCTACAGCAATTGTGGACGAAGATATGCTCTTGAAGATGGTGATTCGTCCATGAGTTAAGTGTCTCTCTGTTTATGCTTTAATTTCAATTTGTAAGGGATTGAGAGAGAGAGAATTGTAGAGGGGAAGGGCAGTAGACAGAGTTGATCTTATATTCTGTTTTTACATCAAGTTGGTGCTTGGTGTCTGGGGTTTGGTGATCCTATCTGTGGGTGCAGATAAATTGTAAAGGGAGTCGGTGCTTCCTAGATAGTTGGTGCTATCTGAAACTCAAGGGAGTAGGTGCTTCCTAGATAGTTGGTGCTATCTGAAACTAAGGGTTGGTGCTCTTTGTCGTTGGTGCGACTAAATAAGATTCAGATCTGTCCCGGATTGGTGTTCGGACAGTCTTTGAACCGTGGACGTAGCCTTTTGGTGAACCACGTTAAATCTGTTGTCATTGTGTGGTTTGACTTGTTTTGTTGTTGAATTGGACCTGTTTTTAGAAATCACTGATTCACCCCCCCCCCCTCTCAGTGATCGTGGTATCCAACAATTGGTATCAGAGCGAGGCTCCCTTGATCAGTTTAATACGCTAAGGGTGATCTCTTGTCAAATCACATGGCAGTCAATACAGGGAATATGAAAGCACCTCTGTTTGATGGTTCTAATTACTCTTTCTGGAAGATTAGAATGCAAGCCTTCATCAAATCTCTTGGCTATGATGTTTGGGAGGCTGTCAGAGTCGGTTACAATGCTGCCACCGTACCCAATGATACTGCATCGAAGAAGTTGGCAGACAACGACTCCAAGGCGCAGAATGCACTCTTTAGTGGCCTTGTGGACAGCGAGCTTGTCAAAGTAATTGCATGCAAAACAGCCAAGGAAATTTGGGACAAGTTGCAAAGCATACATGAAGGTGATGAGAAGATTAAAGAAGCCAAATTGCAAACCCATCGCTCTCAATTTGAATCTCTTTGCATGGAGGAAAGCGAGAATGTTGACTCATATTTGCAACGAGTGAATGAAGTCACGAATGACATTCGTGGACTAGGGGAGGAGATTAAAGAGCCAGTCATCGTCAAAAAGGTTCTAAGATCTCTTCTTCCCGGTTTGATTCAAAAGTCTCAGCCATTGAAGAAGCCAAAGATCTGAATGCATTTTCCATGGATGAATTACATGGTTCTTTAACTGCCTATGAGATGCGCATAGGAAAAACGTCTTCATCTGATAAAGAAGCGGCCTTCAAAGTTCAGAAAAAGGCAAAAGAGACTGCTGATCATGATGTTGATTCTGATTATGATGAGCTTGAGGCTCAATTTGTTAGAAAGTTGAAGAAAGGAAGCAATGGCAAGTACAAAGGGAAGCTACCCTTTAAATGCTTCAATTGTGGAGGTATTGGTCACTTTGCTGCGAAGTGTCCCCTAAAAGAAGACAATGATAATGACTCTTATGCTGAAAAGAGTAAAGGAAATAGAAATTTCAGAAAAAGGGGCAAAGCTAAAAACTTTCTATGTCAACAAGATGACAGCACGTCTGAATCTTCAGACGATGATGAATCAACCGAAGCTCTCTTTATGGTCACTGTTGAAGAAGAAGAAGAGCTAGATCCGGAAGAGGATGAGGAGGCTGAAGTCAATCTTGAAGAGGAACTCATAGCCGCACTTGAGAAACTTAGCAAGGAACGCAAAACAAGTAAGAAAAATCTGAAACTTCTCCATGAATCTGAAAGTTCCATTATTGCTTTGAAAACTCAAGTAGAAGAATATAAAAGAATGGTAGAAGTCCTTGAAAACCAAATAAGTATCAAAAAGGAAGAGGCTATGAAACTTGAAACTGAGATCGCTAGAGCAAAGGCTGAAAATTTGGAAAATAGCAAAAAACTCAAAGCGCTCCAAGCGATTGAAGGGACTATGAAACTCAATGAACTACTAAAGTTCAAAGACCAGCCCACTTCAGATTTGGTCTAGGATTTGAGAAAGGTGAATCCTCTAAGATTGCACCTCCTAAAAGGAAAGAGCTTGTGAAGCAAGTCACTGCACCTTCTAACTCTATGAAGCCCACTCAACCTAGAAAGGAGTCCATTCCTGTTAGAAAGGTAATGAAGACTAACCAGCCACAAAGAAGATACAAATTCTATGGTTATTGCTTTCATTGTAATATGTTTGGACATAAAAGAGCTGATTGTAGATTCTATGTTAGAAACAGCCCACTTGTGACTAGGAACCCTTTTTCAATCCTAAACAGCCACAAAATTGAGTGCTATATATGTCAAAATTATGGACACTTGGCTAGGGATTGTAGGTTGCCTATTGCTAACCAATTTCAGGTTGAAAAGAAACCCAAGTTAGTTAAGGACATGGAGGGCAAAGAAAAGGGAAGGTAATCCCAAAGAATCTCTCATTGTGCAAATGGCATTCAATGCACAAAAGAAGGCAGCACCATGGGTCCTTGATAGTGGTTGTTCAAGCCATATGACTGGTGATAAAGAGAAATTCATCAAGTTACAGCTCTATGAAGGCGGTTCAGTGAAGTTTGGCAACAATGATGGTGCCAAAATCTGCGGAAAAGGTGTTATTCAGCTTATGGCAAACAAGATCAGATCGGAAGAAGTCTTATATGTGTCTGGATTGAGACACAATCTGCTTAGTGTGAGCCAGATCTGTGACAAGGGTCATGAAGTTATCTTCACAAAGAATGGGTTTGCCATCAAGAAGAGTAGCAACGGCAAAACAGTGGCAACTGGAACAAGAACTGCTGGAAATCTCTATACATTGTCAGATGGAGCTGAAAAGACCTGCTTGATGAGTCGGACAGAGGAAAGTTGGTTGTGGCACAAACGCCTTGGGCATCTAAGCTTTGATAACATGTCAAAGATTTGCAATTCAAAGGCTGTAAGAGGCATGTCTAAAGTTGAAAAGCCTTCCAATCCCATTTGCGACTCTTGCCAAAAGGGAAAGCAAACGAGGGTTATGTTCAAGTCAAAGGAGCATCATTCCAAGAAACCTCTTGAGCTAGTGCACACTGATCTCTGTGGACCGATGCGAACTCAAAGCACCAATGGAGATAAGTATTTCATGTTATGCATTGATGATTATACTCGTATGACATGGGTATTGTTTCTTAAGCATAAGCATCAAGCACTTGATCGTTTTAAAGTGTTTAAAGCACAGGTTGAAAATCAATTGGAAAAACGTATCAAGATCTTAAGGTCTGATCGTGGAGGCGAGTTCACATCTGAAGAGTTCACTAAATATTGTGAATATCATGGCATTCAAAGACAGTACTCAGCCCCTAGAACTCCACAGCAAAATGGAGTTGTGGAACGGAAGAATCGCACCGTACAAGAGATGGCTCGTATGATGCTAAGTGAAAGCAAGATGGCTGACAAGTATTGGAAAGAGGCAATTCATACGGCTGTATACATTCAAAACCGATGCTTGATCAGGCCACATGAAGTCAAAACTCCCTATGAGCTATGGTTTGGAAGAAAAGCTACAGTCAAGCACTTCAGAGTCTTCGGCAGCAAGTGTTACATCAAGCGGCTCGAACAAAATCCGGGCAAATTTGAAGAAAGAGCTGACGAAGGTATATTTCTGGGTTACTCCTCTACTAGCAAGGCATATAGGTGTCTTAACAAAAGAACCAGAAAAATCATAGAAAGTGCTGATGTGAGAATAGATGAGAATATTGAACCAAAGAAGGCAACTCATAATGACAGTCCAGTTTATGAGGACTCGAGTGAGATTGATGATGAGATGGCTGAATCTAATGATTCTGAGAAATCAAAAGATGACTCAGAAGATACTTCACCTAAGAAGCACAGCACTTGGGTAGAGCAACACCCTAAGGATCAAATCATTGGAGATCCTAAGGCAGGCGTTCAAACTAGACAAAGTGTAGTTAGTAATTACTCACTTGTGTCCACCATTGAACCCAAGACTGTGGCTGAAGCCAGTCTCGATGAAAGTTGGTTGAAAGCTATGCATGAGGAGTTGGAGCAAATTGAGAAGAACTCCACATGGGAACTTGTTCCTAGACCTACTGATAAGAATGTTATTGGTACTAAATGGGTCTTTCGGAATAAGCTGAATGAAGATGGTCAAGTCATTAGAAACAAAGCAAGGTTGGTTTGTAAAGGCTATGCTCAAGTTGAAGGCATAGATTTTGAAGAGACCTTTGCACCGGTGGCTCGTCTGGAAGCTATTCGAATGTTTCTTGCATTGGCAGCATACAAAACCTTCAAGGTATTTCAGATGGACGTAAAGTCAGCTTTCTTGAATGGTTTACTTGAAGAAGAAGTCTACATTGAGCAACCTGATGGTTTTCTCATCAGCAAAAATTCAGATCTAGTGTGCAAGTTGAAAAAGGCTCTTTATGGACTGAAACAAGCGCCAAGGGCATGGTATGCAAGGCTGGATCTCTATCTCCGCAAGATCGGTTTTGGAAAAGGACTTGTTGATAGCAATCTATATGTCAAAACTGAGTTAAGCAAACAGCTGGTTGTCATTGTTTATGTTGATGACATAATCTTTGGTGGCAATGATGAGGAGATGTGCAGGAATTTTGCAGAAGAGATGAAGAAAGAATTTGAGATGTCAATGCTTGGAGAACTAAAGTTCTTTCTTGGTTTACAAGTTCAGCAGCTGAAACATGGCATCTTCATCTCACAAATGAAGTACATTAAGGAAATGCTGAAATGGTTCAATATGGAAGACAGCAAGCCAGTGAGCACACCAATGACAACGAACACGAAGCTTAGCAAAGATGATAAGGCCTCGTCCGTTGATCATACCACCTATCGCTCTATGATAGGAAGCTTGCTCTACTTGACTGCAACAAGACCAGATCTTCTACAAGCAGTATGTATGGTTGCACGTTTTCAAGCAGCACCAACTGAAACGCACCTTACAGCAGTGAAAAGAATCTTTCGATATCTGAAAGGTACTATGGAGCTTGGTATCTGGTATCCCAAAGGCAAATCCTTCACTCTAGTTGCATATTCTGATGCCGACTGGGCTGGATGCGTAGATGATCGCAAGAGTACTAGCGGCGGCGCATTTTATCTTGGAGAAAGATTAGTTGCTTGGCATAGTAAGAAGCAAGACTCAGTATCCCTTTCGACAGCGGAAGCGGAATATATTGCAGCGGCGACTTGTTGTACGCAAGTGTTATGGATGCGGCAAATGCTCTCTGATCTAGGAGTTCCTACAACGGATCCTACGCCGATCCTATGTGACAACACGAGTGCAATTCATATATCTAAGAATCCTGTTCAGCACTCTCGAACAAAGCATGTAGCAATTCGTTATCATTTTCTTAAAGATAAAGTTGCTGATGGAGAGGTCAAGTTGGAGTATGTTCCAACAACTGAGCAAGTGGCTAATATTTTCACGAAACCTCTGCCAAAGGAAGTCTTCGAGTATCTCCGGAAAAAGTTAGGAGTTACTCACTCTCCTAAACCGTAGGAGTTTTGCTTGAAAGGGGGAGCAATGCATTCATTGAATATCCTATTCGCTCCTCGGTTTGGTCCCTTTGGACTTGTTGTCAAAGGGGGAGAGATGTTATGCTATGATAGCAAGGAGAGATGTTATGCTATGAAAGCTAGGGGGAGATTGTTGAAAGTGTTGAAGTTCCAATAGTGTTGCCAACAATTCCAAAGGGCGAGATTGTTGGAATTTGAGATGACTTGAGAAGTCTTTTGATGAATTGAAGAAGTTAGCATCTCAAGTATTGATTTGAGTTGGAATTCTTGTCAACACATTGTCACAAACATGATGATAATAGGCTAATGTTGATAGAGCTGAAAAGAAGCAACAGAAGTGAAACAGTCAGGAACTCAGAATTCCTGAAGCAGAGCACGCGGTCGACCGGGCTCTTCATGCGGTCGACCGAGCAAGAAGAAACCTGCAGAAAACAGATTTTGGTAGCTCCCAGTTATTTTCGTGACACAGTGTGTCTTCGGTCGACCGAGACCTCAGGATGTCGACCGAGCTCGATAAGTGACTGATTCCAGTCAGTGTATGATGTCGACCGAGCACAGTATGATGTCGACCGAGCACGGGAACCAGAGTTGCGCAGAATTAGAAGTTTTGCACGAAAATTCAGCACAGTTATCTATTTCGTTTGGGAATCTTTCTAAACGAATTGTAGCCCGTTTTGAATACAATTAAGGGTTATTAAAACCTATATAAAGGCATGCTTGGGTCGTTCATAAACGACACCAGAGAGAGAAGAAGAGAAGAGAAAAGAGAGAGAGTTCTTGAGAGAAAGCAGAAGCTGCTGCTGTGTTGCTGTTGTGCTGATGTAGTGACGTTTTCTACAGCAATTGTGGACGAAGATATGCTCTTGAAGATGGTGATTCGTCCATGAGTTAAGTGTCTCTCTGTTTATGCTTTAATTTCAATTTGTAAGGGATTGAGAGAGAGAGAATTGTAGAGGGGAAGGGCAGTAGACAGAGTTGATCTTATATTCTGTTTTTACATCAAGTTGGTGCTTGGTGTCTGGGGTTTGGTGATCCTATCTGTGGGTGCAGATAAATTGTAAAGGGAGTCGGTGCTTCCTAGATAGTTGGTGCTATCTGAAACTCAAGGGAGTAGGTGCTTCCTAGATAGTTGGTGCTATCTGAAACTAAGGGTTGGTGCTCTTTGTCGTTGGTGCGACTAAATAAGATTCAGATCTGTCCCGGATTGGTGTTCGGACAGTCTTTGAACCGTGGACGTAGCCTTTTGGTGAACCACGTTAAATCTGTTGTCATTGTGTGGTTTGACTTGTTTTGTTGTTGAATTGGACCTGTTTTTAGAAATCACTGATTCACCCCCCCCCCTCTCAGTGATCGTGGTATCCAACAATATCAGGACGAGTGATCGTGAGGTAGATCAAGCTGCCAACTAATTGGTGATAGGCAGTAGGATCGGAAAGAATATCGCCCTCCTCGCGACTGAGTTTGACATTCAGTTCGACCGGCGTATCTAAAGAAGCTGAAGCAGTAAGACCAGCCAAGGCAATGAGATCAACAATGTATTTGTGTTGATTGAGAATTATACCCTGAGTCGATTGATGAACTTCAAGACTGAGAAAATAGTGTAGTGGGCCGAGATCCTTCATGTGAAATGTCTCACGAAGAGACGGTTGGAGCTCCTGAATCATTTTGGCATTAGGACCAGTAATGACGATGTCATCAACATAGACAAGTAGTACAGTGATCCCGGATGGAGCATGATGTAAAAACATAGAAGGATCGTACAGGCTCGGATGAAAATCCAAGCGGAGAATAGCGGCTTGAAATTTCTCAAACCATGCACGAGGAGCTTGTTTCAGACCATAGAGGGAGCGACGAAGTTTGGCAACCATACCCTTCCCAGATGAGCATCCTTGAGGCAGTCGCATATAAACATCTTCTTTAAGATCACCATGTAGAAACGCATTTTTGACATCCATTTGATATAGAGGTCAAGACTGAGATGCAGCAACAGCAAGAATAGTGCGTACGGTGGTCATCTTGGCAACCGGAGCAAATGTTTCATCATAATCAATGCCATATTCCTACCGATTTCCAAGAGCGACAAGACGCGCCTTATACCGATCTAAAGTGCCATCAGATTTTAACTTGAGAGAAAAAACCCACTTACAGCCAATGGGTTTGACATCCAGAGGAGATGGGACAATATCCCACGTATGATTTTGCTTTAACGCATCCAATTCATCTTGCATAGCCTTGTTCCAACATGGGTCCTGCACAGCCTGAGAATATGATTGAGGAATGGAAGAGTAAGACAAAGTGGCCATTAAGGAAATATGTGAGAACCCATAACGGGCTGGTGGTACCGAAATACGAGTGGAGCGACGCAATGAAGGATGTTCAGAGGGATCAAGTGCCGGAGTTGGACCGGATGCCGGAGGAGGATCAGGAGGGGGATCCCTGGTAGGCGCTGCGCTGTTCCGTCTGTGATACACAAATTTAGGATTAAATCGAACAATTGATGGGTCGTCAGAAAAACCAGGTAAAGACACGAAAGAGGAGTCAGGAGGATCAATGTGTTTTTGAAAAAAATATTGTTTTTCAAAGAAAATGACATTCCTAGAGGTACGTAAACGACGAATGTGAGGATCATAATAAAGAAACCCCTTCTGGAAGGGTGTATAACCTAAAAACACACACTGAGCTGATTGTGCCGTTAGTTTTGTCCTCTCAGAAGGAGGCAAGTGCACGAAACAAATGGAGCAAAAAATATGAAGATCATCATAGGATGGAGAGGTCTTGTACAATCGCTAATATGGGCTTTGATTCTCAATGGAGGTTGATGGCATACGATTGATAAGATGAGCTGCCGTAGCCAATGCCTCAACCCAAAAATGGGTAGGAACCGATGATTCAAGAAGAAGGGAACGAGTGACATCAAGGAGATGTCTATTTTTCCTTTCAGCGATTCCATTCTGCTGGGGAGTATAAGGACAAGATCTTTGAGAAATAATACCTTTGTTTTGCAAAAACCGTTGAAAATCTGAGGATACATATTCTCCGCCTGAATCAGATCGCAAGATTTTAATGCAGGTGGAAAATTGATTCTCAACATAAGCTAAAAAGATTTTAAAAACATTAAAAACATCAGATTTTGAATGCAGAAAGTAGACCCATGTGAACCGACTGAAATCATCAATAAAAGTCACAAAATATTTGTAGTGAGCGTGGGAAAGAGCTGGAGCAATTCCCCATACATCACTATGAACTAAATCAAAACACTGAGAGGTGTGTGAAGTGGAATGAGGAAACTGAAGAGTTTTACTCTTTCCCATTTTACAAGTAACAAAATCAAAAGGCACACAAGAAGATAAACTAATAGATTTATTTAATAAACCAGAATTTAATATAAGGGACAAAGCCTTGGAATTAGGATGTCCGAGTCTATTATGCCACAACCGGCAATTATCTCTAAGAGAAAAACAAAACACATTATTGTCAAATTGATTCCCAGAAAAGTTAGAAAAATTCAGCGGAAACAAGCGTCCACACTTAGGCCCCCTCGCAATCTCCTTCCCGGACATCTGGTCCTGCACAACACAACCAGAAGAAGAAAAAGAGATGTTACAATTATTTTCAACAAGTTGCTCGACGGACAATAGGTTGGAAGTTAAATTAGGACAAAGGTAAACATTTCTCAATGGGATGGGACCAGGGATATCTCCGATAGCAGTAATGGGAACATGTCCGCCGTCAGCAGTTTGTATTTGAAGATGGCCATTGTAACTTGTCATCTTGGAGAGAGGGGTGTGGGAATACGTCATATGATTAGACGCCCCGGAATCAAGGAACCAAGTAGAAGATGAAGGTGACTTACCTGAGAGACCAAAGGCAGAGAGGGCATTGATAATCATTTGTTGAACCAATTCAGGAGTGAGAGATGATGAGCTCCCAGGCTGTGGGGCTGCTGATGTAGGAACATGCATAACTGAGGAAGCCGCATAAGCATGCGGAGTCTGAGACTGTGGATTCTGATACTGCGGAGCCAGATACTGTGAAGTCTGATACTGTGTCGACGGACGTGGTGGACGGCGGTGACATTCAGAGACGATATGTCCTGACTTTTTACAGTAACTGCAGACTTTCTATTTGCATTGAGATGCAAGATGCCCAAATTTCTGACAACTGTAGCATTGGGTTTTGCTCAAATCTCGAGGCGGAGGCGGAGAAGTTTTATTAGCCGAGAACGCGACTGAATAGGTTTCAGTCGTTTGTTGAGCAATATGAGCCGAGGTCGTAAGGCGCTGTTCTTCGCGTAAGAGTTCATTCAAGCAGACATCCAATGAAGGTAAGGGTGTCCGATTCATTAGGGCAGATTGGACACTTTCATATTCATTCCGCAGTTTCATCAAAAATTGATCTCGCTGACTAGAGGCCTGAAGGTCTTGGATTACTTTCAACAGATTGTCAGTCACATCCGCATACTTAATACTATCGTATTCCGACCACAGTGTACGGAATCCTGAATAGTAGTCTTGTACAGACAAGGTCCCTTGTGTATATTCAGCAATTGCACATTCAAGATGGAATTGTCGCGCAGAGTTATCTTGATGGTAAATTTTCTTCAAATACCCCCACATGGCCTTAGAAGTGGAGTAAGGCTTGAGATTCATTATTAGATGAGGCTCAACGGATCCTAGAATCCAGGATTTGATTTTGGCATCTTTAGTATGCCAAGAGATATTCTTCTCATCCTTAGTGGGTTTAGGGTCCGTGCCAGAAACAAATCCCCATAATTCCTAAGCTTCTAGGTAGATTTGAAATTGGAAGGACCAGGCAGGGTAATTCTTTCCGGTAAATTTAATCAATGTGACCTCAGATATTTCCATTGCAACTAAAATTGGAAACAAATCGATTTGGAACGGAAAAAAGAACTAGCCACAAACAAGAGAAACTATGTAGGATGTCTTCCCTGTGTGTAGGAACCACAATCCAACCAGGCAGAGAGAGACAACATAAAAAACAGCAATAATATGTTCCAAAAACAGCCCAGACGAACTGGACAGTGGCTGTATTTCCACTACGTGGGCCCCACTTAAGGATCTTGCCCCCAGATCACACAACAGATCTATGATATCCCTCTATTCTGGCTTCTACTGAACCAAGTTTGAACTGATTCTACTGAATATCCAAGATTCTGGACAGTCTTGATGAAAACAATATAAATATCTGAAAAAATGTTGAGAATGAGTAAAACACCAACCTGGAGTCTCTGAAAAATTCTGGAAATATCAGTAATATTCTTAGAAATATGAGGCGACCATGAAAGGGTGATTTCTAAAGTTGATCTGGTCGATCAAGGGTGGGCCACCAATAGGATGTCGTTGACGCAGGAAGAAGGTGTCGCTGGAAATTTCTTGAAAATAGATCCTGGATCTATTTGTTGCACGAGAGAGACTTATTCTCTCTATCCCTATTCCCTTAAAGCTTTTGGAAGATGTCTAAGATCAAGACTGCAAACCTCGCTCTGATACCATGACAAACTCACGATCACAGAAAAGAGTTTGAATACTCTTGAGAATGTATTAAATTTGTGTGTCTTTCTATGGAGATTGTCCATCAATATATAGGTATTTACATGCCTTTAATCAAGGCTCTAAGAAAGGAAAACAATCTAATTATATCAATCATTAACCTAAGTTAGGAAAACAACTAATCACAACAATTGCTATTCTAAGTTAGGAAGGCTACACTGTCTCAATATTGACCGGCTTTGGGCCCTTGGGCCTGTTTAACACGTATCACCATTTTTATTGAGTATGTCAATGATAACAGTGGTTACAGCTGACAATCCAGAGGTGTAGGCACTACACCAAAAATAAAAAATTGAAACGGATTACCGTTCCTAATCCGTGTGTTCCTAATCCGTTCATCCCTTCCAATTTCCTGTTTTTGGAATGGATTAACGGATTAGGAACGCTTTAAGAACGGATGAGCGGATTAGGAACACACGGATTAGGAACGGTAATCCGTTCTAATTTTTCATTTTTAGTGTAGTGAGGCATTTAAAATCATTCTTTGGAGAGAGTTTGACATTAATGATTTGGGACAACTAAGGTATTTTTTAGGCATTGATGTTTCTTAGTCTCAGAAGGGAATTGTAATATCCAAGAAAAAATGTCTTGGATACATGCGATTGGTTGTCTTGGTGTGCGTTTGGTCGATAAGCTTGATCATTGTCTTTGGACAAGACTCTGATCTTTTGCCTGATCTTGGACTTAATCGGGCTTGAATTATGGAGCCTGGAATTTGAACTCCAACTTAAGTTTGAATTTGTGTTTGCTTTCTGTTCGAATCTGAATGGGACAATGAAGTTTTGTGGCTTTAGCATTATTTAAGCAATGTAAGCGACATCCAATTCTGAGTCTGTTATTATTCATTTTATTTTCAGAGTTACTGTTCTTTGCATTTTTCCAATTCCTTCTCAGTTTGAAATTATTCCCATAGGATTGAAGGCTATGTGGTGCTTTTAACTCCTATTTTGGTTAGTGAGTTATTGCATGTGATAGGCCGTGTTTGATTAATTGGGATTCAATTCTCTTGGCTTCGTTAGTTGGTATCAGTGCCAAAGGTTCCTGACTGACAGCAATTGCACACAATTATAAGGAGAGAAGTAGCAGTTTCACTAACCAAAATAGGAGCCAAAGCCACCATATAGCCTTCAATCCTATGGGAATAATTTCAAACCAAGGGGAAGGAATTACAAAAGTGATAAGAACAACTCTAATTGAAATAAAATGAATAATAACATTTCTAAGCTGGCCCCTTACATTGCTTAAATGCTATTCTTAAACCCATAGAATCTCATCCTATCATTTCAAATTCAAACTCATTCAAATCCAAACTCAAATTGAAGTTTAGATTCAAATCTGCATCCAAATACTGATTCAGCTTCAAAGAGGGAGAAAACTATGGGCCCCATGACAAAATCCTAGCGTCCATGCTTCTTCCTTTCAAATCGACACGGTAGATCTTTCAGAACTTAGGATCAAGACCCAGTTAGCTCGATCAAACTTTCCTAAATAATCCGGGATCTGGTCTAACACATGATCCTCATTAATTGGCCCTCCTGAGCCTGCATGACAAGGGCATAATGATTGTGCTAGTCATGTGGTGATTGATGATTCTGTTCCTCTGGCAATTGATAATGTTTCTCTGGTGATTGATGATGTTGTTTTCCTTAAGATATGCTTGGGCAAGTGTAATGGTCTGAATATTTGGACAGAATAGTAAATATTAGTTATTATGTGCTCACTAATTTATAGAAGTTATTGTCTGCTCAAGTTCTACTGTTCACTTATCTATATTTTTGTGTTTTTGTTATCCATGTTTTTCCCCCGCTTGAATTGCTGGCTAATTTCTTTTGGAGATCTATATCAAGTTTTAAAAAAAAAATGTTATCAAATTTCTGCTAGTTTCTCAATGGTAGTTAGATTAGATCTCATGTATCCTTTTCCCTTTCTTTTTTAAGCTCATTTATCTTTATAGGAAAATAGAGAAGAAAGATGAATGTAACCATCCAAAGGAAAAATATTTATTTTGTTTTTCCATTTCTTTGTATTATTTCCTCTAATTTGAGTTGCATATTTGTTACGGTTAGCTTCCCAGGTTAGGCGCCTATTATGCTCTGCAAGGCCTGTGGCAATTCAAACATCTGTTAATCCTAGTGCGTCTGACCAGGAAATCCAACAGGTTTACATTCTGTTTCATAATGAAATGACACTCATGTACTTCTTTCCATAAAATAAAAGTATTAGTGGAGAAATGTCTACAAGATTATTGATGAGAGATCATTTATAGAACTCACAGTTTCCAGAACCTAACACCTTTATTCATTTGTATGCGTTGAGGTAAATACTATAATTTCATAAATTTTGATGGAGCAGATATGATTTTTCACTTCTATTCGGAATATTGTTAATTTATGTCTGATGCAGGCCAAGGGGAAAAAAGGGGGTGGGTTGGATTGTTTTAAGCTACTTGAATGTAGGATTTTTATCTCTCTATTGATGAAGGGTTCATTTATGCTGGCATCACACTCACAAAAGTTGGGTTTAGTAGAATGATGCAAAGTTGCCATATTCATCTGATTTTAGAGAAGTTACATGCTTTGTAACTAATATCCAGATGACCCCATAGTGGTCGGAGAAAATTTTTGTCGCACCATTATAAAGTCTTTTATTCTTATTTATTTATTTATTTATTTTTGTGTTTAGTTGGAATATAACTCTTTTAGCTGACTCTAGATGGATAGATAACGATGTTGGTGATATTGTGATATTTTGCTGTCCCAGGAGGGTAATCAATGGCACATATTAGTTAGAATTTCAAGTATAATGCACTCAGCAGGGAGGTTTTTTTTTTTTTTTTCTTTTTTTCTTTTTTTTTTTATGAGGTGTGTATTATATATTTTGCATACAACATTCAGTTCTGTGAAGTGGTATAGGTACTCAGTTATTGGAAACCGCATTTGATCCGTTTGCAATTAACGAGTTTCTAAACTCGCAAAATCACTTCAGTCATGTGAAGTGTGATAGCTTCTTCTCTGGCTAGATTTTCTTCTATGTCTTAAATTGGGTTCACAGAGTTTGGTTGTTGTCTTGTTGATGTTTCGGGCTGGGTGCAGCTCTGTTTGGAGTGTGGCAGTCGAGCTTGTCAATTTTATGATTGTGGTGAAATCAAGGACATATTATGTGTTCTTTAGGAAGGTTGTTTAGATTTATTTACTTGTGATGAATCATGGATACATATTTTAGTGTTCGTCCATCCACTCCAGATGGATCTGTGAAATCATATCAGCGAGTTGCATATAAAGCTGTAGCATTTTTTATCCTTGCCAAGACTCATAGGAAGAAAAGGTGCTTCTGGCCACACATGGATATAGGTGGTGAATGGTTTGTGTGGATTCTTGGAGTATGTTAAAACCCTTAGAGTGGATTGTTGTGAGGACATTAATGCAGATTTTGTAGTGGGATTGTAGTACTGGAGAGGTTCTCAAAGTCTCTGGGTTTTTTTGTGTATCACAATGATTTGGTGTCATGCATGATGTTCTTTTTTCTAGAGGTGTTTTTTCTTCACAAGGCATGGAAGACAACCATGTCTAAAGAATATTTCTCTTGGCCGATCAAGGCAGAGAGTATAATTTGGGTTTGGGTCAGCATACTTCTGTTAAGAACAGGTGGTAATTGCAGGTTCTCTCTGAGGACTTCCGTTTATTGGACAAAACTTGTGGATATTATTCTGTATCCAAACTGCAGTTGCATCCAGACTAGAGTTATGTTCAAGCTTGGTCATTGGTAAAACCTGAACCACAAGGAGATTGGCTCCATAGAGTTCAAACTCTGCCTCCAACTTCTTAGCCTAGATTCGGAAATTTCAGTCCAAGGGGTGTGTATTATTCATTCAGCAGTTCCTGCTCTTGGATTCTTCTTCCTTCTTCATCAGATAATGCCGGGCTTCTATTTTCCAATCTGATACATTTTCAAAACTGTAGGATTTCTATATAAACTTTGGTTTTAATAGCCTATGGTAATGCTGATAGCATTGGGCAGTAATGATATCAAGGCACCTAGATTATTGCTCTATTTGTATTGCAAAAATATCCGTCTTCATCCTGGGTCGGTGGTGGGGGGTTTCTGTTTCATTGTTCACATCAAATTGGGTGTTTGAGCATCTGGGCAGTTCTGGCTGTGATTCGGGTAGTGTCAATTGGGCCTTCGTTTGGGAAAGAGGAAGCCTGAGTTGCTTTGTCAATTCCATTTCCATTCAGAGTTCAAAACCACCAGATTAGGCGGTCTTTATTACCTAATATGAATCTCAATGAGTACACCCCCAATACCAAACCCCCAACCCAAATAAAAAAGAAAAGAAATGGAATCTGCTATGTGAATCTCATGAATTTGGTATGCTGATTGTTTTGCTGGGGAATCTTTAGTTTGTCTATGATTGTTATATGCATGACTCTTATATGTCAAGTCTTTATTTTGAATCTCTTTCCAAATCTTTGTATCTGTTGATTTCGTTTAGGGTCAGCTTTGGCAGCTTGCAAAACGAACTACTGCTCTCCCCCTTGGTCGAGGTTCTTTTACCCTGGCTACCACTTGTACGCTATTGACAGAGGTATAAACCTGTTTGCAAACTGCCACATAATCTTCAACTGTTGGTCTCAAATGGCTTTCAGGGCATGTAATTATCACTTTGTGACTCATTTACTAATAATTGCTTCCCTGAAAATTTGTAGGCACTCACAATACCGAAACTTGTTTTGGCTGGTCGCTTGCCTGCACAACAAAATGCAACTGTATGTTTCTACTCAGAGTTTGAAAAACTTTTGTATTCTATAAGGCTTGTATATGTATTTTCTCACATTTGTTTGGACTACATTATTGTTGCTGCTGTCATGGTAATTTTTGATTTGCCCATCTTTGTTCTTTTTATTCTTCTTCCTTTTATTTTATTATAAATTTACTACTATTACACTTCATAGAAACTTGGTCTAGATAATTGTTCCATGTTCTTAACATCTTTTAGCCTCCTGAAGATGCTGTAGAAAGAATGTGTGTACAAATGCCTTATTTGGATTATTATTTTCTATATTGTTATCGATGTTGAACTTGTAGAGGATGAGCAAGCTATGTGTGGCTTGTGCTCTTGCGCATTTTTGTTACATCCAGGAGTATATTTATGCTGAAACTCGAGCCCCTTTTTATGGTCTACATAATTTGTTATTGCAAGACCAAAACCAGGACAGCAACCCTCACATGCATCACTCCCAAGTCCCATGAGGCCATGACCCTGCCCCTTGGCAGAGAATGTCTTTACCATTGCACTAGTTGCGTGTTAGGCTGCAGTATCATTTAATAAATGCTTCTAGTTCTTTGCCTGATCTATTAGTTTAGCTTTGTGACATATCAGGCTTGTTCAATTAGTAGATAAGCACCTAGTTCAGTCATCATCCGAAGTTGCATTTATTGGTAGTTCACACTGATCTGATCTATCGCATTTCTGGATGGTACTGAACAATTCAGAACTATGGCCTACAAAAAGGACAATATTTGCTGGCTAGGTTTTATCAAGTGCTGTGAAATTGACTACTGGCCGTATAAACAATGTATAAGAGCAACACAAAGGAAGAAGCGACCTTAGTCTGTTTCATAATATATCTTGCTTGATCTGGTGAATACAAGTTTCTGTTTGCTATCAAATAGGAACAACAATATCGGTGCACAAACTTTATTAGGTTAAATATTTAGAAATTCAGTTGGAGGCATATAAAAAATATCTTGGATACAACCACTGGTAGCCCAGCGGTGAGGCATCTCCTCATCCACAGATACAACTAGGGATTGATCCTTGGGTCTCTTAAATAAGGACTTTGGGTAGTGTGAGCATAGTTATCAGAATCCTACGATTCGTATCTCGAATCTTAAGGAGACCGATTCGTGTCTATGTAATGAATCCTATTTACAAATGAATCTTAGGATTACAGTGTGAATCCTATGATTCAATACTCGTTTTATTGAATCTTACAATTCAAGCGATTCGACTAAGCAAGAATGACTACAGCCTGTGAAGCCCGGATACGCAAAAAGGGGCCCCGAATCCATATCCTGGGAGTATCTGACATGGATATGCCATGGATACGTCCGGGATACGCAAAAAGCGTATCTGATTTTTTTTTTTAATGTCGGACACACACGGGACACGTTCGGGATACGGGCGGGACTCGTTTTAAGTGAAACATTAAAAAAAGGGGGGTAGAGGAGAAAAAGATAAGAAAACGTGGGAGAGGAGAAGAGAAGGGAAAAAAAAAAGAAGAGAAGAGAAAGAACCTGCAGCTGCCTGCTGTGCTGTGCCGTCTCCTCCACGCAGCCTATTGTGCCGCTGTAGCCTCGCAATCTCCCCTTTGCCTCCATCACCCAGACCCAGAGAAGAAGAAGAAGAAGAAAAAAAAAAAAACTAGAGACAAGTGAAGAGAAACATAACAAAAAAAAAAAAAAGCGTACCTACACCGACGTCGCCACAGCCGACCACCATCTCCATCGGACGCGAAGATGTCGTTGCCTCCACCATCATCGCATGCCCTCACCTCCCTCTCCTCATCTCTTCTTGTCAAGGGCAGAGAGAAAGTTGCGTGGGTATGTTCTCTTGCTAACTCAGGTCTCTTTATGATATTATTATAATTGGCAGATATATAGTCAAGTCTGTCACGTGGGTATGTTTCCCACTCCAATAGTCAAGTCTGCCACGTGGGTACCACTTCAATTTCAAGTTTTCAAGTGAGGCAAGCATCAAGTGTCTCCCTCCCACTCTTATTTCAAAGTGAGGCTAGGCCCATGTGTCCCCCACTCCAATTTCAAGTGAGGCAAGGCCCATCTTGTGGGATTGAGATGAGTCAAGCTCGGCCAGATACAATAAAAAAAACAGCAGCAAAATAAAAAACTTTTTACTCTTTAAAAGAGTTCATTCTTTATTAAGGGCCTGTTGGTTAGAAGATATCTAAAAATTCTTGTGCTAACAGTAACCAAATTCTTCGAAAGCTGTCCCCATTCACAAATGAATAGATATATAATGTATTATATATATATATATATGAAAGTGCATATTTTATGGCTATTTTGATTGAAATAATGTTAGATTTTTATTACACAGTCATATAAAAAATATTTAAAAAAAATTTTTAAACGTGTCCCCGACGTATCGTATTCTACTTTTTTGAGAAATGAGGTATCTGCGTATCCGTATCGTATTGTATCCGTGTCCCTTATCTGTGTCCGTGCTTCATAGGCTGCAACCAATAAGACAATATTAATAATCTTTTAACTTTTTTCTTTCTTTTATCGCTTGTATTTTTAAAAGATTATTTAGTAGTTAATAAATCCTCGTAAGAGTTTTTTACGGCTTTGATAAGGTTTTAAAGATGAATAAAGAACGTACATTTAACAAAAGCATTCGACTGTACGTATGGTGCCTGTCTATAACTTCTTCTTTTTTTAATCTATTTTATTTATTTTTCCTTCATAAACACTTTCTTAACTTTAAGAGATATCCTACTGTGTAAGATTGATAGTTTGGATTTTATTTTATTTTTATATTTTGATTTAAAGATAATAAAAAAAATATATTGATACTTCAAACTTTTTAACTATTTACACATCATTTATTTCATATATATTAATATATGTCATGATGTTCTTGATATGATTGTATGAAAGACCTACTTGTTATTATATTTATACTACTATAAATGGGAAAATGGATGGTTATGAATAATTACTTTTTCCCTTTTCTTTTAATTATTTTTTATTTTTATTAGAAAAATAAAAAATCCTACGATTCACGATACGATTCGCGATTCGATTCGATTCATGGGTATGAAGGATTCACGATACGATTCCAATTTTGAAAACTATGAGTGTGAGTGTGTGGAGCATGTATGTACCAGAAATAAATAATAGTAAATAAAAAAAACAAAGTTACCTTAGATTTTGGAGAATGCAAAGTTATCTACAGCACCCAGCTGCAGATATAGATACAAAGAGCAGGTGTAAACATTCAGAAAAAAAGAAGAAAAAACTGAAAAAAGACCAGGTGTATGATCACAACGGTTTGAAATCTTGGACAAGATAAGGGTAGGGAACGATACAGTTTACATTTGACTTAATGCTACTAACTACTGATCTTCTTTTAATAACTAGTAAAAATATTCATTTGTAGGTGAAGCAAGTTTTTTCTCCCTTTAAAATATGAGTTTGAAATGTGTTGGTTGGTTCATCACTTTACAGAAGCCATGTTCTGGAGCATGCATTTTTTCTGGTAAACGTTGATTATTTGAAATTGAGATAGAACCTCACAATTTAACAAGAAAACTCCTTTTTTTTTTTTTGCTTGGCAACAAGAAACTCATTCATACCCCTCTTTTCTTGAAACTTTACTTTTTCACTTTTCCTCATTTCTTCTCAACCAACACCAAGCCTTCAAGATACATGATTGATGGTTCAAACTTCAAAGAATGATGCAACCTTTGTTTTTTTCAAATACATTTAAACAGTCCATTTTTTTTTTGTTAGCGATTAGAGTTGCTAAATCAAAGATGAAGCCTTCAATGACAAGGGGTAACCCAAGTCGTCGCTGTCATCATCAACGTCATCGAAGCCTTATCCCAACTATGTTGGGGTCAGCTACATGAATTTGTGGTCTAAATTTATACCAGGGCCTCTGGTTTTGTGTTAGATCTGTGTCATTGATTAGATGACAATGGTCAGAGGTGCTTCATATCCTTCATAGGCTCGCTGGTTGATATGTCATTAATAGTGTTGTGCTTTACAAGTAGTCATTCAATCATGTTCGGTGTTGATGAAATTCTCGAGCGTCATGAATAATTGAAATGGGGCCAATGCGGAGATATCTAAATTTATGATTACCTGCATTGTTTTTCTTGTTTCTGGCGTCTCAAGCTTGCCAATATAGTTATCTTGTATTGCTTGCTTTTTAGTGAAAGTTACCAGTTAAAAAAAAATACCTGCATTGTCGTAAGTGATTCAAATAATTGATTTTGACTACTATTGATCAAGTGATTACTGCATTTGATTAAATTTAATCTCAAATAACAATGGCAATCAATTGTTCTGCTCAAGCGATTGGCCTAAATCAATTAGACCTATTTGATTGCTATCAATCTAAACCATTCCTTTCCCCCTGCTATAAATCAGACCGGGAAGATGATTCAATTGAGATTTTTCATGCTTGGCATGCGTACCCCTATAGGGGGTCCACTTCATTGATGAAATTAACTGTAGGTGTAGAAAATAATGACCCAATAACTGGGGAGCCTTAGAGGACTTATCCAAGGTGGTGAAGACTGGGTGCCGCCCGAAAGCCTGAAAGAGAAGAGCGAACGGTCAGAGGACCCTGGCCTGGGCGGCGCAAGGCTCTCCGATGCCAAAGTCAGTGAATGAACTGGAACAATGGAATGAGAGGAAGTAGAGAGGCAGAGTAACAGCTCTGTGGGTTGTATTGTGCGTACCTTGAATGTGGTATGAAGCTCTATTTATAGAGGCTTGGGTCGTATCTTCGAAGGATATCTTGGTGTGGGTCCCATGATTCGATTGGGAAGTTATGATCAGCCCACAAAGTAATAAATGCGGTCCAATCCAGCCCACTCTGCATTTAATGCCAGTCGGATCAGCCCACATCGCATTAAATGAGTGTCTTGTTGGGCCAGATTGTGTTGGGCGCTTTTGGCGGTAGGAGTATCCTCGGATCTGCCCTCGGGCCTTGCCCTGATGTGGCCTCAGCCGCTGGATGCCGCCTTGTCAGTGATCTGGCGAAGATTGTGGACGGCTGGATGTCGCATCTGTCTCACTAGCTCACGCCCCTATTCCTCCACGTGCCTGATGACGTGGGGGATGAGGGGTGCGAGTGGAGGTTCTTTCGCGCTTCGGCTTTCGTCCCGGCTCCTTCAGCCGAGATGGGCACATGGGGTAGCCGAGCTCGGCGCTAGCGGTCCGGAGCTGCTTGACTTCGGCTGAGGCCTCTGCCCTGTTAGACGAGGTGAGTTTGGTGCCACATGGATGGCACGCGGATGGCATGTGAGGACGCTTAGCTTCATCTAATGGCCGTGATTAGCGGAACACCAGGGTTCTGGAAATCTCTCCACACAATTGCCCCCTAGCTTCTGACCTTGCGGAGATCATCAGTGCCGTGAGGTCGGGAGCTATGTGACGGGGTTTACCTGGCGGAGAGGGTCCCTCTTGGCCCTGATTCGTGGTCGCTTTGGATGATCGAGGCAACAACTGGCGTCCCTCATTCAATGCTGAAGACAGGTTGACGGCTCTGCGTGTCATCCTCTGGTTAGTCGTCTGTCTTCTCGAGATCATACGCGCCGTTCCGTCAGGGATGTAATCAATTTTTGAAATGATTTGCGCGGAGCCCTAGGAGGCGCCCCTTTGGCGCGCCCAACTAGGGCCTCTGGAAAGGGGACCTTTTGGCGATATATATAGGGCAATCGAGGTTCGTCTTCTTCTCCGTCGCCATTCTGAACCAAAGGAGAATAAGCTACTGCGAGGGAACCTCGTCTGAGAAGTGGTGTGCTGCTGGGGCCGAGTCTCTTTGCAGCTCAACGTCTTCGTCCTGCTCCTGTAAGTTCCTTCTGCCCTGCCTCTTCTCCTGTGGGTTTCTCTGTCTTTGGATTGGGGTATAAATGGGAATCTATAGCCACTGGATAGAGGGCGAGGCGGCGATCGAGGGCTTTAGGTCGGCCTTTAGGGTCCCTGCTGATGTCCAAGTTAGGGGTGAGGACCCTAACGGCATCAACCTTCGCGACTTCTCGGGGGGTTGGATGCCGTTTCCTCTAGTGGCCGTGACGGAGGGCGGGGTCCGATTTCCCCTTCACCCCCTTCTCAGGAGATGTCTCAGCCAATGGCGCCTCTGCCCTTGCCAGCTGCTACCCAATGCTTTCAAGATTGTGATGGGCACGGCTAGGTTAAATGAGGTTTTGGGCATTAACCTCGGCGTCTTCGATATCGAGGACGTATATGATATATGCAAGTCTGGAGATGCTTATTATCTCCGGGCAAAGCCAGGCCGGGACGGCTTTGTCCGATACTTGGAGGACTCGAGCAAGTATGCCGGAGACGATCTTCTGTATGTCTCGGGAAACTGGGAGTTCGGGGTGGCCGACACCGATAGAGGCTACCAAGTCCCTCGCCATTTCGGGACCATTCCAAGTGAATACCTTCTGTCTCTGTTTTTTATATAGTTTCTTTTTGTTCTGCCGCGCTAATGCTTCTGATCGTTACAGCTTTGAAGGAGAGAAAGCGGGTCGCCCGATACATCTGGAAGAGGAACGAGGCCTGGCTCCGTCTAGTAAAGCGGTACAGTGGTCATGACGGCAGGGCGGCCTGGTCGTTGCTAGGGTATCAGCAGAGGTACCGTGGTTATCTAAGGGGCACCGTAGAGCTGATCCAGGGTGAAGGTGCCGGTCCCGAAGTCGGGCAGGAACGGCCAGTCCAGAGGCCGCAGAGGAGCCTTTGCGGGCGTCGTCTGACGTTAGGGCCACGTCCGGAGCTCTAGCCTCCACATCGGGATCGAGACCTCTCCAGGTCCCAGGAAGGGAATCGAGTCAGACTGCCCGATCTCCCTCGCCAAGTTCCGAGATGAGGCACACCAGGCGCTTGTCCTTCGAGGACCTCGAGGCCTTGGCGCTCGGAGCGGAGGATGCCCGAGCCCCCCAAGAGCCTGTGAATCTGAATTTCCCTGAGCCTCCTCCGAGTGCTCGAATGAATTCTCCTGCAGCTGCGGCGGAGGTTCCCGCATCCCCTAGCCCTATTGGTCTAGAGGTACGTTCGCCCCCAGCTGAGGTTGAGCAGGAGGAGGCTCGGCCGCTGAAGATGCCGAGGACCGATGCAGGTCCTAGCTCGGTCGCTGCCTCGTTGCCCCAGGGGCCACCGTTATGGGAGCCGAGCTTTATGCTTGAGCCGGGGAGGCCGATGACGATGGAGGATCGCGTCCTTCACAGGATCGATCCCCCGGTCCTCGAGGCCCTGGGGCGAGCCTGTGCCCTCCCCCGGGACATGGAGCAGCTGGACAAGTACAGCGATCAGAAGCTAATTCTGTCGATGCTGCAGTCTAACTTCACGGTAAATCTTTCTACATTTTTTTTCGTCAATCCAGTGGCTTAGCATCTAACGCACTTTGGATTTGACGTGGACGCCCCGTTTCTTTGACAGGCGGCACAGAAGTCCATGGCCGCTGCTGACAGGATCTACAGACACAGCATGGACGTTGCCGAGCTGACCGTGGAGAAGAACGGCTTGCAAGAATCTCTGGACGTCGTTACCCAGAAATTAGCCAGGGTGGAGGGAGAATACGCGGCGAAGCTTGAGCAGGCGAGGGGGGAAGTCGAGGCGGAGAGAGTTAGAGTGGCTGAACTCGAGGTTTCCATCTCGAAGATGGAAGACGATTACGCTGCCCTGCTTCAAGCCGAATCCAAGAGGGCGGATGAAGCCGAGGCGAAACTCGAGTCGGAGTGCGATGCTGCGTTCGAGGACGCCAGAGCGCAGGTCACCGCCCACTACAAGGAAAGGGTCCTCGTCGTGAGGGATAAGGCCTGGGCGAAAGGATGGCGCGCCGGCCTGAAGGAGGCCGGGGCTTCTGAGGACCACCCTTCCTTCCGGGAGCCTCCCCCGTATCCACTCCCGACGCCGGCCTCTGCTCCTCCAGCCAGCGAAGTTTCTGACGCTGCAGCCCGTGCGTCCGACCGGGCATGACCTCGGGACATTCGCTTCTCTGCTTTATGCTTTTTGTAATTTCCTTCAATTGTATTTGCTGCGCAATGTAATGATCAAGATTTTAATGCAATTGAAAGTTTCTTCAATCACTCGTCCTTCCATTTCTGTCTCTTCCTTTTTTGAGCTCGATACTTCCGTGTTTGCGATGATACTCCGTATCTTGGACGATCTTCTCTGGTATTCGCGCTGATACTCCGTATCTAGGGTGATCTTGAACAGCAGTAAGCATGGTGATATGACCATTGATGGGAACGAGGGGGTGGCTCCACGTGGTATCATCGGAACCGCTGGTCAGTATAAGGGAAGTCAAGCACGCCATGCAAGGCGTGAGAGACCTCGCCTCATAATTTCTTTCGAAGATCGGGCCCCCCCCCTTCTTCCTATAAATAGGACTGGTAAGCTCGCCATGGGAGGGACGAGAGAACTAGGATAGTTGTATTTCATTCAAACAGCCTGGCAGCCATGTTTGATAGGTCTTTAGGGGCTTTTGACCCGGATGGGACTTCTGTGCCAGGTGACGGCTTCCTCCGAGGGGGAAGGTCTGTCGCAGTCTGCGTGCTCTCTGAAGATGGTCCTCGTAGGCTACATGCTCTCTGAACGCGGGTCTACGGCCAGCCTTCCCTGGCGCGGTTGCATGGGAATCTTTGCAGCTATGGGTCGGTGGCGCCCCCTGTGCTCGGCGGCCTTGTTGTCATTCCACAAGGTTCTGAGTGGAGGGTAGGACTGGAAATGCCCTAGGAGGGGGCTCTTGTTTGCAAACTTTGGTCTGACCAGCCAAAGCGTATTGCAGAGCTCTTGGCACCGGACGCCTGGGGGTCCTGTTTCGTCCCAGAGGGCGGTTCTGAATCATGCCGCAGATCCTCCTTCTTATGGGATGTCAAGACCTCGGGGCAGGATGTAACAAGCCTTTCCGCCGAAGGTTTCCGGTCAGCGGGCGGTGTCGGCGAAGAGTGGTCTCAAAGCCTACTTTCTTTTGGGTCTTCAGAGGGCCACGGGCCTTTCTTCTGTGTATTTTGTTTCATGTTTGTAATCCATGTAATGAAGCAATTACAATGAATAAAAAAGGACGAGTTTTGTGTTCACTCAATCCGTGTACACTTGCATTTTTGTATTTTAGTGCTCGCACTGCTCTTCTTTCGAAAGCTGACCTTGGCCGAAATGAGGAGCCTTGGCCGAAGCGAACTGCCTCGGGCCGAAGTGAGTTCGGCGTGATCTCGGCCGTGCGATCGTTAGGGGTGTATGAGCCAAGAATCTAGGAAACGACTGAGCGTCGGAGCTCGGAGCCTTTTCCAGGGTCCAGGACCCGGAGCTTTTAGGAAACGACCGAGTGTATGTACTCGAGGCCTTTTCCAGGGCGGTAGACCCGGAGCTTTAGGAAACGACCGAGTTTGGACTCGAGGCCTTTTCCAGGGCGGTAGACCCGGAGCTTTAGGAAACGACCGAGTTTGGACTCGAGGCCTTTTCCAGGGTGGTAGACCCGGGGCTTTAGGAAACGACCGAGTTTGGACTCGAGGCCTTTTCCAGGGCGGTAGACCCGGGGCTTTAGGAAACGACCGAGTGTGGACTCGAGGCCTTTTCCAGGGTGGTAGACCCGGAGCTTTAGGAAACGACCGAGTTTGGACTCGAGGCCTTTTCCAGGGCGGTAGACCCGGGGCTTTAGGAAACGACCGAGTTTGGACTCGAGGCCTTTTCCAGGGCGGTAGACCCGGGGCTTTAGGAAACGACCGAGTCTGGACTCGAGGCCTTTTCCAGGGCGGTAGACCCGGAGCTTTAGGAAACGACCGAGTTTGGACTCGAGGCCTTTTCCAGGGCGGTAGACCCGGGGCTTTAGGAAACGACCGAGTTTGGACTCGAGGCCTTTTCCAGGGCGGTAGACCCGGGGCTTTAGGAAACGACCGAGTGTGGACTCGAGGCCTTTTCCAGGGCGGTAGACCCGGGACTTTAGGAAACGACCGAGTGTATGAACTCGAGGCCTTTTCCAGGGCGGTAGACCCGGAGCTGTCGAAGTCATGTAAGGAGAGACGACACAGATTGATGACAGGGCGAAAGGTGCTTTCATTGATTCTGAGACTCGCTACATCTTTTAGAAATAGAATTTCTTTAGGTGGGATGCATTCCACGGTCTCGGCAGTGGCTTGCCCTCTGTCTTCGGGCTTGTAGGCCGATTTCCTTGCCAGTGAGACCACCCTGAACGGGCCGTGCCAGTTCGGGGCCAGCTTCCCTTTGTTTGGTTCTTTGTCAGCTGGCAGGGTCCTCTTGAGAACCGGCTCTCCCAGGGAGAATCTCCTTTCCTTGACATTTTGATTGTACGCCCTGGCTAACCGCTGCCGATAGTCGGTCAGACGCAGGGCTACTGCTCCTTGGCGCTTGTCTGCCAGCTCCAGCTCCATTGCCATGTTTGTCTCATTTCGGCCTTGGTCGATCAGCTCTGTCCTCAGGGCGAGAAGGCCGATCTCTAAAGGAATGACCGCCTCCATCCCGTAGGCCAGAGAGAAAGGTGTTGCCGAGGTGGGAGACTGTTCGACCTCAGTCACTTCTGGCTCGTGCCCTGTGCCTGGCAGCGCCGTGCAAGGCTGGGTCGGGGCCGAATTGGGCGAGACGAGCTCAACGATGAAGTCCGCCAGAATCTGGGCTTTGATCGCAGCTCGGGGCCGGCCGATAAAGCGATTTGAGTGCTGCAGCCATTCCCGTGAGCTTCTGAACTTCTTTTGTGGTAGAGGGGCTCTGAATGCCCTAGATCGTGGTGATCTGGTATGGACTAGCCTCTATCCCCCTTCGTGTTACCAAGCTGCCGAGGAACTTGCCAGATGCTATGCCGAAGGCGCACATGGAAACATCTAGCTTGAGCTTGTATGCGGGAAGGATGTCGAAGACTTGGCCGAGATCCGCCAGGTGGTCGCTGGAGTACACTGATTTGGCGACCATGTCGTCGATGTACATCTCTACCGTTAGGCCGAGCTGAGCCTGGAACATCCCCGTCATGAGGCGTTGATAGGTTGCCCCCGCGTGCTTTAGCCCGAAGGGCATCTCCTTGTAGCAGTTAGCGCCGCGGGGGGTTATGAATGACGTCATCCTCGTCAGGCTCGTGAAGTGGAACTCGGCGGTTGCCTCTGTAGGCGTCAAGGAAGCTCATCCGGTCGTGGCCAGTGGTGGCGCCGATCAGGGAGAACCCATCTGGGTCTGCCGAGTTTAGCATGGCCTCAGCCAGGTCCTTAATGCTTTTCTCCTCGGGGTCTCGGCCGATTTCATCTAGGCCTTTCTCGAATTCGGCGAGGTTGACGCGTTTCGGCTCTTTCACTGCTGGGACTACGGCCAGCATGCACTGCCTGGCCTGCTGCTGATCTCCTTCCACCGAGACCACTTCCACTTTGCCCTCCTTGCTCTCGTGGACGAACTTCAGCTTCTGGTGGAGGGAAGAAGGGACTGCTTCCAACTTGTGGAGCCACGTTCTGCCCAAATGACGTTGCAGGGAGAATTGGCGTTCATGACCAGGAAGTCGGCCAACACGGTGGCTCCGCCGACTCGGGTTTCCAGGGTAATCCGATCCCTGGGGTAGACTGGCGTGGCAGACAGCCCTAGCAAGGGCGCACGGACCTCCGTGAGGTCTGCGTCCGAGAGGTTCATCTTTTTGAAGTAATCATAATAGAGGACCTCGGACGTGCTGCCGGAGTCGACGAGGATCCTCTTCACGGTGAAGGCTTTCAGCTTCATCGTAAGGAGCAAGGGGTCGTTGTGGGGAAGCTGGATTCCCTCGAGATCTTTATCTGAGAGAAGAGATCACAGGTCGGTCGCGGCGAGCTTTTTTGGGTGCCTGCCCGAGCTCGGCTCTCATCACCTCCTTCCCGTGCGATGCCCGCCTGGCCTCGGCGCGGGCATGCGAGCTTCCACGAGACGAGGGAGAGGGAACTGAGGATGCAAGGTGGATCACGTTAATGATCTTTTCGGAATCCTCGCTGTCTGGGTCCCGAGCCGTGCTCTGGTGAACTCGGCCCCTACTGCCCCCCGCATCTTCTGCCTTGACGAACTCTGGAAGGTGGCCTTCGCCGGCGAGTCTCTCCAGGTACCACTTTAGAGAGTTGCACTCCTCGGTCTTATGTCCTTTACCTTTGTGGTAGGAGCAGTAGAGCTTGCTTCGACTGCCGTCGGTGGGCTCATTTCTCAAGGGCTGAGGCCACTCGAAGAACGGCTTACCCTTTATTTTGTTCATGATCTGGTGTATCGGCTCCCTGAAGACGACATTGATGCCTTGATAGGTGCTGGCGTGAGGCCTTGGCCTCCTGGTGCCCCCAGATCTGGATGGTGTGGGCATCGCCTGAACTGGTGACCCAAGCCTGCTTGGGCTCCTGCTTCTGGAAGGGCCCCCCGCCTCTCTGCCGAGGCTGGTTACTCTTGTGCTCGGGCTCTGGCCTTTCGTCCTCTCCTCGGGCCTGGGTTTCATCTTCCTCCCGGGCGACGAAGCGCTTTATCCGGGACATTAGCTCTGGCATGGACACTGGGGGGTCTCCGACCAAGTCCTTCCGGAGGTCGTGGCCGGGAATCAGGGCGTGTTGGAAGGCGCAGATTGCTATCTCTTCCCTAGTGCCCTCGATCTGGCTGTAAACCGCCCAGAATCGTCGGGCGAACTTGGCGAGGGTCTCACCCTGCTTCATTCTCAGGGCAAGAAGGTCCCCTTCTTCCCCACAGACGGCGCCAATTGTAGGTGCAGAAAATAATGACCCACAATAACTGGGGAGCCTTAGAGGACTTATCCAAGGTGGTGAAGACTGGGTGCCGCCCGAAAGCCTGAAAGAGAAGAGCGAACGGTCAGAGGACCCTGGCCTGGGCGGCGCAAGGCTCTCCGATGCCAAAGTCAGTGAATGAACTGGAACAATGGAAGGAGAGGAAGTAGAGAGGCAGAGTAACAGCTCTGTGGGTTGTATTGTGCGTACCTTGAATGTGGTATGAAGCTCTATTTATAGAGGCTTGGGTCGTATCTTTGAAGGATATCTTGGTGTGGGTCCCATGATTCGATTGGGAAGTCATGATCAGCCCACAAAGTAATAAATGCGGTCCAATCCAGCCCACTCTGCATTTAATGCCAGTCGGATCAGCCCACATCGCATTAAATGCGTGTCTTGTTGGGCCAGATTGTGTTGCGCGCTTTTGGCGGTAGGAGTATCCTCGGATCTGCCCTCGGGCCTTGCCCTGATGTGGCCTCAGCCGCTGGATGCCGCCATGTCAGTGATCTGGCGAAGATTGTGGACGGCTAGATGTCGCATTTGTCTCACTAGCTCGCGCCCCTATTCCTCCACGTGCCTGTTGACGTGGGGGATGAGGGGTGCGAGTGGAGGTTCTTTCGCGCTTCGACTTTCGTCCCGGCTCCTTCAGCCGAGGTGGAGCTCTCAGCCGAGATGGGCACATGAGGTAGCCGAGCTCGGCGCTAGCGGTCCGGAGCTGCTTGACTTCGCCTGAGGCATCTGCCCTGTTAGACGAGGTGAGTTTGGTGCCACGTGGATGGCACGCGGATGGCACGTGAGGACGCTTAGCCTCATCTAATGGCCGTGATTAGCGGAACACCAGGGTTCTGGAAATCTCTCCACACATTAACTTTATCATTATAATTGATCTTGACGTTCGTTTCATGAATAATAATTATGGAGACAATGAATTTGGGAAAAAGGTAGATAATTTTTGTACTATTGCAGAGCACTAGATTGGTTTTGAGTGGCAATCACATATGTTTGAAAATTGTAAAAACCTTCCCAAGACGAGTCTTCTGGCATAATATAATTCATTCATTTTAGATACTATTTTTAAGAGTGAAGTAGCTACTAAGGAAATGAGGAATTGCCTGGGAATAAGGTGGTGAAAATTAATAATTGAAATACTTTAGTAGAAAGAGCACCGAGGCGTCGCAATTGGAATTGGATATGAATTCTGATGAAGTATGGGATCAAATGGCAGCTTGTGTCAAACTAGCAGCCAACTAGTTGCTTGGGAAGAACAATGGGAAGAAGAGTCATACACATAAGGGAACCTTGTGGTGGAACTTAGAAATTTTGATGATAAAAAAACATTATTAAACAAATATCGTCAGAGCTTGTGTGTGTTCTTTGAAAGACTTAAAAAGACTTCTAGAAATCAGATGGGCTTCTGGTTCGTGTAGAGCTCTATTGCAGATGTCATGGAGGAGGAGTTAGCTAAATCACATTGGATGTATCATTTTATGTTAAGAGTGCTAACTCGGTGGATGATAGATTTGCCAATGAAGGAGTTTTATCGTCAGAGCTTGTGTGTGTTTTGTACTATTTAAGTCAATTTAGATAACTTTGATCATCATTCCCCCCACAAAAAAAAATGTCTCCTAGTGGATCCAGTCGCATGCCATTCTAACATATTTGGCATGAAAATCCAGTTCGAAAACACGAAAATAAAATTCTAATGGTGCTACCATTTGTCTGTTTATGGACACCCTTTGTTGCAAGCAAGTAGAACTCATTCCTGAGAATTAATAAATCAGCCAAGTCTTAGTTGACTTGGACTTGGCAGCGACTGGGTCATTGCCAACCGACCTTGGAAATTGAACCTTGAATTGTGGATTCAGGTGGGTTATTGACGTAGATCACAAAAAGCCGATCTACAGGTACAGATTGCTTTTCAGCAAATGGGCAGCAATCTAGTCTCTCAAAGGATGCAATCCCAAAATAAATTGCAACAAGATGGAGGATAATCAAGTGAGAAATAACTTGCAATATTCCAACACAGAGAATTGCAAGTCCTTAAATTGAAGAAAAAAAACAGCAAGGTTGCCGTATTTTGGTAAAATACAGAAACATTCAAGAGTTTCCATGGACTTTGTAGGTGCAGAAAATAATGACCCACAATAAGAGGGAGCCTTAGAGGACTTATCCGAGAAGATGATGGTGTCTGGGAATGACTGGATGCCGTCCGGAAGCCTGAAAGGGAATAGCAAACGGTCAGAGGACCCTGGCCTGGGCGGCGCAAGGCTCTCCGATGCCAAAGTCAGTGTGGGAACTGGAACAATGGGAGGAGAGGAGGAAGAAGAGAGACAGAGTAAGGGCTCTGTGAATGAGATTGTGTACCTTGCATGGTGCATGGAGTTCTATTTATAGAGGTTTGGATCGTATCTTTCAGAGAATATCTTGGTGTGGGTCCATGATTCGACTGGGAAGTCATGATCAGCCCACAAAGTAATAAATGCAGTCTAATCCGGCCCACTCAGCATTTAATGCCAGTCGGGTCAGCCCACATTGCATTAAATGCGTGTCTTGTTGGGCCAGATTGTGTTGGGCGCCTTTGGCGGTTGGAGTACCAGCGGATCTGCCCTCGGGCCTTGCCCTGATGTGGCCTCAGCCGCTGGATGCCGCCATGTCAGTGATCTGGTGAAGATAGTGGACGGCTGGATGTCGTGTCTGTCCTACTAGCTCGTGACCCTATCCCTCCACGTGCCTGATGACGTGGGGGATGAGGGGCGCAAGTGAAGGTTCTTTCTTGCTTCGGCTACTGTCCTGGCTTCTTCAGCCGAGGTGGCTTCAGCCGAGGTAGAGTTTTCTGCCGAGATGGCACTGGGGTGGCCCACCCGAGATGGAGCTCCCTGCCGAGATGGCACCCGGGGTGGACCAACTCGGCGCTTGTGGCCCGGAGATGCTTGATTTCGGCCAAGGCCTCTGCCCTGGCAGCCGAGGTGAGATTGGTGCCACGTAGATGGCACGCGGATGGCACGTGAGAATGCTTAGCCCCATCTGATGGCTGTGATTAGCTTAATCCTGTAGCTCTGGAAATCTCCCCACACAATTGCCCCCTAGCTTCTGATCTCGCGTAGAACGTCAGTGCCGTGAGGTCGGGAGCTATGTGCCGGGTCTATCTGGAGGAGAAAGCCCCTTTCGGCCCTGACTCGCTGTCGCTTTGGATGTTCGAGGTAATAAATGGCGTCCCCTATTCAATGCTGAAGACAGGTCGACGGCTCCACGCGTCATCTCTTGGCTAGTTGTCTGTCTCCTCGAGGTCGTACGCGCCGGCTCGCCAGGGGCGTGATCAATTTTTGAAATGATTCGCGCGAAATCCCAGGGGGCGCCCCCTGGCGCGCCCAATTAGGGTTTCTGGAAAGGGGGCCTCCCTGCTATATATAGGGCAGTCGAGGTCCGCTTTACCCTTCGTTTGCTATTCTGAATCAGAGGCGAGCGTCAGAGGAGGGCAAGCTACTGTGAGGGAGTTTCATCTGAGGAGTGGTGCGCTGCTGAAGTTGAGTCTCTTTGCTGCCCAGCATCTTCGTTCTGCTTCCGTAAGTTCCTTCTGCCCTGTTTCTTCTTCTGCGGGTTTCTCTGTTTTTAGACTGGGATAGGAATGGGGATTTATAGCCACTGGTTAGAGGGCGAGGCAGCGATTGAGGGTTTCAGGTCGGCCTTTAGGATCCCTGCTGATGTCCAAGTCAGGGGTGCTGAACCCCGTGGCTACAACCCTCGCGACTTTTCGGGGGGCTGGATGCCTTTTCCGCTAGTGGCCGTGATAGAAGGCGGGGTCCGATTCCCCCTTCACCCACTTCTCAGGAGGTGCCTTAGTCAGTGGCGTCTCTGCCCCTGCCAACTGCTGCCGAATGCCTTCAAGATCGTGATGGGCACGGTCAAGTTGAATGAGGTCCTGGGCATCGACCTCGGCGTCTTCGACCTTGAGGACGTCTACGACATATGCAAGTCCGGAGATTCTTATTATCTCCGGGCTAAGCCAGGCCGGGACGGCTTCGTCCGATACTTGGAGGATTCGAGCAAGTATGCCGGAGACGATCTTCTGTACGTCTCGGGGAACTGGGAGTTCGGGGAGGCCGACACCGATAGAGGCTACCAGGTCCCTCGCCACTTCGGTACCATTCCAAGTAAACACCCTTCGTTTCTTCTCTTTTTTCATAAGTTTCTTTTTGTTCTGCCGCGCTTATGCTTCTGATTGTTGCAGCTTTGAAGGAGAGAAAACGGGCTGCCAGATACATTTGGAAGAAGAACGAGGCCTGGCTCCGCCTGGTGAAGCGATACAGCGGTCATGACGGCAGGGCGGCCTGGTCGCTGCTGAGGTACCGGCCGAAGTACCGCGGGTATTTGAGGGGCACCGTAGAGCCGATCCAGGGTGAAGGTGCCGGACTCAAGGTCGGTCAGGAGCAGGCCGGTCCGGAGGTCGCAGAGCCCTCGCGGGCGTCGTCTTCCGTTTGGGCCACGTCTGGAACCCTAGCTTCTACATCGGGATCGAGACTTCCCCAGGTCTCAGGAAGGGAATCGAGTCAACCTGCCCGATCTCCCTCGCCTAGCTCCGAGATGAGGCGCACCAGGCGCTTGTCCTTCGAGGACCTCGAGGCTTTGGCGCTTGGAGTGGAGGACGCCCGGGCCTCCCAGGAGCCGGTGAATTCCACGGAGCATCCATCTCCGAGGGCTCGGGTAGTTTCCCCTGCAGAGGTGGCGGAGGTTCCCGCACCCCCCAGCCCTGTTGATCCAGAGGTACGCCTGCCCCCGGCTTAGGTTGAGCAGGAGGAAACTCGGCCGCTGAAAATGCCGAGGACCGACGCGGGCCCTAGCTCGGCTGCTGCCTCGTTGCCCCAGGGGCCGCCGTTATGGGAGCCGAGCTTCATGCTTGGGCTGGAGAGGCCGATGACGATGGAGGATTGCATTCTTCACAAGATCGATCTCCCGGTCCTCGAGGCCCTGGGGCGAGCCTGCGCCCTTCCCCGGGACATGGAGCGGCTGGACAAGTACAGCGATCAGAAGCTGATCCTGTCGATGTTGCAGTCCAACTTCGCGGTAAATCTTCATTTCCCTTCGTCAAACCAGCGATTTAGCGTCTGACGCTCTTTGGATCTAACACGTACACCCCATTTCTTTGACAGGCGGCACAGAAGTCCATGGCCGTTGCTGACCGGATCCGCAGGTATAGCATGGACGTTGCCGAGCTGACCGTGGAGAAGAACGGCCTGCAGGAGTCCCTGGACGCTGTTAGCCAGAAGTTAGCCAGGGTGGAAGAGGAATACGCAGCGAAGCTCGAGCAGGCGAGGGAAGAAGCCGAGGCGGAGAGGACTAGAGTGGCCGAGCTCGAGGTCTCCATCTCGAAGATGGGAGACGATTACGCGGCCCTGCTTCAAGCCGAGTCCAAGAGGGCGGATGAAGCCGAGGCGAAGCTCGAGTCTGAGTGCGATGCTGCGTTCGAGGATGCCAAAGTGCAGGTCACCGCCCACTACAAGGAAAGGGTTCTTGTGGTGAGGGATAAGGCCTGGGCGAAAGGGTGGCTTGCCGGCCTGAAGGAGGTCGGGATCTCGGAGGGCCACCCCTCCTTTCGGGAGCCTCCTCCGTACACGCTTCCGGTGCCGACCTCTGCCCGTCCATCCGGCGAAGCCTCTGACGCCGCAGCCCGTGCAACTGGCCGGTCATGACCTTGGGACCTCGGGACCTCGGGATATTCGCTCTTGCTCTATGCTCTGTAATTTTCTTCAAATTGTATTTGCTGAACACCGTAACGAGTGAAATTTTAATACAATTGAAAGTTTCTTCAAACACTCGTGCTTCTGTCTCTTTTAAGCTTGGTACTTCGATTGCTTGAGTTCGGCAGAGTGCTTCTCGTGACGAAACGTTAGAACTGAGTGTCGAGTAGTCTTCTTGGGCGCTAGCGTCGATACTCCATACCTTAGGTGATCTTCCTTGGTATTCGCGCTGATCCTCCGTATCTTAGGTGATCTTTAATAGCAATAAACATGGTGGCACGGCTGACGAGGGAATCGGACGGATGTCTCCACGTGGCGCCATAGGGATCGCTGGTCAACAGCCGTGCATCCCCAGTAACGCGTGGGAGACTTCGCCCCCATAACTTCTTTCGGAGACCGAGTCCTTCTCCTTCCTATAAATAGGGGTGGCAAGCTCGCCATGGGAGAAGAAAAGAACATAGCTGTAGGAATCATGTCCGGGAGGTGTCCGAAATTACTTGATCCGGGGGGAACCCTGCGCCGTTGGACGGCCATCCCCGAGGGGGGAAGGCTATCATGGTCTGCGCGCTCTCTGAAAGAACTCCCCGTGGACTACGCGCTCTCTGAACGCGGGTTCACGGCCATCCGTCCCTGGCCAGACAGAATGAGGATGCACTGCAGGGGGACGGTGGCGCACTCCCGTCCGACAAGGCCCTGTGCGCCCGTCGTACGGGAGGCGGGATGAGGCCCCGCTGGACCGGGAGGCTTCTTCAAGCTTGGCTGGTCCCACTGGCCGCCGAGGGTGTTGCAGAGCCCAGCGAGGTCCAGGATCGCTCAGAACCTCCAGGCGGTGATCCGGCGTCCTCGAGCCTTCTGCCTGAAGAGTCGGTGAAGATCAGAGTCTCCTAGCCTCTCTATTTTCTGTTTTTAGAGGACTGTGATCCTCCTTTCTGTACTTTGCTTTCTGTTCTGTATTTCTTGTAATGAAGCAGTTTGCAATGGATAAAAAGGAATTCTGTGATTACCCAAACTGTGTACAGTGCTTTTGAGTTCTTTTTCTCATTTCTTTGCGCTGTTCCGGAATGCTTGGATTTGTGTTTGAATGCTGGCACTGACCTCGGCCGAAAGGGCTGGCTTTGGCCGAGACGAGCTGCATTGTGCCGAAGTGGACCCATTCCATTGGCCTCGGCTCGGCGAAAGTGAGTTCGGCAATGGCCTTCTGAGGGGTATATGAACCCGGACTTCAGGAAACGATCCTTGGCCGAACTGCCTTGCGCCGAGGTGTGAGGGGTTTATGAACCCAGACTTTAGGAAATGGCTGAGTGTAGGAATGCCAGGCCACTTCCAGGGCGTATGTACCCGAAGTGTGTCCGAGACACGGGGGCTTTAGGAAAGGCTGAGTGTAGGAACTGCAGGCCATTTCCAAGGCGTAGAGCCTCGATTGTGTCCAAGACACGGGGCTTTAGGAAAGGCTGAGTGTAGGAACTCCAGGCCGTTTCCAGGGCGTAGAGCCTGAGTGTGTCCAAGACACGGGGCTTTAGGAAAGGCTGAGTGTAGGAACTCCAGGCCGTTTCCAGGGCGTAGAGCCTGAGTGTGTCCAAGACACGGGGCTTTAGGAAAGGCTGAGTGTAGGAACTCCAGGCCGTTTCCAGGGCGTAGAGCCTTGAGTGTGTCCAAGACACGGGGCTTTAGGAAAGGCTGAGTGTAGGAACTCGAAGCCATTTCCAGGGCGTAGAGCCTGTGCTGCCGGAGTCGACCAGGGAGAGATAGATTGATGACAAGGCAAAAGCTGCTTTTATTGATTCTGAAGTTCATTACATCTTTAGAAATAAAATTTCTTCAAGTGGGATGCATTCCACGGTCTCGGCAGCGGCTTGCCATCCAAGTCTTCGAGCTTGTAGGCTGACTTTCCTGCCAGTGAGACTACTCTGAACGGGCCATGCCAGTTCGGGGCAAGCTTCCCCTCGTTTGGTTCTTTGTCAGCTGGCAGGGTCTTCTTTAAAACGAGCTCTCCCGCAGTGAACCTTCTTTCTTTGACATTTTGATTGTACGCCCTGGCTAACCGCTGCTGATAGTCGGTCAGTCTCAGGGCTGCTGCTTCTCGTCGTTCATCTGCCAGCTCCAGCTCCATCGCCAGGTTCGTCTCATTTCGGCCTTGGTCGACCAGCTCTGTCCTCAGGGTAGGAAGGCTGATTTCCAAGGGAATGACCGCCTCCATCCCGTAGGCCAGAGAGAAAGGTGTTGCCGAGGTGGACCTCCTTGGAGTTGTTCTGTACGCCCACAGCACGCTCGGAAGCTCTTCTGTCCATCTGCCCTTTGCCTTGTCCAGTCGCTTCTTCAGGCCGTCCAGGATCACTTTGTTGGAGATTTCTGCCTGGCCATTACTCTGCGGATATGCCGGGGTGGAGTAATGGTTTCTGATGCCGTGCTCTTGGCAGAAGTCTCTGAAGGATTTGGAATCGAACTGAGTCCCGTTATCCGAAATCAGGGTCCGGGGGATGCCGAACCTCGTAAGGATGTTTTTCCAAACGAAGTTCCTAGAGTCCCTGTCCGTGATGGAAGACAACGGTTCAGCCTCTATCCACTTTGTGAAGTAGTCCGTAGCCACTATCAGCCATCTCTTGTTCCCTGGAGCTCGGTGAAGAGGCCCCACAATGTCCAGGCCCCATTGAGCGAAGGGCCATGGGCTAGAGAGGGGACTCAGATCCTGTGCTGGCTGATGGAGGGAGTGGGAGAACTTCTGGCATTTCTCGCATTTCCTGGCGTAGACCTGGGCGTCCTTTTGCATGTAGGGCCACCAGTAACCCTGGCTGATTGCTCTGTAGGCCAATGACCGACCTCCTATATGGCTGCCGCAGATTCCTTCATGGATCTCGTACAGGAAGTCGTCCACCTTGGTCGGGTGGACGCATTGGAGGTATGGACCTGTGAAGGACTTCCTGTAGAGTTTGCCTTCTGGAGAGAGCCAGAACCGAGCTGCCTTGAGCCTGATCTTGTGGGCTTCGGTCTTGTCTTCGGGGAGCTGGTCGTCCTTCAAGTAGGCGACGATTGGATCCATCCAGCTGGGGCCGAGGTCAGCACAGAGGACAAGCCGAGATGAATGGAGTTCTAGACTTGACCTCGATACTGACCCGACCTCGATGGTCCTCTTCTTTCCTGCTTCGACGGCGGAGGCCAGGTTTGCAAGCGCATCTGCATGCGTGTTGGTGTCTCTGGATATTTGTCTGACCTCGGCTTTCTGGAATTGGGAGAGTAGTTTTTTCGCAAGGGCCAAGTAGGCCGCCATCCTGTCGTCCCTAGCCTGGTAGTCCCCAGCGAGCTGGCTAGTTACCAGTTGAGAGTCGCTGAAGATCTCCAGATGCTGGGCTCCGAGGATTCGGGCGCTGTTCAACCCTGCAATTATTGCTTCGTACTCTGCCTCATTGTTCGTCGCTTTGAAGTCCAAGGTGAAGGCTTGCTCTATGACCAGTCCCTCTGGCGATTGGAGAACTATGCCGGTGCCAGCTCTCTTGGAGGTGGACGACCCGTCGACAAAGATCTTCCATGCCGAGGTGGGAGACTGCTGGACCTCTGCTTCTGCTGGCTCTTGCCCTATGCCCCCCTGTGCCGTGCCGAGCTGGGTCGGAGCCGGGTTGGGTGAGGCGAATTCGACAATGAAGTCTGCCAGGATCTGGGCTTTGATCGCAGTTCGGGGACGGTACTGTATGTCATACTGCCCCAGTTCAACTGCCCACTTTGATATGCGGCCTGAAAAGTCAGCTTTCTTGAACAATGAACGGAGTGGGTGCTCCGTGATCACCACAATAGTGTGGGATTGAAAATAATGGGAGAGCTTGCGGGAGGCGGTGACAAGAGCCAACGCAAGCTTCTCCAACAGGAGGTACCTGGTCTCGGCATCGAGCAGGGTCTTGCTCGTGTAATAGATTGGCTTTTGAACTCCCTCGTCCTCCCTGATGAGGACGGAGCTCACTGCGTGATCCGAGACCGCAAGGTACAAATACAGGATCTCCCCCAAAGTTGGGGTGGAGAGTAATGGTGGTGACATCAAATAAGTTTTGAGTGCGGCCAATGCCTGGTCGCACTCAGGGGTCCACTGGAACTTCAAATTTTTCCTTAAAAGCTGAAAGAAAGGCCTGCACTTATCTGATGAGCGGCTGATGAAGCGATTGAGTGCGGCGGCCATTCCTGTGAGCCTCTGAACTTCCTTCGTGGTAGAGGGACTCTGGATGCCCTGGATGGCAGTGATCTGTTCCGGATTGGCCTCTATCCCCCTCCGCGTCACCAAGCTGCCGAGGAACTTGCCAGAGGCTACGCCGAAGGCGCACTTAGAAGCGTTTAACTTGAGCTTGTAGGCACGAAGGATGCCGAAGACTTGGCCAAGATCCGTCAGATGGTCGCTGGAGCGCACAGATTTGACGACCATATCGTCGATGTACACTTCTACCGATCGGCCGAGCTGGGCCTGGAACATCTTTGTGACGAGGCGCTGATAGGTCGCCCCCGCGTTCTTCAGCCCGAAGGGCATCACCTTATAGCAGTAAGTGCCGCGGGGGGTGATGAACGATGTTTTCTCCTCGTCGGGCTCGTAGAGCGGGATCTGATGATAGCCTCGGTAGGCGTCAAGGAAGCTCATTCGGTCGTGACCAGCGGTGGCGTCGATCAGTTGGTCAATCTTTGGGAGGGGAAAACTGTCCTTAGGGCAAGCCCTGTTCAGGTCGGTGAAGTCCACGCACACCCTCCACTTCCCAGTTTTCTTCTTGACCACCACCGTGTTGGCCAGCCATACCGGGTACTGGACTTCCCGGATGGCCCCTGCTTTTAGCAGGTTGTCGACCTCTTCGACGACCGCATCTGTCTGCTGCAGCCCGGTCCTGCGGGCCCTCTGCACTACCGGCTTGTGGTCGGGGTCGACGTTGAGCTTGTGGCACATGACCTCAGGGTCGACCCCAGGCATTTCGCTTGGGCTCCAAGCGAAGACGTCCACATTCTGCATCAAGAACCGAGAGAGTTCGGCCCTTTCTTCGTCTGACAGCTGGGTGCCAATCAGGAAGAAACGGTCTGGGTCTGCCGGGTCTAGCCTGACCTCGGCCAGATCCTCGATGCTCTTCTTCTCAGGGTCCCGGCCGATCTCGTCGAGGCCCTTCTCGAACTCGGCCAGGTTGACGCGCTCTGGCTCCTTCACTGCTGGGACTGCGGCCAGCATGCACTGCCTGGCCTGCTGCTGGTCTCCCTCCACTGTGACTACCTCCATTTTGCCCTCCTCGTTCTCATGGACGAACTTCAGCTTTTGGTGGAGGGAAGATGGAACTGCCTCTAGCTTGTGGAGCCACGTTCTGCCCAGAATGACATTGTAGGGAGAGGGGGCGTCCACAACCAGGAAGTCGGCCAGCACGGATGCTCCGCCAACTTGGGTTTCCAAGGTGATCCTACCCTTGGGATAGACTGGCGTGGCGGATAACCCTAGCAAGGGTGCCCGAACCTCCGTGAGGTCTGCTTCGGAGAGTTTCATCCTTTTGAAGCAGTCGTAGTAGAGGACCTCGGAAGAGCTGCCGGAGTCGACGAGGATCCTCTTCACGGTGAAGTCTCTCAGCTTCATGGTGAGGAGCAGGGGGTCGTTGTGAGGGACCTGGATTCCCTCTAGATCTCGATCCGAGAACGAGATGGCGGGTCGGTTGCGGCGGGCCTTCTTGGATGCCGGAGCGAGTTCGGCTTTCATTACTTCTTTCCCGTGCGAAGCCCGCCTGGCTTCGGCACGGGCCTGAGAGCTTCCCCGGGAGGAGGAAGCGGGAGCTGAGGACGCCAGATGGATCACGTTGATGATCTTCTCTGAGTCCTCGCTGTCTGGAGCCTGGGCCGTGCTCTGGTGAACCCGGCCCTCGCTGCCGCCAACATCACCTGCCTTGACGAACTCTGGGATGTGGCCCTCTTCGGCCAGCTTCTCCAGATACCCCTGCAAAGTCCTGCATTCTTCGGTCCTGTGCCCGTTGCCCTTATGGAAGGAGTAGTAGAGCTTGCTTCGGGGGCATTCGGTGGGTTCATTCTTCATGGGCGGAGGGTACTTGAAGAACGGCTTAGATTTGATCTTGGTCAGGATGCGGTAGATCGGCTCCTTGAAGACGACGTTGACGCTCTGACTGGCGCTGGAGGGAGGTCTGGGCTTGTAAGTGCCCCCAGACCTAGACGACGAAGGCTTCGCCGAACTGGAGACCCAGGCCCGCTTGGGCTCAAGTGGTACCAGGACTCACCCAGATTATCCTTTATACAGGAGGTCTCGGGTTCGAAACCTGGGGAGGCCTTTTTGTAGGAGGGTATCCGAGCTGAGCGGGGCAACCCCAGGAGCACCCAGCTGGACCCTCTACAGGGGGTAGGCGGGGCCCAGAGCCCCGCGCCTATTGTATACACTCGGGCTGTAACCTCTTGGCTGTAACCCTTGTGCGTTTGTCCCAGGGTGGATTCGGAAATCATGCACCCCAGGGGCCTCCCCAGGTTTCGAACCCGAGACCTCCTGTATAAAGGATAATCTGGGTGAGTCCTGGTACCACTTGGGCTACTAGCCCAGGACTCACCCAGATTATCCTTTACACAGGAGGTCTCGGGTTCGAAACCTGGGGAGGCCCCTGGGGTGCATGATTTCCTAATCCACCCTGGGACAAACGCACAAGGGTTACAGCCAAGAGGTTACAGCCCGAGTGTATACAATAGGCGCGGGGCTCTGGGCCCCGCCTATCCCCTGTAGAGGGTCCAGCTGGGTTCTCCTGGGGTTGCCCCGCTCAGCTCGGATACCCTCCTACAGACTTGCTTACATTTCCCTTTATATTCAAAAGACTACAACGAATCTAGCCTAGATAAGTGCTATTTGAATTGTGAAAGTTCTAATTGACAGTCTTATTTGGATTGAATTCAAACGAGTCATTCAAATTTGAATTCAAACAGTTGGTCGCAAGCTACTTGTGGGGCTATGAAGCTCATCGTGGATTTGGGCCCATTTAGGGCCAGTTGAATGAGGCCTACTAAATTGTTGTCCTCCTAGAATTCAGGTTGGGCCAGATTGGTTTCAGGTCAGGTTGTGACCTGTGTTGATTCTTTTTTTTATTTTTATTTTTGTGTGTGTGTGAGAGAGAGAGAGGTCACATTGAGTCTTGACTCTTGAGACCCATGACTAGCTCATCAACTGCATCTATTTCTTTTCCTATCATAATATCCTTCTATATATTTTTGGAGATTATAGTATAATGAATTTCTAATATAAACTTTCTATAATTGTTTTTGATGATGCCAAAAAGGATAACTTCGGACACCACCGGTCAGATAATTAATGCTATGCAGTAAATGAAGAGAGATGAGAGATTTATAGTGGTTCGGTCAAGCGTGACCTACGTCCACTTCAAAATGGTGATGTTTGATTAATGTAGAGAGTTACAGGTGTGAGAAAGTAGGGAAAACGATCCTCTCTCAAGTGATGAGAGGGCTCTATTTATAACTTTTCCCAATCAGTTGGGGATGCGATCAGTTCAACGTCTCTTTGGAGCCTCAGTCGTGTCCTCGAGGAACGAGTCAGGTGGGAGGCAGGTGAGATCTTCTCCGTGAGACTTGGTAAATGCAGGTGAGGGGAGGACTTCGTCGCGATGACTTGGAGCCTGAGGTGACGAGGCTTCGTTTAACAAGACCCGGATCTCAACAGAGCTATTCTGGCCTGACCCACGATCCTAGACGGACCAGGTCACTTGGACCTGACTCATTACCGCGATCCGGATTGGGCTTGACTCATCAGTTTTGTTTCTGAATTTTCTGATAAAATTCTCTTTGGATAGGTCAATCTTGATCCAAATGTAAGGAACTTGACTGAACTAAGGTCATGGCCTGAGTTCCACAATGGTGTTGCTGCTGGATTGAGACTAGCTCCTTTTCAGGTTTATATTTCCTAATTATAAACTATATGAAGTAATTACCTTTTGATGCTCTGTATCTAACAGTTTCTTACTAATATTCTTTTCATATCTTGGGGTTCTTGCTTTTGATTTAGTTAAGTATTAACTTTAGTTTTGCTGAGAGGTGCCTCTCACGGCTTGTGTGAGAGGTAAAACTTGTGGGGCCTACTTGGATGCATGCCAAATATGGTAGGATAATGTGATGGAACGGTCTCATCAGGATATGATCTTGGGCAAGCCTCATCTCAATCAGATCATCACAACCAATGATTTAGGGGCGTTTAAGCTTAATGGTTTCTTAAGTTACACTTATGAAATCTAATCTACCAGTGAGTATAATTCAGATTAGTGTCAAATTAGAGTGGGTACCAATTTATGGGGATTAGTATGAGGAGGTTGGAGTTACCATGGAGTGTCCCGTGTGGTTGTAGAGAAGTTACTTCATGCAATCTGCAAGAGTTACCTTGTACCATGTTCTAGTGTGACAGGCTTAGAATTCAATAAAGGTGTGAGATGGCCTGCTTGTGATCAAGTTCCGGTCTCACATAGAGCACCACCCCCCACAACCTATGAATTGGCAGAAGCCCAAGTTTGGCACTCATCCAACTGTTACGATTGATTGGATTGATATCCAAAAAATCTTTCATAACCATTAAGCTTGACGGCCATGGATCAAGGGACTGGGATGATCTAATGGATTTGATATTTTGCACACTGATAGGTCTCATTGATATCTTTCCATCCCTTACTCCATGGCCTCCACCATGCTTGTCGTGGCCCCAGGTGGGCTGTATAGGGTTCCTCATGTGCAATGCACTGTTGATTCACCGCACCAAATCAATTTCCTATATATATTGTACTGGTGATTTTAGCAAGTGTTGACCATCTTATGTAGGAGAAAATGTCAAGAACGTGGATTGCATATAACAAACCAGAGGAGCCAAATGTTACTCATGCAGGACTTCTCCTAGCATTAGGATTGCATGGACATTTGCGTGTTTTGGCAATTGCTGATGTATACCAATACCTTTCTCAGGTAAATTTGGTTGGTGGTTCATTTTGTTGGTTCTATATGCATATTCTTATTTATTTTTTTTCTTCCTATTAATTTATCTGTTGTTTTGACCAAGTGTACTTACGGTTCAACAATCACCCACCCAACATGTATTGGTCTTTGAACCCTAGTTGTGATCCCCACCTTTTCATGTATTGCTGACATTGAACTATATATATTGGTTCAAAATTCATAATTGATGTAGTGTATCATCTGATACATACAAATACATTTCAGTTATTGTCTGGAGATTTGTCATGAGTTTATATTTTGAACCTGTTAGCATTACCCTGATGTTGTAGGATGCATATTGGTTGGTTTATTGAACATCTTGTCATGGACTGATTTAATTAGGACAACTTCTCAAACGAATTTGTATGCCGAATTTTCGGATCTTATCTTTGTGTACTTGTCCAAGCTTCTGGATATTATGAGAGTGCTTCCACAATATCATTTCACTAATTTTGTTTCCTTACTTTGTTCAACTGGAACTTTCATTTATTTAAATTTGCTTTAATTTACCAAGTTGTATATCATGTAGCCCCATTTAATTATTGCACTAGGCTTTATTGAAATCTGACATTTGTTGCAGTCCTTATTTCTTAATTTCTTTTCTTTTTTTTTTACTCTTTTCCCAATATTAGATTCTCTGCTTCTAATAACTATTGTTGAAGCTGTTGTTATCACACAGGAACATGAAATCACAACTGTGGGAATATTACTTGGTATGGCAGCATCCCATAGGGGAACTATGCAACCTGCAATATCAAAGGTACTATTATTTATTATTGTGGTCTCATGAAGTGTTTATTACTATAATTAAAACTCAAATAAGACATTTTTTTATTAGGAAGATAATTATTTCCTGAATAAAAATGCTACTGTTGGTTCTACTCATGTATTTTTTTTTCTTTTTCTTTTTTTCCCTTTTTTTTTGGTATTTTGGTAAAGATTTATCTACTCTAACGACAATGATTTTTTGTAGATCCTTTATCTTCATATTCCTTCTCGGCATCCAACATGCTTTCCAGATTTGGAGTTACCAACACTTTTGCAGGTATCAACCATCTTTTTTACTTATTTTTCAAGACACCGTTTTGCCCCAGCAGTTACAATCTCAGTTGTTACCATTCTTGGTTTAGAAACCCACTCATGATTCCAACAATTAGGAGTGTTTTGCAGGAACATGGGACAGTTTCAAAATAAGTGAGGAATGTAAATGCTTTTGAAAATGTTAACACGTATGTTAACTTTCTTAATAACATTGTTCATACTCACGTCCCTCTAGGAACTGGAACCAGACCTAATTTGACAATCATCTTAATCTTGCTTCCCTTGGATTGATCATGCTATACCTGTAAAAATTTGGCGTTCATTAATGATTAAAGTAACTGCACCGTTCAGAATGATCCATATGGTCCCCATGTTTATCACACAGCTGCATCAGATATAGGCCTGTCCAACCCTTATTCCCATGATTAGCATGCAACTGGGTGGGCCCCACAAAAGGGGCCAATTTTCCTTCTACAGAATGTATGAACCATTATGGAACAAGCCCTTGTATGTTTGTAGATAAATATCCAGTTCATTTGGGGCAGTGGGCCTAGGGATAATGTTCTCCAACTAGCTATATACAGTCCGGCTCGTGGGCCCCCTTCTTATATGCAAGTTTATTAGTGGGAGGAGGGCAGATGAAAAGGTCTTCTCATGGACAAGGGGGATCCCAAGAATAGCACCACCAGATTATCCTAGCCCTTGATTTAACTTTGTTAATATCTTAACTGCGGATTTTCTTTAGAGTCAATCCAATGGTGATTGAAGGTTCAGTGACCGTAAAGCATGGGATGAATAGAATATCAAAGGAGCTGCTTTGATGAAAGATGGGCCCAGTTGGGCCCCATAATATTGGACTGCACTTGCAGTTGCTCGTAGGAAAAACATTTTCAATGGGCTAGAGGAGGATTTTGTGGGTATTTTTTTTTTCTCTGGGTTGACTGTAGACGGGTGATTTAAGTTCCATTCCATGCAATAAAATATAAATCTTAAGCCCATGATATAGGCTGTTGAATCAATTATTTTAAAGGCTATGATTTTCTATTGATTAAATAACAACCTAGGATGATCAGATGGCTGACCCACCCCGTTTCCTCATGCCAGTATTATGATGTGATTAGATTTTCTATGGGATTAGGTTTCATGATTGTGATTGGGTTTCTCAGTTTAAGTTGATATCTTTGGTTGTACTTTATAAATAGCCATTGGCTATTCACAATAACAAAGATAAAAGAATTCAGTCAAGATGTAGCTCTAAATTTTAACCTTGAAAATCTTTGCAGGTAAGTGAATAGAAAGATCTTATTGTAGCTTAGAATCGGGCAAACAATTGGCCCAATAACATCACCCTTACCCTTTGATTTATGGCCTTGAGTTCAATGGTTTTACCAGATCTTGTTTTCTCTCTCAATTGAACAGTGGATACGGGTCAGATTGATTGTCAATTTGGGGTGAGTGTAGTGGCTTGATCATAGGAGGGCCCTACATGGGAGGTACTTATCGGTTCTTACTAGATTAAATATTTGGAAGTGGATTTTTATTCACCCTTGTTATCCAAATGAACTAGTTGATATATCTACTTTTCCAATTTCGTGGATGAATAATTGAATGTGGATGGTGTTTCCATTAAAGAAAAATTTATAAATAATTGTTCTCATTATGAAAGACTTATCTCAACTGTTTGGCAATTGGCCTTTTGAGTTCTACCCATCCACATCCATGTTCTTTGTTACGTTATTTCATTTCAATTTCTAAAACTTCAATACTTCATGAGTTCATGCCCGAACTGTCTCAAATGACATTTTTCTCTTTGATTGAGACCACCAACAGATTTCCTCTTAGGCACTTAATTTTACTTTTGTCCTTCCTTAGAATTACACACTTTCATCATAGAATATGCACATTAGGCACAGGTACTTTAACCTCTCATTCTCTTTTTTCATTGCCCAACATTCAACTTCATACAATAAAGCATTTCTAACCACCGTCTTGCAAAAATGTCTCTTTGGTTGAAGTGGAGCCCAATGATGTACAACATTTTACTATAGTTTATCTTCAGTTTGAGTCCCCTACATTAACCCTTTTTTTTATATCCAACTTAGATCCTTCGTTTTGTCCTATAGGTGCTCTATCTTTGGCCTTTAGAGTTTAAACTTGGGCTTGATTACAAAATGCCCCTTCAAGTGGGGCCAACTGAATGCATGACAATCAAGAGAGGGGAGAAGAACAAAGGTTTAGACATAGATGAGAGGAATATAAGATATCGGTCCAATCAAAGTTAATGGCTATTCAATGTGCAAATTTTTTTTTGGTGATAAATTCCTATGGTGAATAATTCTTCAATTTGAGTCCCCTACATTAACCCTTTTTTTGATATCCAACTTAGATCCTTCGTTTTGTCCTATAGGTGCTCTATCTTTGGCCTTTAAAGTTTAAACTTGGGCTTGATTACAAAATGCCCCTTCAAGTGTGGCCCAACTGAATGCATGACATTCAAGAGAGGGAAGAAGAAGAACATAGGTTTGGACATAGATGAGAGGAATATTAGATATCGGTCCAATCAAAGTTAATGGCTATTCAATGTGCAAATTTTTTTTTTTTTTTTTTGTGATGAATTCCTATGGTGAATAAAGTTTAGGACAGTGTAAAATTTGGAATTGTGCCTGTTCAAGGAGCTGGTCTGTTGTGTAAAGGTCTGAATTGATTAACATGGGGCCCTGCCCCTGAGCATGAAAACTCAAAATGGGGACATTGGTAAAATGGGTTTTCAACTCAAGCAATCTTCTTCCAAGTTCTAGCTTATCATTACTTTCTCGTTTTCCTAATTGTTTTCCATACTCATGGTGAAAAACGGGGGGGGGGGGGGGGGGGTGTTGGTTCGCTGAAACCCTTGGTGCAATCCAACTCTAATTGAGAACTAAGTAGTTGCTCCAGTCAGTCTGCACTCGTCACAAAGTTCTACATACTGGATATAAATTATCAATTTGAGTAATCTTTTTACTTACTTTGTTAATACTGATCTTTCCTTTTTTCTGTTTCACCCTAGTAGTAGCTGCCAGCTTGGTTAGTCTGAACCCTTTTCTAGGAAATTTTGTATTGAAAACCCTTGGTGCAATCCAACTCTAATTGAGAAGGGGGGGGGGGGGGGGGGGGGGGGGGGGGGGGGTTCGCTGAAAACCCTTGGTGCAATCCAACTCTAATTGAGAACTCAGTAGTTGCTCCAGTCAGTCTGCACTCGTCACAAAGTTCTACATAATGGATATAAATTATCAATTTGAGTAATCTTTTTTACTTACTTTGTTAATACTGATCTTTCCTTTTTTCTGTTTCACCCTAGTAGTAGCTGCCAGCTTGGTTAGTCTGAACCCTTTTCTAGGAAATTTTGTATCACCTTTTTCATAGTTTATTGTGATAGATACGATTAAAAAAAAAAAACTCACCCAAAAAAAGAAATGGATTCCCTTATGTGTTTAATCTTATTTGCCTTTTTTTTTTCCCTCTTTTGATCGGTCTGTTGATCCATGTCTATGCGTTGAATATTTTGACCGAGGTTATAGTGCTTGAAAGTTTATAAGCATGATTATGTTTCAAAGATATTGTGTGGGGAGATTTCCGGAACACAGGATCAAGCTAATCACGACCGTCAGATGAGACTAAGCACTCTCACGTGCCATCCGCATGCTATCCACGTGGCACCAGACTCACCTCGGCTAGCGGGGCAGAGGTCTCAGCCGAAGTCAGACAACTCCAGGCCGCTAGCACCGAGCTCGGCTACCCCATGTGCCCATCTCGGCTGAGAGCTCCACCCCGGCTGAAGGAGCCGGGACGAAAGCCGAGGCACGAAAGGACTTCCACTCGCACCCCTCATCCCCCACGTCATCAGGCACGTGGAGGAATAGGGGCGCGAGCCAGTGAGACAGGTGCGACATCCAGCCGTCCACAATCTTCGCCAGATCACTGACATGGCGGCATCCAGCGGCTGAAGCCACATCAGGGCGAGGCCCGATGGCGGATCCGATGGTACCCCAACCGTCAAAGGCGCCTAACACGATCTGGCCCAACGTGACGCGCATTTAATGCGACGTGGGCTGATCCGACTGGCATTAAATGCAGAGTGGGCTGGATTGGACCACATTTAATGCAACGTGGGCTGATCACCCATGCCAAGATATCGTCCAAGATATCTTCCTAATCGTCTATAAATAGAGCTGCATTTCACATGCAAGGTACGCACAATACAACCCACAGAGCTGTTACTCTGCCTCTCTTCTTCCTCTCCTTCCATTGTTCCAGTTCATTCACTGACTTTGGCATCGGAGAGCCTTGCGCCGCCCAGGCCAGGGTCCTCTGACCGTTTGCTCTTCTCTTTCAGGGTTTCGGACGGTACCCAGTCATCACCATATTGGATAAGTCCTCTAAGGCTCCCCAGTTATTGTGGGTCATTATTTTCTGCACCTACAATTGGCGCCGTCTGTGGGAAAGTAATATCCCAACCTTCCCAACTTTCCCAACCTCCTCAACTTCAATCTCCCAGAAGCCATGCCTCCGAAAGCTAAGAAGGGCGGAGAATCTTCAAGAGCAGCGCTCGAGCTGCCAGCACCATCGGCAGACGTCCCTCCTCAGGGGCGCTCCCGAACGGTGCATGGCACGTCAGCAGGCGAGGGCCGCTTAGGCTTGCAGCTTTTTGTCGAGGTCCCCCCCCCCCCAAGAAGGACTCGAGACCTCGTTCTCAGCAGACGAAGTTACGCCACCCCGACGCGACGAGCGTCGGCATGAGCGTCCTCGCAAATATAAGGCCGTTGCCGTGGAAGAAGCGCGTCGAGTTCAACCTCCTGCCGCTGGAGGAGACGTCGCAGCTCAAAATGCTCTCCTCCAGAAGCAGGAGCAGCTGATCCACGAGCTCCAGCAACAGCTGAGAGCAGCGCAGACTGCCTCGTTGAGGCAAGTCTCTGATCCTCAAGGAAAGAAGAAGGACGCCCCCTAGCAGGGCAGCCCAGCCTCATCGCGAAGATCTCAGAAACCATCTGGACCACAAGCGGAGCCAGATCCATGATGAAGGCTCTAGCAACAGCCGGAGTCATCATAGCCGCGATGGCCGAGCCCATAGCCATCACAGCCCAAACCACTCCAAGCGAAAGTCAAGAGCCCAGACTCCGAAAAAGGACGACGAGCAAGAGCGATTTGACAAGCGCGTCAGGTTGGCTCTTCAGCGCAACCTGGACGTGCGGGACCAGAAGCAGATCTGTGGCCACACTGATCTAGGGGCCTCGCCCTTCACGAAGGACATCGAGCGCACCCCCTTGCCCAAAAGGTTCTCCGTCCCGCGGTTCGTCCCCTACGACGGACTGTCCGACCCATCCGCTCACCTCCGTCACTTTTCCCATGAAGATGTCCATCTGGGGAAACGAGGGTCACCTTAACTGCAAAATCTTCTCCTCCAGTTTGGGTGACCTCCCTCTGAAGTGGTTTTGCGCCCTCCCAGAGGAGTCGATTTCGAGCTGGAAGGAGCTCCAGCTCTCCTTTCTGAAGAAGTTCCAAGCTTACAGCGTCGTCCCCAAGAAAGAAGGGGACCTTCTCGCCCTGAGAATGAAGCAGGGTGAGACCCTCGCCAAGTTCACCCGACGATTCTGGGCGGTTTACAGCCAGATCGAGGGCACTAGGGAAGAGATAGCGATCTACGCCTTCCAACATGCCCTGATCCCCGGCCACGACCTCCGGAAGGACTTGGTCGGAGACCCCCCAGAGTCCATGCCAGAGCTGATGTCCCGGATAAAGCGCTTTGTCGCCCGGGAGGAAGATGAAATCCAGGCCCGGGAAGAGGGCGGAAGACCGGAGCCCGAGCAGAAGAGCAACCAGCCTCGGCAGAGAGGCGGGGGGCCCTTTCAGAAGCAAGAGCCCAAGCAAGCCTGGTCCGCCAGTTTGGCGAAGCCTACGTCGTCCCGATCTGGGGGCACCTGGAAGCCCAAACCTCCCACCAGCGCCGGTCAGAGCGTCAACGTCGTCTTCAAGGAGCCGACGTACCGTATCCTGAGCAAGATAAAGACTAAGCCGTTCTTCCAGTGGCCTCCGCCCTTGAAGAATGAGCCCACCACCGGCAGCCGAAGCAAGCTCTACTGCTCCTACCACAAGGGTAAAGGGCACAGGACCGAGGACTGCAATTCTCTGAAGTGGTACCTAGAGAAGCTAGCCAGCGAGGGCCATATTCCAGAGTTCGTCAAGGTCGATGATGCCGGCGCCAGCGAGGGCCGAGTTCACCAGAGCGCGGCTCGGGAGCCAGACAGTGAGGATTCCGAGAAGATCATTAACGTGATCCATCTGGCGTCCTCAGTCCCCTCTCCTTCGTCTCGTGGGGGCTCACAGGCCCGCGCCGAGGCCAGGCGAGCGTCGCATAGGAAGGAGGTGATGAAAGCCGAGCTCGCACCGGCATCCAAGAGAGCTCGCCGAGACCGACCCGCGATCTCGTTCTCAGATAAGGATCTAGATGGAATCCAGCTCCCTCACAACGACCCCCTGCTCCTCACAATGAAGCTAAGGGACTTCACCGTGAAGAGGATCCTCGTCGACTCCGGCAGTTCTTCCGAGGTCCTCTACTACGACTGCTTCAAGAAGATGAACCTCTCGGAAGCAGACCTCACGGAGGTCCGTGCACCCCTACTAGGGTTGTCCGCCACGCCAGTCTACCCCAAGGGTAGGATCACCCTGGAGACCCGGGTCGGCGGAGCCTCCGTGTTGGCCGACTTCCTGGTCGTGGACGCCCCTACTCCCTACAACGTCATCTTGGGCAGAACGTGGCTCCACAAGTTGGAAGCAGTCCCTTATTCCCTCCACCAGAAACTGAAGTTCGTCTTCGTGAAACAAGGAGGGCGCAATGGAAGTGGTCACGGTGGAGGGAGATCAGCAGCAGGCTAGGCAGTGCATGCTGGCCGCGGATCCCAGCAGTGAAGGAGTCAGAGCGCGTCAACCTCACCGAATTCGAGAAATGCCTAGACGAAATCGGCCGAGATCCTGAGAAGAAAAGCATCGAGGACCTGGCCGAGGTCAGGCTAAACTCGGCAGACCCAGATAGATTCTTCCTGATCGGCACCCAGCTGCCCGACGAAGAAAGAGCCGAGCTCTCAAGGTTCCTGATGCAGAACGTCGACGTCTTTGCTTGGAGCCCAAGTGAAATGCCTGGGGTCTGATGGACCGCGCTCCTGCTTGGTTCTACCGAGGTCGGCGGACGTGGGAGTCCGTTGGGTCTGACCCTTTCGTAACCGGGGGGCAGGGGCGTGCATCAACATTTCTTTTCTTTGTGGGTGTGCCAGATTTTCTATTTTTACTTGGAATTGCAAGTGGTGATCCGGAGATCAACCTTCGCAAGTAAAAAGGAAATCAACTTCTTTCAAGTTTTTCATTGCACATATATTTAAGAAAAGAGACATTTTCTTGATTTGCCGTGAAAGGCGATTTTTTTTGGCATTTATAGCCAATTTTGGCGTTTATAGCCGATTTTTGGCGTTTATAGCCGATTTTGGCGTTTATAGCCGATTTACAATCCTTATCAATAATGAAAGACAAGAATTGTGATTTTTGTCTCTTTTGAAAAAATACAAACTACAATGAAAAGCAAGAAAAGGAGGATCTAACTTCTCAGGAGATTGTGGGGGACTCGTTTAGATTGACGGTCGCAAGCCATATGTGGGCTTCGCCATCATCCATGCAGATGAGAACAGAGGATGCTATTGATTCGCTTGGCTTGGCTATAACCTCGGGTTTTTAAAGGATAAAGACCAAAGGAAGGTCCTATGTCCAATAAAAAGCCGAGTAGACGGGCTGAAAAGCCATATCTAAGCCATTGGAGGCAGGAGGAGAAGGCAAGGACCTTGGGGGGGGGGGGTACCCCCCAAGGGACTTTTGTCACCTTGTTGCGGTGGCCGGTGTAGAACTTCCGCAGAGTTTTCTCTCTTTTTTCTTTCTCTGGATTTCTGACTGCTGTCTGTTGATGTTCGTTGTTGTTGTTTCTTCTTAGAGAGCCCTCCTATTTATAGGCTTTTAGGTAGCCTTTTAGGTGGGTTTATGGGCTTTTATTGTCATTAAGCCGCATAATGGGAGGAGTTACAAAATTGAATTGTTTATTTTGCAACTCCTTTTTCTTGGCTTCTGATTGGCCGGAGGAGATTGAGGGCATTTAATCGCCTTTAATCGCCATGATGGGAGGAGTTTCATGGGTTAAATGCCATGAATCTCTTGACTTGTAACTCCCGAATGCTTGCTTCTGATTGGGCTGTCCAAAGAAATGGATTAATGACTGTAATAAAGCTAGTCAATTAATCGCATTAAGTGGTCGCCGAGCAGCTGAAGAGTCGCGGGCCGTGCCACGTCTTTTGAGATTCTTCTGTTGATGATCATCGATGGATCTTCATGTAGATCGACATCAGATGACCATGTAATTTCAGGTGTTTGTTGCCAACAGCAGGTCGGTGCCATCTGTCCTGTCGATTTCTCGATCGGTCGGGTGGAAAGCACACTTTTTTTGGTTGACCGAGTGGCGATCAATACTGTCTTCGATACTCTTGATGATTTACCCGTGTTTTGGACGGATGTCAGAGGACTTGGTGTCTCAAAAGCATGAATTTTGGAAAGTACCAGAGGCTGGGCCCTTCGAATCGCGAAAAAAACGGCGAAAACCGGGGTTTCCGGGGCTTTCCCGGCGACCCCGGGGTCCAAGGTCGCCAGCGACCCTGGCCCAGGGTCGCAGGGGGCTGCGACCCTGGGGGGGTTTTCCCCCTTTCGTGTCCCATTTTGCGTCCGTTTTTGCTGTTTTTTCGATTCTTTTTTCTTTTGTACTTTTCCTTGACATTTTCACCATTTATTGGCCTGATTTCTTTGTAGGAAACCTGATGAGAATCCTTGCATTTTATTTTGCAAAGTTTCCAATTTCCTGAGAAAGCCGAAGACTTTGTCGCGCAGAGCTGCCGATTTTCCGTCAGAAGCTGAAACTGGGCCAAACGATGTCGGAATGACCTGAAATTTGGTGTGAAGCCTCCTGAGCAATAAATAAGACCAACCATAGGCTTTTGTTTGAGTTTTGAAGCCGTTTGGGGTCCTATCACCTGTAGACTTACTTTTTGTCGCGATGAAGATGTCGCGGCTTGATGTGTGGTCAACCGATGTCCGATTGACTTGAAATTTGACAGGGAACCTATTGGAGTCATTTTAAGATGATCCATAGGTTCTGTCTTGGAAACCATGGTCCCGGAGAGCTTTGCCGCCGAGAGGCCTGATTTGGCTGTCGGAGAAGCGAAGTTAGGCCAAATGATTTTGAAATGGCCTGAAACTTCTTGTGTACTCCTCTTTTGGCTGTCTGGAAGAATCTTGCAGTTTTTGTTTGATTCTGACAAGATTTTATTTTTGGAAGCAGCATTGCCTATTTATGGCAGGTTGCGACTTCATGTAGCTCTTTGGATCTTGAAGAGGCAAAGTGACATTTTTGGTGTCAACAAATGCCCCCTCGAGGTACAGCGGCGAGTTGCTTAACTTTTGTAGTCGATGTGCCTCGAAGAGATTTTTGAAGGAGAGCCTGTGACTTGACCAAGAGTCTTTGAGCAATCTTTCTTTTTGGTATTTGTAGCCTTTTGAGCTTCCAGGGGAATTTTATGGTAGTGAAAGGGATCACGTACCATCTCGAGGCAAAGTTTTGAAGATGACATCAGGGATGTGGATTTGGGTTTTGACCTTGTGACCTAACAGGCTATATATGGCAGGTTAGGGGGTCGGGTTTGGTTTTGATCGTGTGACCCAACAAGCTGTATGTGGAATGTTGGGGGATCAATTTTGGTTTTGATCTTGTGACCTAACAGGCTGTATGTGGCAAGTTAGGGGATCAGGTTTTGGTTTTTGGTTTTGGTCTTGTGACCTAACAGGCTGTATGTGGCAAGTTAGGGGACCAGGATTTGGTTTGATTTTTGTGGAATGTCAATTTCAAGAATTTGGCTCAATTTGGTAGATGAGGCTGGATGGTTTGATTTTTGGAAGCTCATGGGGCTTGGAATTTTCTTTTGTATGGTCCAATCAACTCAAAAGAGGCATGGAACCATTTTTGTATGCTCTTGGTAAGAGGGATTTCTCTTTGACTAAAAGCCCAAAATTTTTCTTTTTTTTTTTTTTTTTTGTGTGCCTAGGTGGTCAAACCTGGCTCATATGGGCTAACCCATGGGACCTTAAGCTTTTGAAATGGCTTAGATCTCATATGGTGTCATTTTTGTAAAGAATATCCAAAAATATCTCATTTGGATAGAGAATATCCAAGAATATCTTTACTTGGAGAGAATCTCTTATGATCCCTTTATTTTTGGGATAGAATATCTCAAGATATCTTTTTTTTGGGAAAGAATCCGTCATAGATTATATCTTTTAGGAGAAAATCTCTCATTGATTTCTTTTTGGGAGAGAATCCCTCAAGATATCTTTCTTTTGGGAAAGAATCTTTCTAATTTCTTTCTTTTGGTAAGGTTACTAATTAGTAACACTTACCTCTTTCTTCTTTCCTTCTTTGGTTTTCTCTCCTCTATAAAAGCAAGGAGAAGGTTGGATCTCTTGCTCTTATTACTTTCTTTTGCAATAATCTCAAGAGGGCTTCAAGACCAAGAGCTTTTCTTCTTCAAGATCTTCAAGACTTTTCTTCTTCTTCTCCATCAATGGCTTCAAGTAAGTTCTTTTTTTCAAGAAAACTTCATTGTAGGAAAAAAAAAGTTCTTTCTCTTTTTTTTTGTTTCTTTCTTTTTCTTTTCTTCTCTTTCTTTTTCTTTTTTTCTTTTCCACGTGTTTTCCCCCTTTTTTTTTTCTTTTACACGTGTTTTTTTTTCTTTCTTTTCTTTCTTTTTTTTTTCATGTTTTTTTTTTTTTGTGTGGGCCGTACGGACAGATCCGTACGGATCTGGCCGTACGGCCACGTGGCCTGTGGGCCACGGCCTGTGGGCCAGTCCTCTTTTTTTTTTCTTCTTTTTTTTTCTTTCCCTCCCCCTTTTTTTTTTTGAGAGAGTTTCTTTTCTTTCTTTTTTTTGTTTTCTTTCCCCTCTTTTTTTTTTAGAGAAAGTTTCTTTTCCTCTTTTTTTTTTTTTTTTTTGCTCATCATGATAATGCATTTTTTTTTCGCAAATCTAGATGTTCATGCATGCCTTTAATTTGTAAATGTGATAGCATACCTGAAAGTTTTCGCAAATTTGGGAACTTGGAGCTCGCAGTGATGTTGAGCCCTTCCTGATTTTGCGGAGACTTTTAGGTTTCGAAAGTTTGGAGTTTCGGAGCTCGCAGCGATGTTGAGCCCATCTTCAAGCTTTCTATTTCTTTCGGGATAGTTCCTTTTCTTCGGAATTGCCCCGTCATCATGTCAAAATTTCGCCAGATTTTTTTTAGCGAGATTCTGTCATTTTGATGTTTGATCTTTTTCTTTTCCATCCTTTTCAGGTGGTTCCTCCAGAGCGAACAAGGGTAAAGAGCCTGCTACAAGCGTACCTCGTCGATCTTCTAGATCTTCTAATCCGGCCGTTCAGCAGGCTTTTGAGAAGGTCCAGTATGTTGAGAGAAATCTGGAAGAGTGCGACTCCCTCAACAGAGATGAGATGAGGCAGCGACTGATCACTCTCAAGGGAGAGGAATTCTATAAGATCATGGTAAGCAGTCGTCCATGGGTGATGGAAGATCAGAGCGTTTTGCCCAAGCCTACCTTCTTCTTTGGTGATGCAGTCCCTGATGACATTACATACCAGAGGAGATGTTTTCAGTTTTCCTTCACAGCAGATGGTGAAAAGAAGACTGTTACTACCCGGTCGATGTTTGATCGCACCGTCTCGATTCTGAGCCTTACCCCACGTGCCCTAATAGGGAAGATCCTCCAAGTTGGGTGAGAAGGACAAATGTAATCAAGACCGGGGTTTTTGTCGGCGGTTCTCCTGGATATACGGAGAGGTCGCCTGTTGACATGGACTTGTTGATGCCATCAAGCGGCTACCAGGGCTCTGATTATCCGTCGGTCGATTTGAGACCGGTGGGCCTTGGTATTTTCAGCGGTGACGGCAGCAATTGGATCAAGCCTTTCCGACTTCGAGGTCGTTTCAATGCTGACTCCGAGTGGAAGTCGTGGACTGATCGCGTCCTGCTGATTGGTGGCGCCGTTTTGAAGGAAGCCGGGATTTTTGATGCGGTCCGCGCTTTTAGGGAGACCGTGATCTTTTCCGACGAGGCCTTCATGGCTATGCTGGAGTCATTCCTCCCACAAACCAATACCTTCGTTGTGACGAATGGTGAGATTGGTTTTTCTTTGAAGGAGCTGAGCGCCATTACTGGATTGCCCATCCTCGGCAAGCTCTATGAGGAGTTTATGCCGATTGACAGCGTCCTCGAGGGGCAGTCTGAGGAGTTCAGGCTTTTATACTTTCAGCTCGTCGCCTTCTATGATTTTTTGAAGGAGAAGGGGGGTTCGAAAGTTAGATCCAGCAGTTGGAAGAGTTTTTGCTCTTCATTCCCCAACTTTTTTGATAGTAGGGAGTCTTCTGATAGCGTGACCCAGGAAGCCGGAGCTCAGGATCCAAGTTCAAAGAAGATCTTGGCCATGCAAGAAGAGTTGAGAGATTTCTGTGCAAGTACAAACGCCATATGTCTTGACATTGCACTGCGGAGAGATCTCGCTGTTTACCTCACTTATTGGCTTGGTGAGGCTGTTTTTGCTGGAGGAGATGGAACGCACATCAGGCCGCATTGTATTTTCCCGGCTTGTCAGATGGCGTTTGGAGAGCAGGTTGCTTTGGTGCCAGCTCTTTACTCCTACCTGTGTACCGAACTGCAGGCTGCTGCTTTTTTGGTTCGGCTTGGGCTTCCCATGAATAGGGTATTTTCAGCCCATATCTTTTATTCATGGTATGTATACCATTGTCCTGGCTTCCATCGGCTGGGTGCTGCACAGGATGATGATCCTCTGATGATTCGACTGGCTAAGGGCAAAGCCGTGTCCGAATCACTTTTGTTTGCCCGCATGAGGATTCGACGGTTCAGGGACGTCGAGATGGGGCAATCTTCAGTAAAGCTTTCTCCGGAGTTGCGGAAGAAGGCTTTTGATTTTGGTGCCTCCCGAGACTCTACCAGGGCGGGGTCGGGAAGGCATTATTCCTTGACAAATGCAGAGAGAGAGTGGCTTTTCAGCATACGTGTCGGCACGATGGTGTACCGTAGACATCTTTTCGTCGACATCCAACCGTATGTACCCTCTCGCTTTGCTTTGCAGCTTGGCTTTTCTCAAGGCGTTGTTGGAGCGCCTTTCAAGCATGGTGAAACGCTTTGGAGGCTTATAGGACGGGAGAAATGCATGGGCTTTCTATAGTGCTGAAGACACTACAGCCATGATTTCTTATCCTGTGTTGTTGACTTCCCGGACTGCCGGCTTTGCGAAGTGGTTCGCGGAGAGCTTCTCAGCATATCGGGGGCTTTCCAGGAAGGAGCTTGATGTGAAGCTGGCATCTGGAAAGGGCCTTGGAAAGTCGGATGGCATCCGGCGAGAGGAAGTTTGGGCCTTCCTTTCTGGAGAGAAGCACAAGATAGGCTTTCTCGGTGACCAGGGCGTCATCGGTTCTGAAGCTGTTCGAGAAATACCTGACGAGGCTTTGGAGCAGCTAGAACAGGAGGAAGCCGAACTTGGTGCTTGGATGCAAGCGGCACAGAGGCAAGCTTCCGTGGAGTCTACTGGCAAGAGCAGACCATCCAGTGAGGAGTCAAGTGGGAAACCTGACTCTGACGGCGGGGCAGGTTCCTCTAAGAAGCGAGCCCGCAGAAGTAAGAGGAGGAGGAGTCATCATAGTAGCAAGGGGCAGCATGAGGACTCTCCTAACTTGGAAGTTCCTCTTACTATCAATGAGGATGTGCCAGTGGATGCTGACGAGCCTCCGGAGAAGAGAAGCCGAGAAGAAGAGACCGTCGGTGAAGGTATGATTCTTCCTTTTTCTCTTTCCATTTCTTTTCATGGGATTTTTCCATGTTATGATTTGCTTCTTGTTTCTGCTTTTCTTCTTCTTTTTTTTTTTTTTTTTTTAGCAGAGGAAGACTTGGTGATGCCTGAGGTCCCAACCGATGAGGTGGTGATGGATCCTGTTGAGGCACCTGAAGAAGAACCGACGGGCTCTGGAGTAAATCCAGAATCTCCAATTGGTACGACTTCTTTTGCTCTCTGTTTTTTTTTTTTTGTTTGTGACTTGGCTTGCTAACACATTTTTTTTGTTGCCAGCTGACTTGCCACAGGGTTCTGATGACTTTGAACCATCGATGGACGCAAATGTTGATGATGCTTTCGATGAGTTCATGGAGGAAGAAAGTGTTCCGCCAGTCGTCGAAGAAGGTATTTTGTAGTTATAACTCTGATAATGATTTTCAAACAGGGTCATACTCATACCTTTTTGTGTTTCCTTTGCAGGTTTTGAAGTGGCAGAGGAGGATCCGTCGCTTCCAGAGCAAGAGATGCCAGAGGTTGATCCAGAGGTAGAGATTCCTAGGACCAGCTCTGACAATATTGAGGAGATTCCTCGTGCTGAGATTCCTTCCCGAGCAGGAGCAGCTTCAGCTGGAAAGAGTTCTTTTGTTACTCTTTCAACAGATGATGACATGAGTAGCCGACCAACGGAGTTGGGCGAATCCTCAGCTGGGCCATCTCTTCTTTTTGCGAAGAAGGTGGTGGTGCGAGTTGTGAGCTCTTGGATTGAGACTCTCTTTTCTGGGCACTTGGAAGTCAGATTTGGCATGATCCAGCATGTGTAGGAGATTCTCAGTGATGCTGAAGAGGCTGGTCTGGATGTCACAGGTGCCAGGGCGATCGTTGATAGGATCATTGCACTGGGTGACAAGTGGTTTGAGACCGTGAGTTTGGCTGATGACCAGTTCTTCAAGGAGATGTTCCTGGACCCTGCTGATAAGGCTAAGTCTGACCTGGATGAGGCTACAGAAAGCAGGAAGCTGGCAGTCCGAAAGAGGAACTTAGAAGAGATAGCCATCATCAGGCTGACACATGACCTCAACATCCTTGACAGGGAGGTCGATGAGGCCAGGAAACGTCTTGAGCATTTGCAGGCACAAGTTGCTGCCAAGTGGACTGCCATAATAGAAGCTCGCGACAGGGAGAGTGCCCTGATTCACCAGGTTGCAGATGCCGAACGGGTTCTCAAAAGGAAGTCTGATGAGGATGAACAATGGCAAACTGCTCGAGGTAAGCTTCCTGGTGTGAGAGAAGGGGTACAGCCCACTCCAGCATCTCATGGCAAGTTCCTGAAGAAGCGTGCCTTGGAATCCTTGACGGCTGAGGCTAAAAGTCTGCTTGGGGAGCTGAACTCTTGGCTGGAGACCATTTTTGATTGAGCTCCAGTATACAGAAACCATCCTTCTTTCTCTTTTTTTGGTACCACTTGTATTTTTTGGTACTTATTTTTTATAGTGCTTGTGAACACTTTTTTTTTGGTACCACATGTATTTTTTTTGGTACTCTTTTTTTTTTTTTGTGTAGTGCTTGTGAACACTTTCTTTTTTTTTTTGTTATCCCTACGCTCACTTTAATCTTTTTGTGATAAAAGTAATTGCTAAATGGGATGCTTTTCTTTTTTTGTTATCCCTACGCTCACTTGAATCTTTTTGTGATAAAAGTAATTGCTAAATGGGATTTGATCAAAAGGTTGTCATTTTGTGAAAATCTTTTGTCAAGTGATTGTTTTGGCATGAAAACCAGGTTTTTGTTTGTGGCATAGAAGCCAATTTTGGTGGCATTGATAGCCGAATTTGTTTTGTGGCATCTATAGCCGGTTTTTGGTGGCATTGATAGCCTGTTTTGTTTTGGTGGCATTGATAGCCGGTTTGTTTTGGTGGCATTGATAGCCGGTTTTTGGTGGCATTGATAGCCTGTTTTGTTTTTGAAATCCAAGTTTTTTGTTTGTGTAGCATTGATAGCCGGTTTTGTTTTTATTGGCATTGATAGCCGGTTTGTGGCATTTATAGCCGGTTTGTGGCATTTATAGCCTGTTTTGATGGCATTTATAGCCGGTTTGGTTTTCAAAAAATGCAAGTATCGACTAAAAGTCGCCTCCCTGCTGAATGTTCTTGCAAGTATCGATGGAATGTCGCATCCTTGCTCATTCGGTTGCGAGTATCGATGGAATGTCGCATCCTCGCGGATTTGGGTGCAAGTATCGATGGAATGTCGCATTCTTGCTTTTCAAAAATTTTGGTTTTGCGGGTACTGACTTGATGTCGTTTCCCCACGATTTTTGAAATTTGTGGTTTTCTCGAACCTTTGGGTTATGGATATCAACTGAAATGTTGCGTCTCCATGGTTTTTTTTAGGTTTTTTCGAACCTTTGAAATTTGGGTTGTGGATATCAACTGAAATGTTGCATCTCCACAGTTTTTTAGGTTTTTTTCGAACCTTTGAAATTTGGGTTGTGGATATCAACTGAAATGTTGCGTCTCCACAGTTTTGGATTTTGCAAGTATCGACGAAATGTCGCTTCCCTGCGATTTTGGAAGTGTCGAACGTGGTTCGCTTGCTTCCGATTTGTGCGAGTATCGACTAAGCGTCGCTTCCTCGTGGTTTTTGAAAAACCATTTTTTTTTTTTTAAAGACACGAGGGTCATAAGTTTTGACCTAAAACCATTTTGGCGGTAAAAGGCAGGGTGGACTAGGGTTGAAAATTTTGGTCAAGTTAGGGAAAGGTTCCTGAACTTGGATATATATTTTTTTTGAACAATGAAACGATGAAAGTAAGCATTGTTTTAGATTTCTAGAAATTTCAACATTTGATATGAAAATTCTAAAAAAGGGTGGGTTTAGCGAGCGTGTACCTGGAAACCGGTTTTGGCCATACAGGCATTGCTCTTACCCAGTTGGGTAAGTCTTCAAGGGTAGTACCGCTTTAAGAACTTGCCGTTGATGGGCAAGCATACATCTGTCACCTTCCATGTTTAGGAGTGCGTATGCTGCCATTGGAGAAAACTTTGTCGATGACGTAGGGTCCCTCCCATTTTGGCTCAAATTTGCCTTTGGACTTGTGAGCGAAGACCATTGGTCTTTTTACCGCAAGAACCAAGTCATTCTTTTTGTAGGCGCGTTGCCTGGCCTTTTTATCGAAAGATCCTGCCATACGTGCTTGGTAAAGTTCAATGCTTTGTTGAGCTTCGAGCCGTCTCTCATCGAGATTGTCCCGCTCATGGAGTCGCAATTTGACATTGCTTTCTTGAGTCATGTCATTTTGCAAGGATACCCTCAAGGAAGGAATTTGTACTTCCAAGGGCACGACAGCTTCGCATCCATAGACCAAGGAGAATGGTGTGCTATGGGTTGGTCCTCGAACGGTGGTTCGATAGGACCACAAAGCTTCAGACATTTTGTCGCTCCAGTCTCTTTTGTGATTAGAGACCATTTTTTTGAGGATTTTGCAGAGTGTCTTGTTGAAAGCTTCTGCTAACCCGTTTGCTGCCGGATTGTATGGAGTCGAAGGACAGCTTTGAATTTTGTATTTGTCGCAGAACCTGTAGAATCGATGATCCCGGAACTGTGGTCCGTTATCATGGACGAATCTTTTGGGTATACCGAAACGACAAATGATGTTGGTGCGCAGGAACTGAAGGACTGATGAGGTCTTCATTTCGTTAAACGCAAATGCTTCTGACCACTTGGAGAAATAATCCGTAGCGGCGAAGATGAAGCGATGACCTTTGCTTGAAGGGGGAGAAATAGGACCTATGATGTCCATACCCCAGGCTTCGAAAGGCCATGAGATCGCTGTAGGATGTAGCCATTCTGGAGGCATGTGAATGTAATCTCCATGAACTTGGCATTGTTGGCAGTGCTTAGCAAATTGCATTGCATCAACTACCATGGTAGGCCAGTAATATCCTAACCTTTTTATCTGATCATAGAGCTTAGGTCCAGCCTGATGAGCTCCACAAAGACCAGCATGAACTTCTTTGAGTGTTTCTTCAGCCTCTTGTTGTGACAAGCAGCGTAGAAGTACTCCGTTGAAGGATTTCCTGTAAAGGATTTTTGATGGAATATCCAAATGGAAGCTTGGGGTTCGCCTTTGGATGCTTACCCGTTCTTTTGGATCTTCAGGTAGGATTCCGAACATAATGTAATCAATGAACGGATCCCTCCAGTCGCCAATTGAAGTTTGAAGGATTGAAATCCGACTTCCGACCACTTGGTGGCATTCAGCAACTGCTTGGTGTGTGTTAAGAGGAGGAAGGATTCTCCTTTCGCACACTGTGACTTGCATGTTTTCCCCTTCCTGGATTGCCATGGATGCGGCAAGTCCGGCTAGGGCATCTGCACGTATGTTTTCACCTCTACGAATGTGGGTGATGTGACAGATGTCAAACTTTTGCAGAAGTGATTGTGCCTTGTTGTAGTAGGGCAGCAAATCTGGCTTCCTGACTTCAAATTTCTGATTCATCTGGTTGACGATCAGTTGAGAGTCTCCAAAGACTTCCAGCATGGTGATACCGGATTCGATGGCGAGTTCCAATCCTAAGATCAGAGCTTGATATTCAGCTGCATTGTTTGTGCATGGTTCCAGTAGCGAGAAAGCGTGTGGAATCATGTATTTGTCGGGGCTAACAAAGAGGATGCCAACTCCCGAGATCAGCTGTCTTTTTTCATTTGTCCTGGTTGCACCGTCAAAGTACATGTCCCAGGAGGCACTTTGTGAGAAAGTCTCCACATTGTAGACTGGTTCGTCTGGGAGATCATCTCTTAGTGGAGAATCTTTAGGCAATGGATGCTCTGCGAGGAAGTCTGCTAGAGCTTGCCCTTTGATTGCTTTTTGTGGTACATACCTAATATCAAATTGTGACAGAAGGATGGACCATTTTGCCAGTCGAGCATTGAGAGAACCTGCCTTTGTGACAAGGACCTTCAAGAGGTTGACCCTCGAGACCAGGTAGACTGTATTGGAAAGCAAGTAGTGACGCAGCTTTTGCACGGCGAACATCACTGCGAGACATTCTTTTTCGACTGGAGAGTAGCGATGCTCTGCACCTACTAGCATGCGGCTGAGGTAATATAGAGCAGCTTCTTTTCTTTGATCATTTTCTTGCGCAAGCAGAGCTCCCAGAGAGTGATCAAGGGCTCTTGTGTACAAGATGAATGGTTTTCCAGTGGTAGGAGCAGCTAACACTGGAGGTTTTGTCAGGTATGACTTGATGTCTTGGAAAGCAGCTTCACAGTCAGCATCCCAGACAAAGTTTACACCTTTTTTCATCAACCGGGAGAATGGACGGCATTTCCCCGAAAGATTGGAGATGAACCGTCTAATGTAGGCCAATCTCCCTTGAAGCCCTTTGAGTTCTCTCAAGGTTCTTGGAGAGGGCATTTCTAGAATGGCTTTGACTTTTATGGGGTCAAGCTCTATTCCAGCTTTCCGAACTAAGAATCCGAGGAACTTACCCGACGAGACGCCGAAGAAGCATTTCAATGGATTCATTCGCAGTTTGTGTTTGCGAAGCCGGAGGAAGACTTCTCGAAGGTTTTTGAGATGATCTTCTTTTCTTTTGCTTTTGACGGCGAGGTCATCAACGTAACATTCAACCGTCTTGTGCTGCATATCTTGGAATATTTTCATCATAGCCCTCTGATATGTGGCACCAGCATTCTTCAGACCAAATGGCATGACAGTTGTAACACGGGTCTTCTTGATCGGTAATTTTCCCAAGGCTTGCTATGAGATGATCCCAATCGCCTGTTGAAACCGAGTCGAAGTAGGCTACTTCTTTTGGAGATGAGGGTTCTTCTGGGTCAGAAGTCCACACGTCTGTGCCATCGGACAACTCCTCTTCATTTTCGGAGAAATCGTGCCAATTGGATGAGCTTCCTGGATCTTTGTCAGGTGACTCATCAAAGAGATATCCAGGGAGATCGATGTCTTCATGGATTTGAGATGTTGAGGCTTGGTCTGTATATTGACTTTTAAGCCTTTGTGTCAACTGTCTCAAGGGAGTGTCAGGATCATACCCTGACCCGTGTGAAGACTTTTCTACATAGCCGTAGAGTCTCCAATCTTCCAGCTGGCTTTTGGTCAAGACGGGCCCCAATGGCGTGAGAATACCGCGTCCTTCTCCCAAACCGACTGGGTTTTGAGCGTCAAAGCCCATTTTCTTCATAATAGCTTGTGCCACAGAACTGTATAAGGATAGTTGAGGCGTACCTTTATTTTGGAAAGGTTCAAGCATGGAGTTTGACGAAGAAGCATCCGATCTATGGAAGAAGATCGGTTTTTCCTTTGCTGAAGTTGCTGGAACAACGAAGGAAGCTGACGTAGGATCTTCTATGTCAGAAGTTGTCTCCATTGGAGTAAGAGCAGGCTGAACTTGCTGAGTGTCAGCTTGGCTTGACGATGTGTCGTCTTCTGGCTCTGAATCCGAGTCCGTGTCTTGCATGATAGACACGAAAGAGACAACAAATTTGCCCCCAGGCTTTTGTTTTGCCTTCTTCACTTTAGTTGTGATGACCAAAGGCTTTGAAGATTTGAGGGAGATGATGAAGGGAGTTTGCATGCTCTCTTCAGATTTACCGGATGGTTTGTTTTCTTCCGGTGATTGTTGAGGAGCTTTGCCTTTATCTTTCTAGAGATTTTCGGCAAAGGATGCTGTATGCTTCTCCTCTTCTTCTTTTTCACCTTCATACATTTGTGAGTCTGCGAAGTGGATTTCTTTACCTTTGAAGGGTTTTCTGTCCGCAAAGACTCGATGTATCATGCCGTCGTCGCCAACAAACTTGATGCATTGATGTAGAGTTGAAGGGACAACACCATTCTCATGGATCCAAGGGCGTCCGAGAAGGATGTTGTAGCATGAAGGGGTCTTTATTGCATACACTGTGACCTCAGAGATAAGATCACCGATCTGCAATTTGAACCTGATTTTGCCGATAGGCCTTTGAGTACTCCCATCGTATCCAAAGATAGATACAGATGTGTGGCTCAGTTTGCTGGGTGGGATGCCCAACTCTTCGAGAGCCGATGTGGAGATAAGGTTGAGTGCAGAACCTGGGTCGATCTGAACTCTATGCATAGGCATTTCCTTGATATACCCTGTGAAGTACAGGGGTCGGTTATGCCTGGTTTCGCCAAGTAGGAGGTCATCCTTTGTGAAGGCGATGGTTGCACTGGCTGCTTTTTTAACCGAGAGGCATTCAATGCATGATCCCTCAGTTTTCTTCTTTTCTCCCTTTGAGGAGGCTTCTGAGTTTTTGACCCGGTAATCCATTTCAATTTGGAGGACTTGCGAGGCATGTTTGTCGACATCCTCATTCAGTTTTTGTAATTCTGAGATGAGATTATCACGAGTGTGCGGAGACATTCGCAACAAATCTAGGATGTGCAGACGTGCAGGTATGTGCTTGAAGTGTTCAATCAAGTCATACTTGAAAGCCTCCTTAGGGCCTGCATGTTCATCATTGTTGCCACTAGGGGCGCTTACAACATCTTTTCCCGAAGGATTTACATATGTAAAGGAAGATTGGTTGTAATTTTTGTGGTAGTCCCGGCCAGAGCGGGTGCCTTTACCAACTTCGAGAGCTTCTTGAGAAGGGTCTTCGTTTGGAAGATTGTCTTCAGGATCAAGAGGCTGTCGTTTTTCATTTGCTGAGGATGCATCAGCAGCAGAGTTACCATCCTCAGTGATTGTGTTGCATGGAGCATTTTCCGGGAACAAGTCCTGAACAGCATCCAGCAATCTTTCTTCTTCGTTGACTAATTCATCGTCCCAAGCATCAATGGCTGGGAATTCTTCAGTCAGGAAGGGTGTGAACTTTGAAGTCACAGTCTCAGGAGAAGAAATCTGAGAGGGTGTCATCTCAGTGAAAGTCACGTGAGACGAGGTGGCTCCAGAAGATACATTGCTAGGCGTCGCCGGAGTGTAAGTGCTCTCATCAGACGATGCTTCGGAAGAGCTATAATCCCGAATTATCACATTACAGGAAGCTCTGACGGGAGACGTTGCCTGATCGGAGTCAGACTCATCCTCGGATGTGAGAGGATCGTCTATCCAGCAATTTTCTCCATTTTCAGGAGTTAAGGGAGGATGTACCTGGTGGTCTTCAGGGACTTCAGGCTCTGGATTGCGAGGAGGCTCGTTGACGCGTTCTTGCTCTTGTTCTAGAGCGAGTCGCTGCAAGATCCTTGCATATTCTTCAAGATCGGGCATGGGAGCCGGATCTTCTTCTTCATCATCTCTTTGTGGCTCAACATTGTTGATTTCCACTGGAGTGATGAGAGGTGCTGGGTCAGCAGCATTTTCTTGTACAGCTCTTGGTCTTCTTCATCATCAGACCAGGATCCTTGTGGCTGTAGGGGGTTATACCAGATTACTGGCATAAGATGAGACTCAGGAACCCATTCTTCATCGGAGAGATATTCTCCTGTTTCAAGGGATTCCTCCCACTCATCTGTGTAGTTGGGTTCGAATCCATCATCGGTGTCGCTGGATTCGTATCCATCAATGGAGAATCCAACTACCGAATTGCAAGAGTATGATGTCTCCTGCATGGCTTCTTTGAACTGAGGTGGCATGAAATCACTGAGAGTGAATTTCCTTACCCCCTTTGAAGTCTCTGGAAGGGATGTTTTTGTTACCTCCAGTGAAGCGGTAGAGGAAGCCTCTGCCTTTTCTTTGACCTCTAGTTTTGGCTGGGTCTTCTCTTGCCGTTTGAGCTTGAGGAGATGTTTCCTAGCCTGCCTTCGCTGTTGAGCTGTAGGCTTTATTTTCACGACCTCCCAATTTTCATCTTCCAGGAGATCGGGATGTACCCATATCGGTTGTCCGTCTGGTGTCGGGTAAGGAACCAGTTCCTCGGACGCTTCGATTGAGTTTATCACCTTGAAGGAAGTAGTGATCTTCTTCTTCGGTGATCTTGATGTTTGTCCACATGTCACCATGTTGACGGAGGCAGACCCATAGTTTTTGTCAAAGGTGATGACTCCGTTTTTCCACATCTCATTTATTTTCTCTCTCACAACGAAGCATTGATTGAGAGGATGCGAGATCATCTGGTGGTATGGACAGTACCGAGGATCGTTGGTTTTGCCAACATCACCCGGTCTTTTTGGTTCAGGCAAGGTGAGCTTGCCGTTTGCCACAAGAGCCCCGAAGATTTCATCAACATCTTCATCAAACGGGTATTTCTTCTCTACTCGTTCTTTGAAGGCGTCAGAGAGTTCAGGTCTCTTACCAAGCAGCTTTGTTTTCAGCTTTCTTTGGTGGCTGAGGAGCTGACTTGGTCTGCACATTGAGGACCTCTTTCTTCTTTGGTTTTAGAGGTCGTAATGGCGGTTGGCTCTTTTCTTGATGATTTCTGACTGTTGAGGTCCTTAATCACCGTTTCAGCTTCCATGGAAGCTTCTAGGAGTTCTCCCAGGTTTTTTGATTTGTTGCCGATGATCATGGAGCGGATTCTGGCTCTCATGTTGTTTCGGCAGATGTCGACTAGCGACGCTTGTGGCAATACATCAGAGCATTTGTATGCCATTGCTTTCCACTTGTGAATGAAGTCATATGTTGATTCATTCTCCCCCTGTTTTAGGCTGCACAGCTGAGCCATAGTAGCGGGATGATCTTCACCTTTGAAGTGAGTCAGGAAGCGTGTCTCTAGCATGGCCCAGTTTTGGATTGAGTCCTCCGGCAGAGTGGAGTACCAATCGAAGGCCGTACCTTTTAGGGTACTTGCAAAGAGGCGGATCTTGAGTGCATCTTGATCCGCGATAGCTCCCGTCAGGATCTTGAAGTGGATGACGTGCTGTCTGGCTGATCCTTTCCCCGTATATGTTTGGAGAGTAGGATGCTTGAATTTGGTGGGGAACGGGACCGAGTCCATCCATAAGGGATATGGTGGCTTGATCCCATGCTCTTTGAGTATATCCTCTTCTTTTGCTTTGGCGAGGATACCGTCTACGTCCTTTTTGGTAAGGGCGCGTGACTCATTTTCTTCTTTATTTACCTCGTCGTCTTGATGATTCGGAGGAGGTTCATTGTTCGCCTGATTTTGGAAGGCGAGGAGAAGGTTTTGCATCAGAGTTTCAATCCTCTGCTGGCCCTGTTCCAACTGCTGGATGCGGGTGATCGCATCTTCTGGAGGTGGATTGCGGGGTGGTGGCTCAGAATTGTAGCCAAGACATTCATCCTTCGTGATTCGAACGAAGAAACTGTCCTGGTGACTGAGCTGGGGCTCATTCTTTTTGAAGAAGAGCTTGAGGAAGGATCACTCTGCTGTCCTTTGCTTGAAGGAGCAGGGGATTCTTCTGAATGTCTTCTTGTCCTTGAGGCGCTGCTGGGTCATCGGACGTCTGACATGGATTTTTGTTGCTGATTTTTGGCGCCTTCTGGTTTTTCCAACCATATGGACGGCAGCAACTTGGTTGGGTCTTTCTTTTTCGACCCATTTAGGAGAGACTTGAAGTGTGGGAGGCTGGGTCCTTTGCTTCTCTAGTCTCTTTTGTCGGTATGACGCGCGGCGGCGTATACGACGAGCAATTTGAGCTTCGGTCAGCTCTGACTGGGCTTTGACGATGAAGGATGTGCTCCCTCGGGCGCAGCAGCCGAGCCTGTCTTCTTTGTAGCTGGGCAAGGACAGGATGCGAACCCTATCCTTCGCCAGTTGCAGCGAAGCTTTGAATTTTTGAAGTTCGGCCCTCTGTAGAGATGAAGGGTCGAACTGCAGATTTGTAGGCCTTAGCAGGTGCTGGTGGAGGCCTTGTGATGCATGACTTGATTTTGGGCTTGTAGGAACAAGCCGGCTCATGCTGGGATGACTTGAGAGTCAAGTTGGAGATGGGTCTCTCCTCTTTCATGTAAGCAAGAGGATAGAACTGGTTCTCCTTAAGTGGGGCCAGGAATGCTGGCTTAGTGGATGTCTGGGACCTTCTCTTGTTTTGGTGAAGGTCTTGGGGACCAAGTCTTGGGGTAGACCTGGTTGTTTGCAGGTTGAGGCTTCGTGGGGCTGCCACGGGCTTCAGGCCTTCTGGTGCTCGCCTTTGGTGTCACGGTAGTGACACGTTGAGAGGCGAGTTTCTGCTTCTTGGAGGGAGCAGTTTGTTCCTCAGGAAGTGGGAATGGTCCCAGCGTCCCAAAGACGATAGTCCGGGGAGTCGAGGTCGACCCGGAGTTCAGAGAGTTGCCGAGGGAGTTGACACTTCGGCAGCTGATGGGGCGCTTGTAGGTGCGCGTGGTTTGCTTCTGTTGAAGCATGAGTTGGTGCTTGTTTTCGTCGAAAGTAATGGTTAGTGAAGCTGCCATTGTTAGTTTTTCGAAAATTTCTGAAACAAGACCACATCCATTAGTAATCACAAGAATATAATGATCATAAATGGGAAGTTCTATGGTTTCGTCTTTTCAAATTGCTCGAGGTAGATGACCCAAGCAATATGAGGAAGGCAAAATGCCATAAAGGGTACAATTGTTCTGATCGCAGGTATGGTAAGCCCAGAATGGGCATTCCAGTGACTGCTAGAAGCAATTGTGAACTTAAATTCGACTTATCGAGAAGCAGAGCTTGCTCGAGGTAAGAAGAATATAAAGTTGGAGTTACAGATGTGCCGGTCGCAATACAGTAGACCCTGAAAGGGCGTACTAGTACCGCTAGACACAAATGTTTTGAGACCGCATCCATGAGATGAGATTCTTTGTTTTGAAAGGTCAAGATTGGATTCATCAAAGAGAGCAGATGGTATTCCGATCTGAACACGGGCTCAGCGATTTCCGCGAGCGCCAGTGCTCAGAAAGAAATGAACCATAATTTCTCGGATCTGAATCTAAAGATGACGAGTTTTTTTTTTGAAAAGTCAATATCGGGTTCATCAAAGAGAGCAAAAGGCACTCCAATTTGAACACGGGCTCAGCGATTTCCGCGAGCGCCAGTGCTCAGAAAGGAGAAGATTTCTCCAATCTAAACCCAAAATGACGGAAGTTTTTTTTTTTTTTTTTTTGAAGATTTTGAAGATTTTTTATTTAAAAAAAATCTTTTTTTTTATTTTATTTTTTTTATTTTATTTTTAAGATTTTTTTTTTTAAAAAAAATTTTATTTTTTATTTTTTATTTTAAAATTTTTATTTTTTTTTTCAAAAAAAAAAATTGATTTTAATTTTTTTTTATTTGTTTAGAAGACGAGAGAGTACACATAGGCCTCCTAACCCGGTCTTATGAAATCTTGATTGATAGAATTGCCCCCAGGTAAGGGTAGGATTACTTAATGAACCCGTTTGGAGGACCCTTGCCTAGAACAGTCAAGCTGTCTCCACACTCTGGACAAGGCTTTTCTTTGAATCAACCATGATCAAAGAACACAGTTGGTTTAACCTTAGTGGTCTATGTCCTTTTGTTTTTTTTATATATATATATTTTTTTATGAACTCATCGAAGAGAAACAATGGCCCAAAACCTTAGTCGAACAGGCTCAACATTTCTGCAAGCGCGATGAACGATAGGAACGGATCAAGGTTTCTCAATTTTGAATCCAAATTGAGAAATCTAAAATTTTTTTTACTTTTATATATATATATATATTTTAGATCTTTAATGAACTCATCGAAGAGAAACAATGGCCCAACCCCCGATCCGAACACGGTCTCAACGATTTCCGTGAGCGCCAGTGCCCAGAAGGGAGAGGATCAAAGTTTCTCAATTTTGAATCCAAAAATGAAAAATCTAATTTTTTTTTGTTTTTTGTTTAAAATTTTTTTTTTTTTTTAAAATAGAAAAAGTGGAAATAAATTCAAAGAATTAGAAATTTCTAAACAATAAATCTCATCTCATTTTTTTAGATACGGAATTCAACATAGGCCACCAATTATAAAGTAGCCAAGGAATCGAGAAAAGAAATATAAGCATAGAGCAAAATATATGATATGCAAATATTTTGTTTCTAGCATCGTGTTCTCAAATAAACGGGTCCCACCGGGTGGAGCCAGCTTGATGGACCGCGCTCCTGCTCGAGTTCCTACCGAGGTCGGCGGACGTGGGAGTCCGTTTGGTTCCGACCCTTTCGTAACCGGGGAGCAGGGGCGTGCATCAACATTTCTTTTTTTGTGTGGGTGTGCCAGATTTTCTATTTTTACTTGGAATTGCAAGTGGTGATCCGGAGATCAACCTTCGCAAGTAAAAGGAAATCAACTTCTTTCAAGTTTTCCATTGCACATATATTTAAGAAAAGAGACATTTTCTTGATTTGCCGTGAAAGGCGATTTTTTTTGCATTTATAGCCGATTTTGGCGTTTATAGCCGATTTTTGGCGTTTATAGCCGATTTTGGCGTTTATAGCCGATTTACAATCCTTATCAATAATGAAAGACAAGAGTTGTGATTTTTTTGTCTCTTTTGAAAAAATACAAACTACAATGAAAAGCAAGAAAAGGAGGATCTAACTTCTCAGGAGATTGTGGGGGACCCGTTTAGATTGACGGTCGCAAGCCATATGTGGGCTTCGCCATCATCCATGCAGATGAGAACAGAGGATGCTATTGATTCGCTTGGCTTGGATATAACCTCGGGTTTTTAGAGGACAAAGACCAAAAGGAGGTCCTATGTCCAATAAAAAGCCGAGTAGACGGGCTGAAAAGCCACATCTAAGCCATTGGAGGCAGGAGGAGAAGGCAAGGACCTTGGGGGGGGGGGTACCCCCCAAGGGACTTTTGTCACCTTGTTGCGGTGGCCGGTGTAGAACTTCCGCAGAGTTTTCTCTCTTTTTCCTTTCTCTGGATTTCTGTGCTTCTGTCTGTCTGTGTGTTTGTGCTTTTTTCTGATGCTTTGTGATTATCCTTTCTTCTTGGAGAGCTCTCCTATTTATAGGCTTTTTGGTAGCCATTTAGGTGGGTTTATGGTCTTTTATTGTCATTAAGCCGCATAATGGGAGGAGTTACAAAATTGAATTGTTTATTTTGTAACTCCTTTTTCTTGGCTTCTGATTGGCCGGAGGAGATTGAGGGCATTTAATCGCCTTTAATCGCCATGATGGGAGGAGTTTCATGGGTTAAATGCCATGAATCTCTTGACTTGTAACTCCCGAATGCTTGCTTCTGATTGGGCCGTCCAAAGAAATGGATTAATGACTGTAATAAAGTTAGTCAATTAATCGCATTAAGTGGTCGCCGAGCAGCTGAAGAGTCGCGGGCCGTGCCACGTCTTTTGGGATTCTTCTGTTGATGATCATCGATGGATTTTTATGTAGATCGACATCAGATGACCATGTAATTTCAGGTGTTTGTTGCCAACAGCAGGTCGGTGCCATCTGTCCTGTCGATTTCTCGATCGGTCGGGTAGAAAGCACACTTTTTTGGTTGACCGAGTGGCGATCAATATTGTTTTCGATACTCTTGATGATTGACCCGTGTTTTGGACGGATGTCAGAGGACTTGGTGTCTCAAAAGCATGAATTTTGGAAAGTACCAGAGGCTGGGCTCTTCGAATCGCGAAAAAACGGCGAAAACCGGGGTTTCCGGGGCCTTCCCGGCGACCCCGGGTTCCAAGGTCGCCGGCGACCCTGGGGGGTTTTTCCCCCTTTTGTGTCCCGTTTTGTGTCCGTTTTTGCTGTTTTTCGATTCTTTTTCCTCCTGTACTTTTCCTTGACATTTTGACCATTTATTGGCCTGATTTCTTTGTAGGAAACCTGATGAGAATCCTTGCATTTTATTTTGCAAAGTTTCCAATTTCCTGAGAAAGCCGAAGACTTTGTCGTGCAGAGCTGCCGATTTTCCGTCAGAAGCTGAAACTGGGTCAAACGATGTCGGAATGACCTGAAATTTGGTGTGAAGCCTCCTGAGCAATAAATAAGACCAACCATAGGCTTTTTTTTGAGTTTTGAAGCCGTTTGGGGTCCTATCACCAGTAGACTTGCTTTTTGTCGCGATGAAGATGTCGCGGTTTGATGTGCGGTCAACCGATGTCCGATTGACTTGAAATTTGACAGGGAACCTATTGGAGTCATTTTAAGATGATCCCTAGGCTCTGTCTTGGAAACCATGGTCCCGGAGAGCTTTGCCGCCGAGAGGCCTGATTTGGCTTCCGAGCGTCAAACTATGGTCAAATGTTGTGGAAATGACCTGAAATTTGACGTGTAGCCCTTTATAAGCATTTTGAAGTTGTCCATGTGCTCTATCTGATGAGTAATGGCCTCGGTGGTTCTCACCGCCGAGAGGCTTGATTTAGCTGTTCGAGGGTTGATGTAGGGTCAAACGTTGTCGGTTTGACTCGGAACTTGACGTGGAGCCTTTTGGGAGTATTTTGAGACTATCCATCGGCCCTGATCGAAGATTTGGTGTCTCCGATGCTTTTGCCGCCGAGAGCTCCTTTTCGGCTGTCTGAGAAGCGAAGTTAGGCCAAATGATTTTGAAATGGCCCGAAACTTCTTGTGTACTCCTCTTTTGGCTGTCTTGAAGAATCTTGCAGTTTTTGTTTGATTCTGACAAGATTTGATTTTTGGAAGCAGCATTGCCTATTTATGGCAGGTTGCGACTTCATGTAGCTCTTTGGATCTTGAAGAGGCAAAGTGACATTTTTGGTGTCAACAGGGATGCACGACTGTTGACCAGCGATCCCTATGACGCCAAGTGGAGACATCCGTCCGTTTCCCTCATAGGCCGTGCCACCATGTTTATTGTTATTTATGGCCTCCAGAATACGGAGAATCGGCACAGACAGGTATGAGGACCGTTTGACTCTCTCTACCTCGGGGGTCACACGTCACAGTAAAGGCATTCAACACCATTCAATGCACATCCAGAAATGAAGGAGAAACAAATGCAGAGAAAGAATGCACAATAAAGAAGCCCGACTTTCATTGAATTGACAGAGTGTTACAAAGCTGAAAAGCAAAAATATTACATGCAAGAAGACAGAAATAACAAGGAGCCCGGCTACTGTGGTTTCGGCGACTCCACTAGGTCGATCACCGTATCTGCTGGACCAGTGGACTCGGCCGAAACCGTGACCTTGCTTGGAGCGTCGCTGGCAGAGGAGGCTTTGACCGGTACCTCACCCGAACCAGGAGCAGAAGAGGTCTCACCCTGAGGCACGGCCGAAGCATCGCTGGCGACCGGGGCGTCGCTCAAGACCGGGGCAGCTGGAGCGTCGTCAGCAGCAGGAGCAACTGCAGGAGCTTCAACTGGGGCACTTTCGGCTGCGGGAGCGGAGCTCGGCTCAGGAGCCGAATCCGAGTACTTCGGCAAGTCCCGATAGACAGGATGGTCTTCAGGGACCCCCGCACGTCTCAGTGCGGCCAGGCATCCTTCCTCGAACAGGATGGCGGTGATCTCCTCCACCTGCTTCTCATACAGCTCAGTGGCGTGATCCACCCCATCCTGGAAGGCGGACTGGGCCTCGGCCAGAAGAGAGGCCTTCTCCTTCTCCAGCTCGGCGTTCGCCGTCTTCAACTTTGCCGTTTCGGCGCGCCCAGCCAGCACCTCCCCGCGCAGCCTCGTCCCCTCAGCCGTCGATTCAGCCTTCAATCTTGCCAATTCCGACTCCAGCTCGGCGGTCTTCTTGTTCCTCGCCCAGACCTCGCCTTTCAGATGATTGGCCTTCGATGTAAGTTCGGCGACATCAGCCAGAGCCGATGCCAGCCGAGCAGCCTCATCAGCGCTGGCCTTCTTCATCCGCTCCATTCCCACCTGCCGCTCCTCCAGTTCCTTCTTCAGCTTGTCTCTCTCGGACTCCAGCTGGGAGACCCTCGTCGCGTTCCTGTCGCTCCTTCCCACCACGGTCAGGAGCCTCTGCACGTTCTGCAAATGGAAAAAGTGGGTCAAACCGGGGCAGTCAAGCTGGGTTACTTAAAGAAAAACGCTGAAAACACTTACCAGGAGGTTGGCCTGGATCGCCGAAACCATCAGGCTCTCATCGTCGAACCTCTCGTGCGTCTCCATGTCTCGTGGCAGAGCACAGACCTTGGCGAGAGCCCCGATCACCTCGGCATTCCCCATCAGCCGGTCCTCGATGTTTAGAGGCTTACCGGGCTGAGTCTCCATCCTCGGCCTCCATGGCGCTGGGGCACTTCGGGGTCCGGAGGCCGATCCAGACCCTTGCTCCACCGAGATCGTCAGCTCGCGAGTTGTCCCGCCGGACGGCCTGCCTGCCGGCACGCTCTTCTCAGCTGGTGCACTCTTCTCGGCCGGTGCACTCTTTTCAGTTGGAGCCTTGACTCCGGGGGCCCGCGCAGGGGTTTTGCCCTTCGGAGGCTGTTCGGCCCCCAGGTCCTTTTCCCCCGCCTTGGACTTCTTCCTGGGCGGGGACCCCTCCCTCGGGCACTCCGGCGAACGTCGCCGAACTCCCGCATTCGAAGCAGGAGCAGGAGCAGGAGCGGAAGTGTCGCCAGCACCTCCCGAGCTCGAAGCTGCTCGGGTGCTGGCAGAAGATGGCGTCGCAGAGGAAGAGGAACCCCGCCTGAACTTGGCCGCTAGGTCCTTGACGGCCGGCTCCCTCGACCTTCCCGCCATGTCTTCTTCCCGATCGGAAGAATAAGCGTCCACTATCTGTCTCAGGTTCGGCGGCTCCGAACTGGAAGTGGACGCCTCGGACCCAGACGCAGCTCGGCTAGCGGCAGGATCGCTCAAGGGGATCCCGGCAGGTACAGCAAGGGAGACGGTTGGACGATCAGGGTGCGCTTCGTCCACCTCGGGTACCCCGGTCCTCTGGTAATGACCGCGGTATCTCGGCGTGTATCCGAGCAGCTTCCAAGCTGACCTGGTCTCGTGCCCCTTGTACCTCTCAACCTTGTTGATGCCGTCGGGGTTCCTCCTCCAGCCTTCACTCGCAGCTCGGCGTCGTCTCGCACCTGCCTCTACATAACAAATAATAGAGGAGTCAGCTCGGCATCGTCGAAATCAAGCAAAGAAGATTAATGAAAAGGAGCGATGTTTACTTGGGACTGTCCCGGGGCGGCGCGGGACCGCTAGCCTCCTACTTTCGCCAGCGCCGAACTCCCAGTCCCCCGAGACGCAGAAGAAGGCTTCTTCGGCATTCTTACTTGAATCTTCCAAGGCCAGGACGAAGCCTCTTCGCTGCGGCTTCACCCGGAGATAATATTTCCCTTCCCCGGCCTTGCAGATATCATAGGTGTCCTCGATATCATGGACACCTAGGTCGGTCCCCAGAACCTCATTCAGCTTCGCCGTGCCCATGATGACCTTATAGCCATTGGGCATCAGCTGGCACGGGGTAAGGGACCAGGTACTGAGGCAGGCTCTAAGTAGAGGGTGCCGGGGAAATCTGACCCCGCCCTTGATCACAGAGATCAGAGGGAACGGCATCCAACCGCCGGACCAGCGCATCGTGGCATAGTCGACGGAGTCCGCCGGTTTGAGTAGGACCCGCTCCGGAATGTCAAAGGCAGCCCTAAATCTGGCTATACCCTCTTCGGTGTCTAAACTGGACCTAGGGGTGCCCATGTCTAGAAAGAAGGGTACAGCAAAAGAGAAAACCCTAAAGGTTGCGAAACCCTAAAGAAAAGCTACACAGAGGCGCGGGGCAACTTACAGAATCAGAAGGGGCGACTCGAGTACAGATCCAGACACACCCTATGGTCGTCCTCGCTAAAAGAAATCTCGAGCAGCAGAGCAGAAATCACAGATGAAGGCAAAGGCGAAAAGAGATCAGAAACAAGAAGGGAAGGAGACGACCCTCTTTATGGAAAACCAATCCTCGGCGCGTGCTGCTTTCGAAATTCGAAAGGGCGGATTTCGCGATTTGCGCCCGTTCCATCAATAAGACAGCACAATCAGTGAAAAGGCGACGCGTGTAACCGTCGACTCGCTTCCCAGTACAGACAGGACGGAGCATTCATTACTTCAGGACAGTTGAAGCGACACCAGGCAATGACCGTCGCATCCCCAGGCGAGTCTTCTAGCTTTCAACCACTAAAGGCCAAGGCGCTTAAGAGGTCAAAAGCTAGGGGGCAATTGTGTGGGGAGATTTCCAGAGCCACAGGATTACGCTAATCACAGCCATCAGACGAGTCTAAGCATTCTCACGTGCCATCCGCGTGAGACCCATGTGGCACCAGGCTCACCCCGGCTGCCAGGACAGGAGCTCCGGCCGAAGTCAAGCAGCTCCGGGCCGCTAGCGCCGAGCTCGGCCACCTCGTGTGTCCATCTCGGCAGAGAGCTCCACCTCGGCTGAAAGAGCCGGGACGGGAGCCGAAGTAAGAAAGAACCTCCGCTTGCGCCCCTCGCCCCCTCCACGTCATCAAGCACGTGGAGGAGTAGGGGCACGAGCTAGCAGGACAGATGCGACATCCAGCCGCTCACAATCTTCGCCAGATCCCTGACAGGGCGGCATCCAGCGGTTGAGGCCACATCAGGGCAAGGCCCGAGGGCAGATCCGATGATCCCCTACTGCCAAAGGCGTACCAACACGATCTGGCCCAACAAGACGCGCATTAAATGCGACGTGGGCTGATCCGACGCGCATTTAATGCAGAGTGGGCTAGATTGGACCGCATTAATTGCAACGTGGGCTGATCATGACTTCCCAGTCGAATCATGAGACCCATGCCAAGATATCGTCCAAGATATCTTCCAAATGGTCTATAAAAAAGGACTGCATTTCACATGCAAGGTACGCACAAGACAACTCATAGAGCTGTTACTCTGCCTCTCTTCTTCCTCTCCTTCCATTGTCTCAGTTCCTTCACTGACTTTGGCATCGGAGAGCCTTGCGCCGCCCAGGCCAGGATCCTCTGACCGTGTGTTCTTCTCTTTCAGGCTTTCGGACGGCACCCAGTCATCACCATCATTGGATAAGTCCTCTAAGGCTCCCCAGTTATTGTGGGTCATTATTTTCTGCACCTACAATAATAACTGCGGTGGGAAGAGAACAAATCGTGGTGCCAACAAAACTCCCCTATAAATTATCAATTTGAGTAATCTTTTTGACTTACTTTGTTAATACTGTTCTTTCCTTTATTCCGTTTCACCCTAGTAGTAGCTGCCAGCTTGGTTAGTCTGAACCCTTTTCTAGGAAATTTTGTATCACCTTTGTCATAGTTTATTGTGATAGATACGATTAAAAAAAAAATCCCCACCCAAAAAAAGAAATGGATTCCCTTATGTGTATCATCTTATTTGCTTTTTTTTTCTTTCTCTTTTGATCGGTCTGTTGATTCATGTCTATGCGTTGAATATTTTGACTGAGGTTATACTGCTTGAAAGTTTATAAGCATGATTACGTTCCTGGCTGTTGGGCTTCTTTATGAAGGATCAGCACACCCTCTAACCATGAAAGTTCTTTTGGTACTGTCTTTTCTTTTCTTGCATTAGTTTTATAGTTTCATTGCATAATGTGTCTTTTCTGAAACAACATCTGTTTCTTATGTCATTACTCTGCTCTTAACAATTAAATGGAATAATTTTGTCAGGCTTTTTTTTTGTTTGCTTATCAGCTTATACTACACTGTGTCTACTATTGTTAGCAACCTTGTTTAGATTTTTTTTTCTAAAAGCTTTTGTGACTATGTGCATACCCATAATAGTGTAGCTATATTAGCATGACTTAGTAGAGTGTTTTTGTGTTTTCCAAAAATATGAAAGAAATTGGAAAACATTGAATATATACAAATTCACTGGCAACTATGATGTTGCCACATGTATGAACCCTAATCCTCTGGCTCCTCTTTACAGATTTACCATTCTATTTGGAGTCCTGCTATATGGACTAACTCATGGACAGAACCATGGACTAACTCCATGGTTCTCATCCAAATAAAGGATGAGAACATCCAATATTTGGATGAAAACCATGGGGTTAGTCCATGGACTAACTCCATGAGTTAGTCCATGTAGACTTTTTGTTCTATTTGTCTTATATCTGACCCTCTTTGCAAGTGCGTAGGTAGTAGAAAATTGAAATGGTGTGCATGTCTCGAATCTTGACCATTGGATGAAAAACTAGTTACATCACTAATAGATGGTGTAATTAACCTCAGTCCTTGCAGCGGGTTTTACCACTTCAAGATGTGCAATCATTTGCATTGCCAACTCAACTGCGATATAGTACAATCTGTTTATGTCATTATTGGTTTCTTTTATATGACTGCAGTCTGACAATAATTGTATTTTATTATGATATACTTTGATTGTATTTCTATCGCCTTCTCTCTCAAAACATCAAAACGCGGTTAGTTTAATCATGTCATTCCTACCTGATCAACAATGTCAGCATTGCTTTAACTGGACAGCAATATTTTTTATGGTAAATAACTAAAACTCTTGTTGCAGATGACTGCGTCTCTGAGGAATTCAACCAAATGGGTTGAGATTCGTCGCTGTCCGATCGATCGCCCATCAGGTCCGATCGATCGGACTGTAAATAACTGAGAGTGTTTTCAGAACCGATCGATCGCCCATCAGGTCCGATCGATCGGACTGTAAATAACTGAGAACGTTTCAGGACCGATCGATCGGCCAATGAGTCCGATTGATAGGACTGAAATGAGATGAACTGCAAAATAAAGGGAATTGTGGGACTGTTCTCCAGATTCATTTCGAGCCCATACTCAAGTCCAATTTAGCTCTATCCATTCTCTTCTTATTTGAAGACATTGAACCTGTAATGATGCATTTAAACCCATGAAAGATTTGGGTAAATTGTGATGGGTTGTAGTGGGGAGGTATTGTTTGGAGCCCCAATGTTATTTAAGGACTTGTAAGGCATTGCATGAAGTCCGGAGGAAGGAGGAACCTCATCATGAAGATTCCATGAGATTTTTTGGATTGACCAATGTGTATAAGGATCCGGAATGTCCCTAACTCTTAAAGAGTACCAAATTACATCATGATCGACATACGAGACCCTATTCATACTGATTCAATTCTAGGAACCCCATTGTTAGCCCGTAAAGGTATGGGAAACTATATGTATTCGATTTTCAACCAAACTCCTATTTTGGGATTTCCACCCACATGATATGACTAGACTGTTCCAAGAGTACTAGAAGAGATGTGCTTAGCTTTTGCTAACCTGTATATGTCAACTTGAGATGAATGTGTATTTTGTGCCTCTTGGCACCCCATTTCTTATTGTGCATATGATTTGATTTATCATATTTGACCTATGAGTCGGCACCACTGACCTTGGACGACCTCGTCGGTTTGATCCACCGACTTGGGGTTCCTTCCCCTCCTGATAGTTAGCTGCAGTCTGGAATGTGCAGAGTTTTTACCTGGTTCGGTACCGTGGTCCCGCAGAGTATATATATATGTATATTATAGTATTTATCGTTGTCCCTCCTCACCTTGTGTGACTGAGGTCAATGATCCTGTAAGGGTATGCGCTCTCTTCACTTCGGTGAGAGAGGATGTAGCTTTGTGTGGTTGCCATCTTGACAGTTCCTTATTCTTGGTACATCTACTGTTTTATATCGTTCATGTTGCTATTTAACAAATGATGCATTATCTTTTATGAAATTCATTATTTAGCTAGGTTCTACTATGTTTCTAAAGGCATCATTGTTTTAAATTATTGTTATATCTTTTCACCCACCTGCCAGACCGTCGTGTCTGATCCATTTATTTTGGTACTCAGGTCCCGAGCTTATTGCCATTGAGGAGGATCCTGAGGAGGCGGTTGGCGAACCGCAGCGAGTGATTGAGTGGCAAGCCGACGATGTCATTTAGACATTCAGCCTTGCCTTGAGAGCGACACGTTTTGCGGAACTTGTGATAACTTTATTTTGGGTTTCATTTGGTTGTATGGTCTTTGTTGACCGTTATTTTGGGGCATTAATCAACTGATCTTTTGTAAATACACTTAACTTTACTTTTGGGGAAATAGGCTTATGACCATTGCTCATTCTGATATCTTGTCATGTTAATCATAGGTCAGTCTTGTTTATGGGATGGAATAACATTATTATGATTTGCTACACGCTTCCGCAATCTTGAGAATGTGTTTGATATGTTATTAGTGAGATGATGTGTAAAGATAATCCTCACCGCGGAACCCTGTGGGAAATCACGTGCACGGATAAATGTCGTTTAATTTCGTGTGCGGTTTAGCCAAAGAGATGCACGTGGCGCGGCATCATTAGCGTCCCGGTCCCGGACTTGGCTTTTTCCCCTAATCCGATCCGGGGTCGCGACAGAAAGTATCTCCGGTCAGAGGAACACTGAGATTTGGGCAGAGGGGCAAATTGTCTAAGAGATTCATTGGACCGTATGAGATCCTGAGTCGTATCGGGGAAGTAGCATATAGAATAGCTTTGCCTCCAGAACTTTCGGGTGTACACAATGCGTTTCACGTGTCAATGCTAAGGAAGTATGTCTCGGACCCTTCACACGTGCTACATCACGAACCATTGGATGTTCGAGAAGATGCAACCTACATTGAGAAACCGGCAGAGATTATTGACACTAAAGAGCAAGAGCTAAGAAACAGGACAATTCAGTGGGTAAAGATTCGTTGGGAGAATCATGGACCAGAAGAAGCCACTTGGGAACTTCGTGATCAGGTCCAGAAGAAATACCCTCAGCTATTTCCAGAGGTTAGTGATCATTTGGAGGACCAAATGTGATTTTTAGGGGTGGAGGATGTCAGACCCCAACCCAGGTTTGGAATATTTAATTATATTTTAATCGTGATTAGTTGATAAGTGGGGTTAGTGGATGATTAGCTTATTTTCTTAAGCTAGATTAGAATGTTTGAATAGCTTTGGGAACTTTCGATGGTCGTTGATTTAGGCTTGACGCGGGCGGGGGCGCCCGTGTGTAGTGTATGAACTTGGGGGTTTAACCCTTGATTTTTGTAAGATCCCAATTTTTATGCATTTTGACTCATTTCATTTAGATTATCAACTTTCATGTTTTGACCGTCTTGATTTAATGATCAGAAATCGCGTTTTTCGAGAAAAGGGCAAAACTGACCTTTCACACAAAATCTGTATCCAAATTTTGAAAATTTCAGAAATTGACAAAATATACTTTTTGGATAACAGAAATTTTGTTGATCGTTTTTGTCTTCTTCGTCGTTTCTATTCAGGGCCCGCAAATACCCTTTTCAGCCTTATGAAGATTGGGACCCACAAACCCATCTTATAAGAGGGAGAGTTCTCTTCTTCCCTTCATTCTCTCTTTTCCTGCAACATTTGGAGCCAAGGGCTTTTTCCCTCTTCCAGCAACTTTCTCTCTCCTCTGGAACACCTATCTCTTGAAGGTTTCTTGAAGGATTGATCTCCTAGAGCTTTTCCTCCCTCTCCAAGCTTTCCAAAGAACCTCTTTTCAAAGGATTTGAGCTAGGGCAAGGCTTCCTTTCAAGCTTCTTTTCGTTGTTTGAGCTCTTCAAGGTTAGCAATGGCTTTCCAATCTTGAAATCTTGGTTTTCCTTTTTATTTAGAGTGTTTTCATCACACATACAAGAGTTTTTCCTTGAGATTTCCAAAAGATTGATTTTGAGGGTTTTTCTTGGGAAACTTTTGGGGGTTTTTGTAGATTGGGAGCTTGAGGCCCTAGAGAGTTGTTTGAAGAGTATCTTAGCTCTCATCTTGACTTGAGGCAAGTGGATTCTATAATTAATATGATGGTTCTATTTATTAAGTTTCATTTCATGGCTTTTCTTTCTATGTTCTAATCTCTTCATGATTCATAGATTTACTTTGGATAAATGAAGCAATGTTTATGTTTGATTCCACTTATGTTATTGTTTTCCAATGAATTGGAAATTTGTTTTGTATGTAGCCATTGTTGCCTTATTTTTGGGAAATTGTAATTATTGGCTAACTTGACTTTTGTATTAAACTTGAAACTAAATTTGGGGCCTATCTATAGAATGTTTCTTTTTTGATACTAGTCTTGAGCGTTCTCATCATACACATATGTTATGGACTTTTATGTTTGCTACAATGCTTCTACGTAAATTATTTGTATGAATGTGATCCTTAATAATCATTGTTGGATCAAATTTCGAGGATCCTTACCACGGAAACCTGTGGAAAACTAGCGTGTGCAGGCGGAATTTTTCAACCTGACCCCGGGTTAAGGTCTTGTTTAATGGGTCCTTGGTCCGGGGGCGTGACACCAAGCCATACAAAAATAATATCCAACTAAATGAAAATACCACCCCCAATATTTAGATACGAACTCCGGTGCCAAACTTGACATCTAAATGATATCAATGGGCAACCTCTCACGTCATACCGGCGGTTCAACTGCCTCCTCCGATCAAAACCTAAAAGCAGTAGGAGAGGAATCTGGCACCAAACAAACAGGGTCAGACATGACGGTCTGGCAAGCAAATAAACAGGTAATATGGTAAAAAGGGCACTTATAAAACCTTATGGAATAATTGTAAATCTATTTAAAGAGTCTAAACAATAATAGTAATAAATCATGATAAAACGGTTGAAAGACTGAACATAATTATCAAAGCAGATGAATGAACCGTATCTGAAACATAAATATCTTAAAAAGATAACAGATTACGTAAAACATTTAAAAATTGGAAATACATTTAAAGTCCTAAATAATAAAGACAATAAGATAAAAGATCGATGTCTTAAACATTAACAATCCAAAGACTATAATAAACTGAAATAAACAAGGATCATAAAACAAAATATCAAGCGGGTAAAACATTCGCAAACCACATATAGCTATATTCTCCTATTACCGAAGTAACAAGAGCAGACAGAACCGTAGCCACTACTCGTGGGACCGGAACGAACAAAGTCGTTATCAAATAGAACCGTAGCCACTACACGTGGGACCGGAAACAGAACCGTTGCCATGGTCGGTACAGACAGAATCCAAGCTGCAGCTGGCAGACAAATTAAAGATCCCAAGCCGGGTGATCCGCCCGACAAGGTGACCTAAGCCTAGTGGTGCCTTTAGTTTTCAAAACCTGAACTAATACAAATCAAAATAATAATCCCTTGGCTCATGGTCTCACATTATAAAGCTCTGCCCCCATCTTGCCTCGATGTTTTATTCTGAAAATAATAGTCCATTTGGCTCATGGGCTCGCACTACAAAGTTCTGGCCCCATCTTGCCTCGAGGTTTTATTTTCAAAATAATAGTCTTATCAATATATTTTCGAATGTGGCGAACCACTCAAATCTCCTTCCAAATCAATTCGTAGAAAACATACGAATTTCTATGGTAAACCACTCAAATACACATCAAGGCAATTTGTATAAAAATCATACAACCAATCCTTTCGAAAGTGGAAAACCACTTAACTCTATTTCGAATTGTCACGCCCCCGGACCGAGGTCCCGCTAAACGAGGCCTTAATCCGGGGACGCGGCGCGACGGGCCGGAAAATTCCGCCTGCACACGCTAGTTTCCCACAGGTTTCCGCGGTATGGATTCACGGAATCCGATCCAATAGTGATGTATAAGCATCACTTTCATACCAATGAATTACGCGGAAGCATTGTAGCAAACATAAAAGTCTCTCAAACGGGTATAAAAATGAGAACGCAAGAGACTAGCATCAAAAGAGAAACATTTACTGTAGGCCCCAAAGTTAGTTTAAAGTTGATACAAAAGTAAAGTTAATCATTAATTACAAATTTTTCCCAAAAGAAAATAAGCCAACAATGGCCATGACAAAAACCCAAAATGTACATCATGAAATCCCCAAAATGTGATCGCAGCTCCAAGGCAACCCGACGTCTAAACGACGTCATCGGGCCGCCACTCGCCCTCCGCTGGAACTATAGGTTCAGCCTCGAAATGTGCCTCAACCGCGAGGGGCTCGACATCTGACACCAAACAAAAGAGAGTCAGACACGACGGTCTGGCAAGCAATTACAACAATAATAGGATGAAGGTAAAACAAAACATAATAAGTAAGAGCTACGATGAAATCACGATTAATAACAATGTCGAAGTAAAGATAAAAGATACATCTCGATGGTTTACAAATCCAATGTCATGATGAGTAACATAAATAAATGCCATGAGATGAATATCAATGCATAAAAACAATGGCAACCCACATAAAGCTATATTCTCCTGTTACCGAAGTAGCCGGAGCAGACAAACCGAAGCCACTAATCGTGGGACCGGAACGACATAGTCGTTATCAGACAGAACCGTAGCCACTACTCGTGGGACCGGATAATTACCGTTGCCATGGTCGGTACAGACGGAATCCAAACTGCAGCTGGCAAACAAAATAAAGACCCCAAGCCGGATGATCAGTCCGACAAGGTGACCTAAGCCTAGTGGTGCCATTTTAGTGAAAATCCGAAACCTCGAAGAAATGCAATTATATTTATAAGATACATTTCCAAAGTCGATAGAGAACTACTCCAAACAAATGCATATGGGCAAAGCGAAGCAAAACAAGTGAGTAGTTTCATCATTTCTAAAACATGGGGGTAACCCACTTCAAAACGATAAAAGAATTGGAGAAAGAACCAAAACAAAAGTCTTTTTATACAAAAGAATGTATGATGGTTCGGTCGACTAAGCGGGTAGTCTCGATATACATTTGACCCCTTTATTGTCATTAAAGAAAGTAGTTTGGTGCCACCGAAGATCATTGACAATCATAAGGGATTAAGTGTACATTTAGACTTGAGGGTTTTCCCCAAGCGGTATTGGTCATAGTCTAAGACACATCTTGCCATGAGTTCTAGGCTTGAAAAGGTTGAATGGGCTTCTCTCATAGAAAAGGATAAAAGGGCTGAATTGGGCTTGGACATAGGCTTGAAGTGGACTTGAACGTTATACCCAATAGGTCTTCCTTAGAAGTAGATTTTAAATCCCTTTTAATCAGGCCCACAGCTGGCCTTATCCAAGCTCAACAGTCCATTGAAAACAAGCCCAAACAATCCCTAACATAGCCCACAACTCATGTCATACATAGCCCAATATTAGGACTCAAAAACAGCCCGAGAATTGACCTTAAAACAGGCCCAAAGGACACCTAGGAAATGGGCTTATCCAACTCTTCAATTGGGCCATCAACAGCCCTTAAATAGACCCTTAAACAGGCCTAAACCCGAGCCCAGACTGAGCTGGGCTCGCTCGAGCGGCCCAGTGGGTCGCTCGAGCGGACCCAGACAGTGCCTGGTCCGCTCGAGCGACCCAGTGGGTCGCTCGAGCGGACTGGGCCTGCCCAGTCCGGCCCGAGTGCAGAAATCTCATTTTCCTTCTTGTTTTTCTTCTTCTTCTTGATCATTTCAATCCCCTTTCAATCCTTTCTTCTATACACACTTCCACAACATCTTGGGCCTCTTCTCAACCTCCACAAACTATTAAACCACCATCCATAATCATCTAATTAACACAACTTAACACCTTTAAAAGAATCCAAGTTCTTTGAACACCCATTTGAATACAATGAAACCAAACTTTGCAAGAAACCAAAATAGAGCAACTTCCCATGCATGGTAGAACAACAACATAATTGAAGATACTATTACAATGGTCCATTAAATCAAAACAAACCATAAACTAAAGAAGGTTATCACAAAAAAAGGAAAATTCATGAAATAGAACCAAATGAGGGAAAACATCACATTAATGTTGGAATATACTTGCCTCAAGCCAAGATAAGATCAAAATCACTCCTTAAACCAAGCCTTAGAGCTTCAAGCTCCAAATCTACAAAAACCCCAAAAATTTTCCCAAGAAACCCTAAAATGTCAACATTTGTGAATCCTCAATGGAAACCTTAGCAAATGGGATTAAAACACTCCAAATGGAGAGGAAAGCAAAGACCTTGAGTTTAGGAAACCAATGCTAACCTTGAGGAACCCTAACAAAGAAGAGAGGCTTGAAGAAAGGGCTTCTCTTAGCTCAAACTCCTCAAGAATGGTATCTTTGGGAAGCTTGAAGAGGGAGGAAGAGTTTGAGGAGATCAATCCTCCAAGAGCACCTCACCAAGTGAGAGTTCCAGATGAGAGAGAGTGAGAAGAGAGGAAAGGAAAAAGCCCTAACAAAGGAGTTGCTGGAATGGAATGAAGAAGGAGAAGAAGAGCTCTCTTCTTAAGAGGCAAATCATTGTGGGCCCCGATCTTCACAAGCCTAGAAACGGTACTTGCGGGCCCCGAACGAAAACGACGAAGAAGACAAAAATGATCGGCGAAATTTCTACTTTCCAAAAAGTATATTTTTGATAATTTCTGGAATTTTCGAAATTTGGGTACAGGTTTTGTGTGAAATGTCAGTTTTGCCCTTTTTCTCGAAAAACGCGATTTCTGATCACAAAATCAAGTTGGCCAAAACATGAAAGTTGACGATCTAGATGAAATAAGTCGAATTACACCTAAATTGGAATTTTTACAAGCATCATGAACAAACTCACAATTTCACACACAATCCACGGGCGCCCCGGCCCGTGTCAAACTTAAGTTTAAAGGCTAACAATGGTTCTCAAAACTAATCAAACCTTCTAATCTAGCTTAATAAAATAAGCTAATCGTCCACTAACCCCACTTATCTACTAATCACGGTTAAAACATAATTAAATATTCCAAACCTGGGTCGGGGTCTGACACGAATCACCGATGCTTTCAAATGTGAGAATCACTTAAATCCTTTCAAATTAATTTACCGAAGAATACATATAAACTTTCCTAACATGGAATGAAGTAATGTACAATAGTTTAATGGTTTGCCAACAGTCATCTCGATGCACACTTAACCCCTCAACATTGATTTATAATAGAAGGGTTCGGTGCCACTGAAGATCTTCAACATTTAAGGTTGTAAAATGTGCATTAAGACCCATCAAATTTCCTCGAATAATTCTATCATCAAGCCCTTTCACATTTTTCCCACTCAATTTATACTATTCGAAGTATTACAATACTTTACAATCAATTCCGGGCTTCTAAGCATCATTACAGGTCCAATGGGCTTCAAATAAGAAGAAAAGAGATGCCAAAAGAGGGCTGAAACAGGCCCTCACAGAAGCTTGGCTCCCTATAGCGAGCCCTCGCTATAGCGAGATGGGCTTCTGCCTGGAACTCACCAGGCAGTAGGCTGGCGCTATAGCGAGCTGGCCTGCTCTCCAGCCCGTGGAGGGGAGTTTTTCTCCCCTGTTTTCTGCACTTCTTTCATTCCATTTGATTTTTCTTTTCCTCCCACTTCTTCTACATCAAATCTAATACAATTTGGGCTTCTCCTTGCCACATCAAATCCATTAAAACAACCATACACTACATCATTCCTTCTAATTCCAAAAATCAAATATAGACATAACCATTTCATTCATCAAATTACTAACTTTATGAAATATAAATAGCTGACCCAAAGATGATTAGTTGAAGGACAAACCAAGATTTAATACTAAACAATAATTTAAAGAAGATTAAACACAACCCATTGGTTAAACATTTCAAAGATAAAACCATATACCATAAGGAAAACATAAGATAGGATAGGAAATTCATGAAATCATTCATATTAAACAATAATCATCACATTAGCTGAATATTTTACTTGCCTCAAGTCAAGAAGAAGAACAAATCACTCAAAGATGGCCTCAACAAAAGGCTCTAGCTCCAAATCCACAAAACCCCCAAAATAATCCAAGAGAAAGCCCTAGAAACCAAACATTTGCAAAACCTCCATGAATCTCTTTCCATAGAAGACAAAAACATTCTAAATGGTTTGGAAAACCAAGATTTGAAGAAAGAAATCCATTGCTAACCTTTTTGAAGCTCAAACTAGGAAGAAGAGCTTGGAAAAGTGGTCTCTCCTAGCTCAAATCTTTAGAAAATAGCATCTTTGGGAAGCTTGGAAGGTGGGGAAAAGGTTTGGAGATCATTCCTTCACTTAGCACTCAAGATGGGAGCTTTCTAGAAGAGAGAAAAGGGCTGGGAGAAAACCCTAGGCTCCCCTCTTTGTTGTAGGAAATGAAAGAATGGGGAAGAAGAATAGCCCATTGGCTTTATAAAGAGTTTAGTGGGCTGGGCCCCATGGGCCCCAACATAACAAAGGCTGAAACTAACATTTGTGGGTCCCGAATGAGATCGACGAAGAAGACAAAATCGATCAACGAAATATTTACTTTCCAAAAAGTATATTTTCCCTAATTTCTGAAATTTTCGAAATTTATGGATAGATTTAGTGAAAAATGTCATTTTTGCCCTTTTTCTCGAAAAACGTAATTCCTGAGCGTTAAATCAAAATGGTCAAAACATGAAAGTTGGTAAACTTAATGAGATGAGTCAAAATAAACCAAATTTGGAATTTTATAAATCAAGAGTAATTTCTCATAAAAGTACATATTACAAAGCCGGGTCAAACTAAAGTCAACAGTCCTCAAAACCCTCCAAGGTTATGAAAAATCTAGTCAAACTCGAAAACGAAGTCAAACCAACTCTAATCTTGCTTAAAAAGTTAAACCATGATTAAAACAACACTAAACAAAAGAATTGGGGGTCGGGGTCAAACATCCTCCGCCCCTTAGAACCCATTTGGTCCTCCAAATGGCCTAAACCAAATCAAAATAAAAAACCCAAAAGACGAAAGAAAATACTAACACCTACGCTGAACCTCGGCAACTGAGACACCCTCTGATCAAACCTGACGTTAGGATGCACCGGCGACAATGTATTTATTTCGGTTGAAGGCTTCACACTGGTCCACATATCTGCTCGAAAACATACTTCTTTGACCACACTAGTGTTAACAATTCCTCTAATCATCCTTGGTGTCATCTATCGTTCCTGCACTGGATCATTTCTTTTACTTACCTGTCAGTCACTGTCGGTTCAAGAAACTGCAAGTTCTGTCTTTTTCTATCGCCTTGGAATTCTGTGCCTTAAGTCCTAGCTCCTGACGCTTGTACGAAGATGTGATCGTAGACATGCTTTCTCTGAAAAATCTCCATCTCGGAAAGTTCTGAAATTCCATATGTTTGCTCTCACTATGTTTCTCGAATTCTAGTTCGACCCTTCCATTCAGTCTAGTCTTTGAAGAATTGGCGAAACTGAAGTTCTACCACGTACTAATCTCTTCCATCTTCAATCAATATCATTCAAATTCTCGAAACAATGCTGCCATCTCTATTAAAACTCTTACAACAAGAGTCTCATGTCAACACATTATCTTTGAAGTGAGTGACTTAGCAACCCGTTGGTTCCTCGCATGCATCATCTGTCTTCTCTCGTGAGCAATAAATTGATCGAGTTAACTGGTTGTACGGTTCTCCAGACACATCACAAATCCTTCCCGATTCTGACTTACAAACTCCAGAATTCTATAGGTATCATGTCTCTGACTTGGTCTATTTCAACCCCGATGCTATACTGCTATAAATCATATGCCGCACTGTCTTGTGTATCGAAACTTCACATGGCTTGTCTCCTTCCAATTTCACTCTTCAAGTCTTCTACCCTTGACATGTAAGCCGACCTTGGAAATCCAATCTGTGTTCACAACTCCGAATTCCAATCTTTCTGTGATGTACTCAGAATTCCTGCTCACATCTGATTCTATCTGCTTGCTGCTCTTGATCTCTTGCCTGATACTGTGTTATCAACAAAAACATATCTGCCAACATCATCTCAATCCCTGGAGAACTGAAACTTTATTAATCCTAATCTCGAAATAACTCCACCACTTTTTGATTGTTCTCCAAGGTTCATAGAACAACTAAACATTAGCTTCACGAATGATGCTTGATTGAAAATTTCACAATATGGAGTCTGCTCATCTTCTGCCCCTGTCTCATACTCTACCTTTCTTGCAAAAACATTTACTACAGCCTCATCTGAATATTATGTCTTAAGTTCTGCTCACTACCTCAAAAATCCAAAATTTTTTCCAACTGAACCCATACACCTCCTGACATCCATCAACCCTTCAATTCATACACTTCCAAACTCCAACCATAAGTTATTACAACTCATTCCATTCAATGTAAAAAAAATCTTAAAATTTTAAACATAATGACTAAAACAATTACTTAGCTAAATTTCATCATTTTAACAAAAATAGTATAAACTGAACCTCCAAATTATCGAATAAAGCTGATGAAATAACATTATTCATTTTGAAATTCATATTTTCATAACCAAACAAATCAATGAAATAGAAATTTCACACTATGCTTTGAAAAAGAAACACAATTTTTGTTATTTGCTTTTAAAGATCAGTTTATTCACTAGCCTCTTTAATCCATCATTAAAACATCCATCCATTTCCAACCAAACATATACAAAATTTTGAAATCATTAAGGTTTTGAAATGTAGATGTCTACATCTAAGAAAATTAAAACAAGAGCAAAATTCCAAGATCATTGTAAAATAATATCTTAAGAAGATTAAACATAATCCATAGCTTAAACACTACAAGGATAAATCATAAACATTAAGAAAAAAAAACATAACAAAAGATGGAAATATCATGAAAATCATTCTCATTATGTAATGGACATCACATTAACTGAGGTATTCAGTTGCATCTACACGTTATCCAATCCAATACCCTGTAAGTCGATAAAATCCACAAGGTTTCCTCTGTTGCCGAAAATTATCTTGACTATAACTAACCATCCACTTGGTATTCCTGCTGAATCAACTACACTGGCTAAGCTGCAAGTTACGGAAATTCTCAGCCAAAACTATGACAAGGCTCATTGAATCAGAAAATCCCTGAGTTTCTGGCACTAACTTCTAGTCTTACTAACTAAGAATCACTTCTCCCTTCATAAAATCAGTCAACCAAAATGTCTTCTGTAACCCTTCGTCTCAGGAAGTCGGTCCAAGTTCTTCCGAAATTCCTCACTTACTTGCCTTGGCATGCTGCATGACAATCTCCGATTAACTGAAAGGGGGTCTTCAAATACTGCTCAAGTTCTACTTTGGCCGGCAAATGCACATGTCTTCTCTCATTAACCACATTAGTGATGTTGAAAGGCTGAATGTCTGCCGATGTTCTCCGAAAACAACATACTAAATCCACAATGTTTCCAATCTCCGATGCGAACACGAGCAAAAGACACTAAATATGGGTATGGAGACTTTAAATTCTCCCCCACAAAAGAGAAATTTGGTCTTCCAAATTCCCAAACAACAAGAACAAAAGAAAAGACAAGAAAAGTCTCCCGAACTAAAAGAAAAGCGGACTCAAACTCAAAGAAACAAAGACAAGAGCAAACAAATCGACACAATCTAACGAATCCTCACCACACGTCTTAATGTCTCTAGAGTATTTTATTTCCTAGAAACTGAGCAGCTCTGATACCAAACCTATCACACCTCGAAACCGGGCCCTGCCGTGATCCGACCTCGGGGTGCGAAATTTTGGGATTAATTAAAACTTTTGCTATATTTCCCAAGATCCGCGTGAATGAGGATAATAAAAATTCCATCACGATCAGAGCATATTTTTGCGGAAGCTAATCATGGCGTTGCGACCCGGAGTCCGTGGCCATTGGGTCCGTGTCGCACTCAACCAATATCATAAAGCCAACACATAAGCAGACTGGTACAGATCATAAATCATGGAATACTGAGCTGGCAGTAACAAGATATTTTATTTCCCACACATGTTAAAGTTACAAAACACAAGTGTCTTAATTACAACTCCCATGAAAAAGGCTAACCAAGACATACAAAAATAATATCCAACTAAATAAAAATACCACCCCCAATATTTAGATACGAACTCCGGTGCCAAACTTGACATCTAAATGATATCAATGGGCAACCTCTCACGTCATACCGGCGGCTCAACTGCCTCCTCCGATCAAAACCTAAAAGCAGTAGGAGAGGAATTTGGCACCAAACAAACAGGGTCAGACACGACGGTCTGGCAAGCATATAAACAGGTAATATGGTAAAAAGGGCATTTATAAAACCTTATGGAATAATTGTAAATCTATTTAAAGAGTCTAAACAATAATAGTAATAAATCATGATAAAACGGTTGAAAGACTGAACATAATTATCAAAGCAGATAAATGAACCGTATCTGAAACATAATTATCTTAAAAAGATAACAGATTACGTAAAACATTTAATAATTGGAAATACATTTAAAGTCCTAAATAATAAAGACAAAAAGATAAAAGATCGATGTCTTAAACATTAACAATCCAAAGACTATAATAAGCTGAAACAAACAAGGATCATAAAACAAAATATCAAGCGGATAAAACATTGGCGAACCACATATAGCTATATTCTCCTATTACCGAAGTAACAAGAGAAAACAGAACCGTAGCCACTACTCATGGGACTGGAACGAACAAAGTCGTTATCAAATAGAATCGTAGCCACTACACGTGGGACTGGAAACAGAACCGTTGCCATGGTCGGTACAGACAGAATCCAAGCTGCAGCTGGCAGACAAATTAAAGATCCCAAGCCGGGTGATCAGCCCGACAAGGTGACCTAAGCCTAGTGGTGCCTTTAGTTTTCAAAACCTGAACCAGTACAAATCAAAATAATAATCCCTTTCGCTCATGGGCTCACATTACAAAGCTCTGCCCCCATCTTGCCTCGATGTTTTATTCTGAAAATAATAGTCCATTTGGCTCATGGGCTCGCACTACAAAGCTCTGGCCCCATCTTGCCTCGAGGTTTTATTTTCAAAATAATAGTCTTAATAATATATTTTTGAATGTGGCGAACCAGTCAAATCTCTTTCCAAATCGATTCGTAGAAAACATACGAATTTCTATGGTAAACCACTCAAATACACATCAAGGCAATTTGTATAAAAATCATACAACCAATCCTTTCGAACGTGGAAAACCACTTAACTCTATTTCGAATCACCGATGCTTTCAAATGTGAGAATCACTTAAATCCTTTCAAATTAACTTACCGAAGAATACATATAAACTTTCCTAACATGGAATGAAGTAATGTACAATAGTTTAATGGTTTGCCAACAGTCATCTCGATGCACACTTAACCCCTCAACATTGATTTATAATAGAAGGGTTCGGTGCCACTGAAGATCTTCAACATTTAAGGTTGTAAAATGTGCATTAAGACCCATCAAATTTCCTCGAATAATTCTATCATCAAGCCCTTTCACATTTTCCCACTCAATTTACACTATATAAAGTATTACAATACTTTACAATCAATTTCGGGCTTCTAAGCATCATTACAGGTCCAATGGGCTTCAAATAAGAAGAAAAGAGATGCCGAAAGAGGGCTGAAACAGGCCCTCACAGAAGCCTGGCTCGCTATAGCGAGATGGGCTTCTGCCTGGAACTCGCCAGGCAGTAGGCTGGCTCGCTATAGCGAGTTGGCCTGCTGTCCAGCCCGTGGAGGGGAGTTTTTCTCCCCTGTTTTCCGCACTTCTTTCATTCCATTTGATTTTTCTTTTCCTCCCACTTCTTCTACATCAAATCTAATACAATTTGGGCTTCTCCTTACCACATCAAATCCATTAAAACAACCATGCACTACATCATTCCTTCTAATTCCAAAAATCAAATATAGACATAACCATTTCATTCATCAAATTACTAACATTATGAAATATAAATAGCTGATCCAAAGATGATTAGTTGAAGGACAAAACCAAGATTTAATACTAAACAATAATTTAAAGAAGATTAAACACAAACCATTGCTTAAACATTTCAAAGATAAAACCATATACCATAAGAAAAACATAAGATAGGATAGGAAATTCATGAAATCATTCCTATTAAACAATAATCATCACATTAGCTGAATATTTTACTTGCCTCAAGTCAAGAAGAAGAACAAATCACTCAAAGATGGCCTCAACAAAGGCTCTAGCTCCAAATCCACAAAACCCCCAAAATAATCCAAGAGAAAGCCCTAGAAACCAAACATTTGCAAAACCTCCATGAATCTCTTTGCATAGATGACAAAAACATTCTAAATGGTTTGGAAAACCAAGATTTGAAGAAAGAAATCCATTGCTAACCTTTTTAAAGCTCAAACAAGGAAGAAGAGCTTGGAAAAGTGGTCTCTCCTAGCTCAAATCTTTAGAAAATGGCATCTTTGGGAAGCTTGGAAGGTGGGGAAGAAGCTTTGGAGATCATTCCCTCACTTAGCACTCAAGATGGGAGCTTTCTAGAAGAGAGAGAAAAGGGCTGGGAGAAAACCCTAGGCTCCCCTCTTTGTTGCAGGAAATGAAAGAATGGGGAAGAAGAAGAGCCCATTGGCTTTATAAAGAGTTAAGTGGGCTGGGCCCCATGGGCCCCAACATAACAAAGGCTGAAACTAACATTTGTGGGTCCCGAATGAGATCGATGAAGAAGACAAAATCGATCAACGAAATATTTACTTTCCAAAAAGTATATTTTCCTTAATTTTTGAAATTTTTGAAATTTATGGACAGATTTAGTGAAAATATCATTTTTGCCCATTTTTCTCGAAAAACGCGATTCCTGAGCATTAAATCAAAATGGTCAAAAAATGAATGTTACTAAACTTAATGAGATGAATCAAAATAAATGAAATTTGGAATTTTTAGAAATTAAGAGTAATTTCTCATAAAAATACATATTACAAAGCCGGGTCAAACTAAAGTCAACGGTCCTAAAAACCCTCCAAGGTTATGAAAAATCTAGTCAAACTCGAAAACAAAGTCAAACCAACTCTAATCTCGCTTAAAAAGTTAAACCATGATTAAAACAACACTAAATAAAAGAATTGGGGGTCGGGGTCTCACAAAAGAACTGGAGGCACCTGATAAAGAACCAAGGGACTCTAGAATGAATCCAGAATCTCCAATTTGTATAATTTCTTTTGTTTCTTTTTTTTGTCTGTGACTTGATTTGCTAACACACGTTTTTTTTTTCAGCTGACTTGCCACAGGATTCTGATGACTTTGAACCATCGATGGATGCAAATGTTGATAATGCTTCCGATGAGTTCATGGAGGAAGAGAGTGTTCCACCAGTCGTCGAAGAAGTTATTTTTTAGTAATAACCTTGATAATGATATTCAAACAGGATCATATTCATACCTTTTTGTGTTTCTTTGGCGGGTCTTGAAGTAACAGAGGAGAGTCCGTCGCTTCTTTCAGAAACATAGCAAGGGATGCATGCCAGAGGTTGATCTAGAGATAGAGACTCCTAGAGTCAGTTCTGACACGATAGAGGAGATACCACGTGCTGAGATTCCTTCTCCAGCGGCTCCAAGTGGAAAGAGTTCTTTTATTACTCTTCCGACAGGACATGACATGAGTAGCCGACCAACAGAGAAGGGTGAGTCTTCGGCTGGGCCATCTCTTCTATTTGCGAAGAAGGTGGTGGTGCAGGTTTTGAGCTCTTGGATTGAGACTCTCCTTGCTGGACACTTGGATGCCGGATTTGGCATGATCCCGCATGTGTAGGAGATTCTCACGGATGTCGAAGAAGTCGGTCTAGATGTCATAGGTGCCAGGGCGATCGTTGATAGGATCATTGTAAGTCCTGGGGATCCTTACCCTAGAGGGGGGGTGAATAGGGTGAGCTACTAATTAGTGACCAATTATGACCAAATTTAACTTCTTTAAATTAACTAGTCACTTGTGATGATTAACAAACAAAATGCGGAAGCTAATAAACAAAATCACCACATAGCACACACCATAACACAATGATTTATAGTGGTTCGGCCTCAATGCCTACATCCACTACCGGCTTGTGTTCCTCACACCCCACCGGATTTCCACTATGCATGCTTTTCAATAGGCTAAGCAATAACCTTTACATTATGCTTTTCAAGGCTAAGCAATAACCTCTTCAACCAAAAGGTTGGTTATCTCTCTAAGTAGTGTCTATGATACACTTGATGGAGATTACAATTTTGGCTCAATACATTGCCTCTTAAATAGGCGGATATAAAAGTGAAAATCTAACTCACACAAACACTATATGAATGTAAAGATGAATGCACAAAGTGTATGCATGATGTCCTCAATCAATTTGAAAATAAAAGCTCATAAATGTATGCCAAAGGCTTTTAAAAGTTTTAGCTCAAAACATTTATGATTGAGGAAATGCTAATCACATGTTAAAAGTAACTTGTAAAAGACATACCTATGTATTCTAAACAAGTTGTGAAAATCAAAGAACAAAACATGTGATGCATATGGATTTCAATCAATTTAACAAAGAAGCTTAATGTATGTTTAAAACATTTGAAAGAGTAAAACATACAAATAGATTTGATTGAAATAAAGGGTCAAATCTCATGTATTTAAAAATACAACTTGAAGATGATATACCAATCAAAGCTAAACAAGTTGTGAAACTTTAAAACAAAATACATGTGATTTGTAAAGTTGTTGAATCCAAAACATAAGATCGATTTGAAAGAGATTTTCTTATGATGAAAAACAACAACCAAAGATTCAACCAAGTATAGGAATCATGTTACATATAATTTCAAAGATGATTCCAAAACATGATTTACTTATTTATACCAATTTAAGTACTACTTGGTTTGAATGAAGGTGATGTATCCAAAATAATGAATCAATTCAAAACATAAACATGTTAAGGACACAACAAATCATAGTTTAACATGTTAGAAAATATTTACCAATAAATAAAGCAAAGCATGAAAACATATGATTAGGAAAAGCAAGCTTACTTAGATGGTTTAACTTTTGATTCCAAGCTTTAGCTTTCCTTAATGACCCTTAGAATTCCCTAGCTCATTCCCCTTTGTTTGGCGTCAAAACACCTCAAGAAGGGCCACTTAGTTCCTCAATTTTTTTCAAGGGATGAACTAGTATTTATTGTAAAAAAGTGACTACAGGCGTGTCTTCGGTCGACCTACCCCTTTGCTCGGTCGACCTGCCTTTAACGGTCATAAAACTGACCGTTTGAAGAAAGCCCCCAACGGCTACTTTTTCGGTCGACCCACAGTGTGGTCGGTCGACCGAAAGCATGGGTTCGGTCGACCGACCACACTGTGGGTTGACCCGAGCCCAGGGACCAAAATTCCCATTTTTTGCATATTTAAGGAGATTTCTTTGTGGGATCTTTGGGCCACTAAAATCAAGCTAGGAAACATGAACTAAATCAATCTAAGTGTTTTTTAAAAACATGAATCCTAACAAGCCAAAGGAGATTTGAAACTTTTTAAAACCATTGGCTAGCTTGATTAAAAAATTCTTTTCAAAAATAAATGCATCCAAGTTTTTAATTCAAAACATGCATGAACCTTAAGTTTTAAAGGTCTTAAAAACAATGCATGTGAAAATCAAGATTTCAAGATTTTCTAAATCAATGCTCATGTGAAAATTCAAATAATGATGAAAATGATAATGTATCCATCAAATTGAAATCCACAAAATTCCTAACAATCTCCCCCTTTGCAATTTGATGGCAACTCACTCATCACCGAATTTACACACTAAGTCTTCAGCTCCCCCTTAGCTAGACAAGACTTGAAATCTCTTGGATGCTTCTTTGACTCAGCTTGGGCTCTAGTTCTTTTTCTTCATTCTTGATGCTTGGAGCTTGATCATTCTTCAAGCTTTCTTTTCTTCTTTAGCCAAGCAACTTCTTTAACTCCCAAGCTTAGTCTTCTTTCAACTCTCCCAATTCGACCATGCACTCTCTCTCTTTGGCAAGATATGCATCTTCTCCCCCTTCGGAAGATAATACAAAATCTCCCCTTAGATAAATTGGCTATATTCTCCCCTTTTGACATCTAGAATATTCTCCCCCTTTGACATTAAATTGCAAAGGTACCTACACACATGAAATAAGGAAAATACCTTTCAGTAGCACCTGTTAACGAAAGAAATCGAAAATGAAATATATAACAGGTATCATGTATGGTAGTAATCTAAGGGTATAGAGCCTATTCAATGGTGAATTTGATCAAAACTAATACTTCCTATGAAGGTACGTTTATACTCCCCCTCAATCCATTCTCTCATTTTGTCAAAGTTTTGACAAAGATTTAACTATTTGGTTCAAGAAGAAGATGGTTTTACCAATTGAGGGTAAACTTCAAGGAAAGGATTAGATTCATTTAACTATATAGCTCAATATGATCAAATTACCAAGATTAAGAGCAAGGTCATAGAGAAAAGCAACCATGGATACCAATTGGAATAAAGAATACCAATTGAGATTAAAGGATATGACTATTATCTCAATCACTCTAAAATGGATTTAAAAAAAAATATCATTACTGGGATTAAATCAAATTAGAGTTATCCATGATGATATGGGGTTATTAAACATAGCATCAAACAATATACCTATGAAAATCATATGCTATGTAAATTTTGAAATCATTTCATCCAATCAAAAAATATGACTATCATGTGCACAGGATGAATGAAATGAAATTCAAACATGAAGCCTACCTCAACCATTAACCAACCAAGATTATTAACACATAAACATGGTGGTCATAAGATTTACCTATATGAGCAAGAGAGGAGGCAAACATGAAAGATTATGATGCTAATGGAATGTGACATGGAATAAAGAGATATAACTTATCAAGTTCAATCCAATGTACACAAGGTTTATCACAATCTCAAGATATCAATTGGATATGATAACAATGGAAAATTAAACTAATTGGAACCAACTGAATATGAAACATGATGAGGAGCATAGATGTGACAAACACAAAATTCTATCAAGCATAATAAATGGAAAATCATCACTTAAAGATATAGTAACTTAGTGAGCATAGTGACGAACATTTTAAATTGCATAAAAGGATATAACTTGGAGATGTATGTAATTTGAAAAACCATATGAACTCAACATGAAGGAAATCCATCAAAAGTAGATATGCCTATAAGATACAAAGAATGGATTTTGATGAGAGTCTCATATGAACATAAATATGATATTGAAAAATGCACAAGCGATATTACTATGAAATTATGCATAAATCAATATCACAACCATCCATCTATAGCAAAGCTTATGAAGTACAAAGGATGGATTTGAGAGTTCTAGTATGGTATCCACAAATGTAACTTAAGGGCACAACCATACATGGAACTATTTGACATTTGCATAGAGAGGATCAATCAACATTCATGATCTAATTCATACCACATCATCAATAAAGAATATACCTATGCATGCACAAGAAGGTATGAAGTTAGAACGATATCATGGATTGCATATAGATGAAAATGGATCTCATATAATATACCTATGAAGAACAATGGTTTTAATTCCAATTCATCTAAAAAGATCCATTTATCTATCATGTAGAATCTCCACTCTAGCAAATGTACTATGCTTACAATGCAATGGAAAATAGATATGAGAATCATACCAAATGAACTTAGCACACAAAATCACATATGTACTTAAGAAGATCAAATGATCATGAAACAAAAGATTTTACTATAAAGCATAAACAACATCAATTTGCATTAATGAAACGATATACAAAGTTAGGCAAAAACATACAAATCAATGACATCATACCCAACCACACAAAGTAAGATATAACAACAAAGTCAATTTGCATTTGAAAGATTGTAACTTTGTTGAGCAAAAATGCAAATTGCTTCTAGCATGTATTTCCTTCTAAATGATAAAATTATAAGCACAAGGAAATAAACTCAAGGAAAATGCTTCTAAAAATATAACTAATAAAGCGTAGAACATTTTCCAAAGATCTTTAATTCACTCCAATATTCAAAATCCAATAATGAATCATTTATAAATTTATGATCAAGTGACTTTGAAAAACATGAAGTGAACTAATATCAAATCTCAATTTGTAATCAAGGATATAAATACAAATGCTCATACAAATTGATTACATATTTTCCATACCAAAAGATATAACTTGTAAGTTCATGGAAATTCTAAATTGATTTGAATCATTTGTTTTAAAAAAAAATCTAACTATGATATCCAAACAAATGATTTTCCAACATCAAATGATCATGAAAATTCTAGCTAAGAAAGCTTTTGTAATCACAATCAATTGATGATCATCAAATAGAAATGCACTACAATAGATATAACTATATGAGAACAAAATGCAAATCTATATGAGAATATTGCAATCAAATGATTTTGAAAACCGAATATATAACTAAGAAAGTTCATGGAGACAAAATCAAAAGATCACAAAGAAACATTGCATTTTAAGAGATGTGACTATTTAGAAACAAAATGCAAATGTAACATGACCAACAATTAGATATGACTAAAAAAAAAATAGGTTGGTCTAGTGAGGTTCAAGTCCTTAAGGTTAGTCCAAAAGTCTACCTTTGAAGATTCACCTAAGGTCTTGATAAGGTTGTCCTTGAGGGTTCACTTTGAGGTCCCACCAACTCTTGGAGTTTTAACTCGAAAAAGTTTTAGAGTGGTGAGATTGATTCTTAGGGGAAATTAGAGAGCTAGGAAAGAAAAACTCATTTTCGATCATAGTGGAAATCATTCCAATGATATGCAATAAAACACAATACTATGGTTCTAATCTAGATTTAAGCATATAAGGATCAACTCCGGGTGTTTAAGCCCTAAATGGAGTAACCTTGCTCTGATACCACTTGTAAGTCCTGGATCCTTACCCTAGAGGGGGGTGAATAGAGTGAGCTACTAATTAGTGACCAATTATGACCAAATTTAACTTCTTTAAATTAACTAGTCACTTGTGATGATTAACAAACAAAATGCGGAAGCTAATAAACAAAATCACCACATAGCACACACCATAACACAATGATTTATAGTGATTCGGCCTCAATGCCTACATCCACTACCGGCTTGTGTTCCTCACACCCCACCGGATTTCCACTATGTATGCTTTTCAATAGGCTAAGAAATAACCTTTAACACAATGCTTTTCAAGGCTAAGCAATAACCTCTTCAACCAAAAGGTTGGTTATCTCTCTAAGTAGTGTCTATGATACACTTGATGGAGATTATAATTTTGGCTCAATACATTGCCTCTTAAATAGGCGGATATAAAAGTGAAAATCTAACTCACACAAACACTATATGAATGCAAAGATGAATGCACAAAGTGTATGCATGATGTCCTCAATCAATTTGAAAATAAAAGCTCATAAATGTATGCCAAAGGCTTTTGAAAGTTTTAGCTCAAAACATTTATGATTGAGGAAATGCTAATCACATGTTAAAAGTAACTTGTAAAAGACATACCTATGTATTCTAAACAAGTTGTGAATATCAAAGAACAAAACATGTGATGCATAAGGATTTCAATCAATTTAACAAAGAAGCTTAATGTATGTTTAAAACATTTGAAAGAGTAAAACATACAAATAGATTTGATTGAAATAAATGGTCAAATCTCATGTATTTAAAAATACAACTTGAAGATGATATACCAATCAAAGCTAAACAAGTTGTGAAACTTTAAAACAAGATACATGTGATTTGTTAAGTTGTTGAATCCAAAACATAAGATAGATTTGAAAGAGATTTTCTTATGATGAAAAACAACAACCAAAGATTCAACCAAGTATAGGAATCATGTTACATATAATTTCAAAGATGATTCCAAAACATGATTTACTTAGATATACCAATTTAAGTACTACTTGGTTTGAATTAAGGTGATGTATCCAAAACAATGAATCAATTCAAAACATAAACATGTTAAGGACACAACAAATCATAGTTTAACATGCTAGAAAATATTTACCAATAAATAAAGCAAAGCATGAAAACATATGATTAGGAAAAGCAAGCTTACTTAGATGGTTTAACTTTTGATTCCAAGCTTTAGCTTTCCTTAATGACCCTTAGAATTCCCTAGCTCATTCCCCTTTGTTTGGCCTCAAAACACCTCAAGAAGGGCCACTTTTTTCCTCACCATTTTTCAAGGAATGAACTAGTATTTATAGTCAAAAAGTGACTTTCTGCGTGTCTTCGGTCGACCTACCCCTTTGCTCGGTCGACCTGCCTTTAATGGTCATAAAACTGACCGTTTGAAGAAAGCCCCAACGGCTACTTTTTCGGTCGACCCACAGTGTGGTCGGTCGACCGAAAGCATGGGTTCGGTCGACCGACCACACTGTGAGTCGACCCAAGCCCAGGGACCAAAATTCCCATTTTTTTGCATATTTAAGGAGATTTCTTTGTGGGATCTTTGGGCCACTAAAATCAAGCTAGGAAACATGAATTAAATCAATCTAAGTGTTTTTTAAAAACATGAATCCTAACAAGCCAAAGAAGATTTGAAACTTTTTAAAACCATTGGCTAGCTTGATTAAAAAATTCTTTTCAAAAATAAATGCATCCAAGTTTTAAAATCAAGACATGCATGAACCTTAAGTTTTAAAGGTCTTAAAAACAATGCATGTGAAAATCAAGATTTCAAGATTTTCTAAATCAATGCTCATGTGAAAATTCAAATGATGATGAAAATGGTAATGTATCCATCAAATTGCAATCCACAAAATTCCTAACAATCATTGCATTGGGTGACAGGTGGTTTGAATGACCAGTTCTTCAAGGAGGTGCTCTTGGATCCTGCTAACAAAGCTAAGTCCGACTTGTATGAGGCTACACAGAGCAGGAAGCAGGTAGTCCGGGAGAAGAACTTAGAAGAGCTAACCATCATCGGGCTGAGGCACGACCTTAATATCCTAGATAGGGAGGTTGATGAGGCCAAGAAACGTCCTGAGCTTTTAAAGGCACAAGTCGCTGCCAAGTGGGCTGCTATAACAGAGGCTCACGACAAGGAGAGTGCTCTGATTCACCGGGTCGCAGATGCCGATCAGGTTCTTGAAAGGAAGTTTTAAGAAGACAAACAGTGGCAAACTTCCCGGTATAAGCTTCCCGGTATAAAAGAAGGGTTGCAGCCTTCTCCAGCATCTCATGGCAAGTTCCTGAAGAAGTGTGCCTTGGAAACTATGACGGCTGAGGACAAGAGTTTGCTTGAGGAGCTCAAATTTTGGCTGGAGACTATTTTTGGTTGAGCTCCTGATTTTTTGTAGCATAAACTATTCTTTTTCTTTTTTTTGGTACCACATGTATTTTTTTGGTACTCTCTCTTTTTTTTTGTAGTGCTCGTAAATGCTTTCTTTTTGGTACCACATGTATTTTTGGTACTCTCTTTTATTTGTAGTACTTATGAACACTTTCTTTTTGGTACCACATGTATTTTTGGTTCTCTTTTTTTTTTTTCCTTACGCTCACTTAAATCTTTTTGTGATGAAAGCAATTGTTAAATGGGATTTGATCAAAAGCTTGTCATTTTGTGAAAATCTTTTGTCAAATAATTGTTTTGGCATGGGAGCCAGATTTTGTTTTGTGGCATGGGAGCCGTTTTTGGCATGAGAGCTAGTTTTGTGGCATTGATAGCCGGTTTGTGGCATTGATAGCCGGGTTTTTTGAAAGCCAAGTTTTGGTTGGTGGCATTGATAGCCGGTTTGTGGCATTGATAGCCGGTTTGTTTTGTGGCATTTATAGCCGGTTTTGGTGGCATTTATGGCCTGTTTTGGTGGCATTTATAGCCGATTTTGTTTTTCAAAAATGCAAGTATCGACTAAAAGTCGCATCCCTGCTAAATGGTCTTGCAAGTATCGATGGAATGTTGTATCCTTGCTCATTCGGTTGTGAGTATCGATGGAATGTCGCCTCCTCGTGGATTTGGGTGCAAGTATCGATGGAATGTCGCTTCCTTGCTTTTTAAGAAATTATGGTTTTGTGGGTACTGACTTGATGTCGTTTCCCCACGATTTTTGAAATTTGCAGTTTTCTCGAACCTTTGGGTTTGGATATCAACTGCAATGTTGCATTCCACGATTTCTTGGTTTTTTTCGAACCTTTGAAATTTGGGTTGTGGATATCAACTGAAATGTTGCTTCTCTAGGATTTTTTTTATTTTGTAAGTATCGATGAAATGTCATTTCCCTGCTATCTTGGAAGTGTTGTACATGGTTCGCGTTCTTCCAATTTGTGCGAGTATCGACTAAGCATAGTTTCCTCGCTGTTTTTGAAAAACAATTTTTTGTTTTGTTTAAAGACACGAGGGTCATAAGTTTTGACATAAAACCATTTTGGCAGTAAAAGGGTGGGTGGACTAGGTTGGAAATCCCCGAATCCGGATTTTATTTCAAACCATGAATTTTGGGCTCAAGGATTGAAAATTTTGGTCAAGTTAGGGAGAGGTTCCTAAACCTGGAATTTTTTAAACAATGAAACAACGAAAGTAAGCATTGTTTGAATTTCTAGAAATTTCAACATTTGATATGAAAATTTTAAAAAGAGTGGGTTTGACGAGCGAGTACCTGGAAATAGGTTTTGGCCGTACAGGCATTGCTCTTACCCAGTTGGGTAAGTCCTCAAGGGTAGTACCGCTTTAAGAACTTGCCGTTGATGGGCAACATATATCTGTCACCCTCCATGTTTAGGAGTGCGTATGCGCCGTTGGAGAAAATCTTGTTGATGACGTAGGGTCCCTCCTATTTGGCTCAAACTTGCCTTTGGACTTATGAGCGAAGACCATTGGTCTTTTTGCCGTAAGAACCAAGTCACCCTTTTTGTAGGTGCATTGCTTGACCTTTTTGTCGAAAGATCTCGCCATGCGTGCTAGGTAAAGTTCAATGCTTTGTCGAGCTTCGAGCCATCTCTCATCGAGATTGTCCAACTCATGGAGTCGCAATTTGACATTGCTTTCTTGAGTCATGTCATTTTGCAAGGATACCCTCAAGGAAGGAATTTGTACTTCCAAGGGTATGACAGCTTCGTATCCATAGACCAAGGAGAATGGTGTGCTATGGGTTGGTCCTCGAACGGTGGTTCGATAGGCTCACAAAGTTTCAGACAGTTTGTCGCTCCAGTCTCTTTTGTGACTAGAGACCATTTTCTTGAGGATTTTACAGAGTGTCTTCTTTAAAGCTTCTCCTAATCCATTTGCTGCCGGATTGTATGGAGTCGAATAACAGCTTTGGATTTTGTATTTGTCGCAGAACCTGTAGAATCGATGATCCCGGAATTGTGGTCCGTTATCATGGACGAATCTTTTAGGTATGCCGAAATGACAAATGATGTTTGGTGCGCAGGAACTGAAGGACTGATGAGGTCTTCATTTCGTTAAGCGCAAATGCTTTTGACCACTTAGAGAAATAATCCATAGCGGCGAAGATGAAGCGATGATCTTTGCTCGAAGGGGGAGAAATAGGACCTATGATGTCCATACCCCAGGCTTCGAAAGGCCATGAAATCGCTGTAGGATGTAGCCATTCTGGAGGCATGTGAATGTAATCTCCATGAACTTGGCATTATTGGCAGCACTTAGCAAATTGCATTGCGTCAGCTACCATGGTAGGCCAGTAATAACCTAACCTTTTATCTGATCACAGAGCTTGGGACCAGCCTGATGAGCTCCACAAAGACCAGCATGAACTTCTTTGAGTGTTTCTTCAGCCTCTTGTTCTGAAAACGGCGCAGAAGTATCCCATTAAAGGATTTCCTATAAAGGATTTTTGAAGGAATATCCAAATGAAAGTTTGGGGTTCACCTTTGGATGCTTACCCGTTCTTTTGATCTTCAGGTAGGATTCCGAACATAGTGTAATCAATGAATGGATCCCTCCAGTCGCCGATTGAAGGTTGAAGGATTGAAATCCGACTTCCCACCACTTGGTGGCATTCAGCAACTGCTTGGTGTGTGTTTTGCATGTTTTCCCCTTCCTGGATTGCCATAGATGCGGCAAGTCCAGCCAGGGCATCTGCACGTATGTTTTCACCTCTACGAATGTGGGTGATGTGATAGATGTCAAACTTTTACAGAAGCGATTGTGCCTTGTTGTAGTAAGGCAGCAGATTCTGCTTCCTGACTTCAAATTTCTAATTCATTTGGTTGACGATCAGTTGAGAGTCTCCAAGATTTCCAGCATGGTGATACGGATTCGATGGCGAGTTCCAATCCTAGGATCAAAGCTTGATATTCAGATGCATTGTTTGTGCATGGTTCCAGTACCGAGAAAGCGTGTGGAATCATGTATTTGTCAGGGCTAACAAAGAGGATGCCAACTCCCGAGATCAGCTGTTTTTTTTTCATTTATCCGGGTTGCACTGTCAAAGTACATGTCCCATGAGGCATTTTGTGAGAAAGTCTCCAAATTGTAGACTGGTTCATCTGGGAGATCATCTCTGAGTGGAGAATCTTTAGGCAATGGATGCTCCGCAAGAAAGTCCGCTAGAGCTTGCCCTTTGATTGCTTTTTGTGGTACATACCTAATATCAAATTGTGACAGAAGGATGGACCATTTTGCCAGTCGGGCATTGAGAGAACCTGCTTTTGTAATGAGGACCTTCAAGAGGTTAATCCTTGAGAACCAGGTAGACTGTGTTGGAAAGCAAGTAGTGACGTAGCTTTTGTACGGCAAACATCACTGCAAGGCATTCTTTTTCGACTGGAAAGTAGCGCTGCTCTGCACCTACTAGCATGTGGCTGAGGTAGTATAAAGCAGCTTCTTTTCTTTCATCATTTTCTTGTTCAAGTAAAGTGCCCAAGAAGTAATCAATGGCTCTTGTGTACAAGATGAATGGTTTTCCAGTAATAGGAGCAGCTAATACTAGAGGTTTGGTTAGGTATGACTTGATATTTTGGAATGCAGCTTCACAATCAGCATCCCAGACAAAGCTTACACCTTTTTTCATCAATCGAGAGAATGGACGGCATTTCCCCGAAAGATTGGAGGTGAACCATCTGATGTAAGTCAATCTCCTTTGAAGCCCTTTGAGTTCTCTCAAGGTTCTTGGAGAGGGCATTTTTAGAATAGCCTTGACTTTGACGGGGTCAAGCTCTATTCCAGCTTTCCGAACTAAGAATCCGAGGAACTTACCCGACGAGACGCCGAAGAAGCATTTCAGAGGATTCATTCGCAGTTTGTGTTTGCGAAAGCGGAGGAAGACTTCTCGAAGGTCTTCGAGATGATCTTCTTTTCTTTTGCTTTTGACGGCAAGGTCATCAATGTAACATTCGACCGTCTTGTGCTGCATATCTTGGACTATTTTCATCATAGCCCTCTGATATGTGGCACCAGCATTTTTCAGACCAAATGGCATGACAGTGTAGCAATACACGCCAAATGGGGTCCGAAAGGATGTATGTTTTTCGTCTTCAGGATGCATCTTTATCTGTTTGTAGCCAGAGAAACCATCCATGAATGTCATTCGCTCGAATCCACAGGTATTGTCAATCATTACTTCTAGTATGGGGAGCAGAAATTCATCTTTTGGGCATGCGCCATTCAGGTCTATATAGTCAATACAGACCCTGATCTGCCCGTTTTTCTATCACGGGGACAATGTCGGCCAACCATTCAGGATGTTGTTCCTCACGGATGAAGCCGACGCTTTTGTGTTTTTGAACTTCTTATTCAATTTTATCATCACATCTGGATGGAATCTTCTTTGGCCCTGCTTGACAGGCTTGATGTCTTCTTGACGATTGAGTTTGTGGACTGCTATTTTGGGGTCTAAGCCAGGCATTTCAGCGTAAGACCATACAAAGTAATCAACAAACTCACGAAGAAAGGCGATATACTTGGGTAACTCATCATCCTTTATATTCTTGCTTATGAATACAGGACGTGGGTTATCTGGTGTTCCCAGGTCTATCTTTTGAACAGGATCTTCTGTTGGAAGGTTCGAAGGTGGTTCATCCACAATATTTTTGGAGGTTTCCAGCTCTACGAAACCTTTTAAGGTTCCAAGGGCATTTCCAGACCAAGGTTTTGTTCCTTTCCACGGGTCCTCTTGATCAGCAATTTTCTCAAGGCTTGCTATGAGATGATTCCAATCGCCTGTTGAAAACCGGGTCGAAGTAAGGTAATTCTTTTTGAGATGAGGGTTCTTCTGGGTCAGAAGACCACACATCTGTGCCATCGGACAATTCCTCTTCACTGTTAGAGAAATCGTACCAATTGGATGAGCTTCCTGGATCTTTGTCAGGTGACTCATCAAAGAGATATCCAGGGAGATCGATGTCTTCATGGATACGAGATGTTGATGCTTGGTCGGTAAGTCGACTTTTAAGCCTTTGTGTCAACTGTCTCAGAGGAGTGTCGGGATCATACCCTAGCCCGTGTGAAGACTTTTCTACATGGCCGTAGAGTCTCCAATCATCCAGCTGGCTTTTGGTCAAGGCGGGCCCCAATGGCATGAGAATACCGCATCCTTCTCCCAAACTGACTGGGTTTTTAGCGTCATGGCCAATTTTCTTCATTATAGCTTGCGCCACATGACTATATAAGGATAGTTGAGGCATACCTTCATTTTGGAAATGTTCAAGCGTGGAGTTTGATGAAGAAGCATCCGATCTATGGAAGAAGATCGGCTTTCCTTTGCTGAAGTTGCTGGAACAACGAAGGGAAGCTGACGTAGGATCTTCTATTTCAGAAGGTGTCTCCATTAGAGTAAGAGCAGGCTAAACTTGTTAAGTGTCAGCTTGGCTTGACGATGCGTCGTCTTCTGGCTCATAATCCGAATTCGTGTCTTGCATGATAGACACAGAAGAGACAACAAATTTGCCCCCAGACTTTTGCTTTGCCTTCTTCACTTTAGTTGTGATGACCAAAGGCTTTGAAGGTTGAGGGAGATGATGAAGAGAGTTTGAATGCTCTCTTTGGATTTAACGGATGATTTGTTTTCTTCCAGTGATTATTGAGGAGCCTTGCCTTTATCTTTCTGAAGATTTTCGGCAAAGGGTGCTGTGTGCTTCTCCGCTTCTTCTTTCCACCTTCATACATCTGTGAGTCTGCAAAGTGGACTTCTTTACCTTTGAAGGGTTTTCTGTCCGCAAAGACTCGATGTATCATGCCGTTGTCACCAATAAACTTGATGCATTGATGTAGAGTTGAAGGGACAACACCATTCTCGTGGATCTAAGGGTGTCCGAGAAGGATGTTGTAGCATGAAGGGGTTTTTATTGCATACACGGTGACCTCAAATATAAGGTCACCGATCTGTAATTTGAACTTGATTTGCCGATAGGCCTTTGAGTACTCCCATCGTATCCAGAGATAGATACAGATGTGTGGCTCAGCTTGCTGGGTGGGATGCCCAACTCTTCGAGAACCGAAGTGGAGATTAGGTTGAGTGCAGAACCTAGGTCGATCTGAACTCTGTGCATAGGCATTTCCTTGATGTACCCTGTAAAGTACAAGGGTCGGTTGTGTCTTATTTCGCCAAGTAGGAGGTCTCCTCTGTGAAGGCGATGGTTGCACTGGCTGCCTTTTGAACCGAGAGGCATTCAATGCATGACCCTCAGTTTTTTTTCTTTTCTCCCTTTGAAGAAGTTTCTGAGTTTTTGACCCGGTAGTCCATTTCAATTTGGAGGACTTGCGGGGCATGTTTGTCGACATCCTCATTCAGCTTCTGTAATTCTAAAATGAGATTATGACGAGTGCACGAAGACATTCGTAATAAGTCTAGGATGTGCAGACGTGCAGGTATGTGCTTGAAATGTTCAATCAAGTCATACTTAGAAGCCTCCTTGGGGCCTGCATGTTCATCATGGTTTCCACTGGGGGCGCTTACACATCTTTCCCGAAGGATTTACATATGTAAGGAAGATTGGTTGTAATTTTTGTGGTAGTCCCGGCCAGAGCGGGTGCCTGTACCAACTTTGAGAGCTTCTTGAGAAGGGTCTTCATTTCGAAGATTTGTCTTCAGGATCAAGAGGCTGTCATTTTTCATTTACTGAGGATGTATCTGCAGCAGAGTTTCCATCTTCAGTGATTGTGTTGCATGGAGCATTTTTCGGGAACAAGTCCTGAACAGCATCCAGCAACCTTTCTTCTTCGTTGACCAATTCATCGTCCCAAACATCAATAGCTGGGGATTCTTCAGTCAAGAAGGGTGTGAGCTTTGAAGTCACAGTCTCAGGAGAAGAAACCTGAGAGGGTGTCGTCTCAGTGAAAGTCACGTGAGATGAGGTGGCTCTAGAGGATACATTGCTAGGCGTCGTCGGAGTGTTAGTGATCTCATCAGACGACGCTTCGAAAGAGCTATAATCCCGAATTATCACATTACAGGAAGCTCTGACAGGAGACGTGCCTGTTCGGAGTCAGACTCATCCTCGGATGTAAGAGGATCGTCTATCCAGCAATTTTCTCCATTTTCAGGAGTTAAGGGAGGATGTACCTGATGTCTTCAGGGACTTCAGGCTCGGGATTGCGAGGAGGCTCGTTGACGCGGTCTTTCTCTTGTTTTATAGTGAGATGCTGCAAGATCCTTGCATATTCTTCAAGATCGGGCATGGGAGCCAGATCTTCTTCTTCGTCTGCTCTTTGTGGTTCAACATGGTCGGGTTCCACTGGAGCAATGATAGGTGCTGGTTCAATAGCATTTTCATGAACAGCCTCTTGGTCTTCTTCATCATCAGACCAGGATCCTTGTGGCTGTAGGGGATTATACCAGATTATTGGCATAAGATGAGTCTCAGGAACCCATTCTTCATCGGAGAGATATTCTCCTGCTCAAGGGACTCCTCCCACTCGTCAGTGTAGTTGGATTCGAATCCATTATCGGTGTCGCTGGACTCGTATCCATCAATGGAGAATCCAACTACTGAATTACAAGAGTACGATGCCTCCTACGTGGCTTCCTTGAATTGACGTGGCATGAAATTACTGAGAGTGAATTTTCTTACCCCCTTTGAAGACTCTAGAAGGGACGTTTTTGTTGCCTCCAGTGAAGCGGTAGAGGAAGCCTCCCTTTTCTTAGACTTCTTGTTTTGGCTGGGTATTCTCTTGCCGTTTGAGCTTGAGGAGATGTTTCCTAGCCTGCCTTCGCTGTTGAGCTGTAGGCTTTGTTTTCACGATCTCCCAGTTTTCATCTTCCAGGAGATCGGGATGTACCATATGGGTTGTCCATCTAGTGTCGGTAAGGAACCAGTTCTTCAGACGCTTGGATTGTGTTTATCACCTTGAAGGAAGTAGTGATCTTCTTCTTTGGTGATTTTAGTGTTTGTCCATATAACACCATGTTGACGGAGGCAGACCCATAGTTTTTGTCCAAGGTGATGACTCCGTTTTCCACATCTCGTTTATTTTCTCCCTCACAACAAAGCATTGATTGAGAGGATGCGAGATCATCTGGTGGTATGGACAGTACCGAGGATCGTTGGTTTTGCCAACATCACCCGGTCTTTTTAGGTTCAGGCAAAGTGAGCTTGCTGTTTGCCACGAGGGCCCCGAAGATTTCATCAACATCTTCATCGAATGGGTATTTCTTTTCTACTCGCTCTTTGAAGGCATCAGAGAGGTCAGGTCTTTTACCAGCAGCTTTATTTTCAACTTTCTTTGGTGGCTGAGGAGCTGACTTGGTTTGCACATTGAGGACCTCTTTTTTCTTTGGTTTAGAGGTTGCGATGGCGATTGGCTCTTTTCTTGATGATTTCTGACTGTTGAGGTCTTTAATCACCGTTTCAGCTTCCATGGAAGCTTCTAGGAGTTCTCCCAGGTTCTTTGATTTGTTGCCGATGATCATGGAGCGGATTCTCGCTCTGATGTTGTTTCGGCAGATGTCGACTAGCGACGCTTGTGGCAGTACATCAGAGCATTTGTATGCCATTGCTTTCCACTTGTGAATGAAGTCATATGTTGACTCATTCTCCCCTTGTTTTACGCTGCACGGCTGAGCCATAGTAGCAGGATGATCCTCACCTTTGTAGTGAGTCAGGGAGCGTGTCTCTAGCATGGCCCAATTTTGGATGGAGTCCTCCAGCAAAGTGGAGTACCAATCAAAGGTCGTACCTTTTAGGGTACTTGCAAAGAGGCAGATCTTGAGTGCATCTTGATCAGCGATAGCTCCCGTCAAGATCTTGAAGTGGATGACGTGCTGTCTGGCTGATCCTTTCCCTATATATATTTGGAGAGTAGGATGCTTGAATTTTGTGGGGAACGGGACCGAGTCCGAGTCCATCCATAAGGGATATGGTGGCTTGATCCCATGCTCTTTGAGTATATCCTCTTCTTTTGCTTTGGCGAGGATACTGTCTACGTCCTTTTTGGTAAGGGCGCGTGACTCATTTTCTTCTCCATTTCCGTCATCATCTTGAAGATTCGGAGGAGGTTCATTGTTCGCATGATTTTGGAAGGCGGGGAGAAGGTTTTCCATCAGAGTTTCGATTCTCTGCTGGCCTTGTTCCAACTGCTGGATGCGTGTGATCGCATCTTCTTGAGGTGGATTGCGAGGTGGTGGCTCAGAATTTGTAGCCAGGATGTTCATCCGTCGAGATTCGAATGAAGAAATTGTCCTGGTGACTGAGCTGGGGCTCATTTTCTTATGAAGAGCTTGAAGAAGGTTCGTTATGCCGTCCTTTGCTTGAAGGAGCAGGGGACTCTTCTGAATGTCTTCTTATCCTGGAGACATTGCGGGTCACCGAACGTCGGACATGGATTTTGAATGCTAACTTTTGGCGTCTTCTGGTTTTTCCAACCATATGGACAGCAGCAACTTGGTTGGGTCTTTCTTTTTCGACCCATTTGTGAGAGAGTTGAAGCGTAGGAGGCTGGGTCCTTTACTTCTCTAGTCTTTTTTGTTGATACGACGCGCGGCGGTGTATACGACGAGCAATTTAAGCTTCGGTCAGCTAAGGCTGGGCTTTGACAATGAAGGATGTGCTCCCTCAGGCGCAGCAGCCAAGCCTGTCTTCTTGTAGCTAGGCAAGGACAAGATGCGAACCCAGTCCTTCGCCTGTTGCAGTGAGGCTTTGAATTTTTTTAGTTCGGCCCCTGTAGATATGAAGGGTCGAACCGAAGGATTGTAGGCCTTGGTAGGTGCTTGCAGAGGCCTTGTGATGCATGACTTGATTTTGGGCTTATAGGAACAAGCCGGCTCATGCTGGGTTGACTTGGGAGTCATGTTGGAGATGAGTCTCTCCTCTTTCATGTAGGCAAGAGGGTAGAACTGGTTCTCCTTGAGTGGAGCCAGGTATGCTGGCTTGCTGGATGTTTAGGACCTTCTTTGTTTTGGTGAAGGTCTTGGGGACCAAGTCTTGGGATAAACCTGGTCGTTTGCGGGTCGAGGCTTCGTGGGGGTGCCACGGGCTTCGGGCTTTTTGGTACCCGCCTTTGGTGTCATGGTAGTGACACGTTGAGAGATGAGCTTCTGCTTCTTGGAAGGAGCAGTTTGTTCTTCAGAAAGTGGGAATGATCCCAGCGTCCCAAAGACGATAGTCCGAGAAGTCGAGGTCAACCCGGAGTTCGGAGAGTTGCCAAGGGAGTTGATGCTTCGGCAGCTGATGGGGCGCTTGTAAGTGCGCGCGTTTTGCTTCTGTTGAAGCATGAGTTGGTGCTTGTTCTCATCGAAAGTAATGGTTAGTGAAGCTGCCATTATTAGTTTTCAAAAAATTTCTGAAACAAGACCACATCCATTAGTAATCACAAGAATATAATGATCATAAATTGGAAGTTCTATGGTTTTGTCTTTTCAAGTCACTCGAGGGATATGACCGAAGCAATATGAAGATGGCAAAAAGCCATAGATGGTACAATTGTTCTGATCGCAAGTATGGTGAGCCCAGAATGAGCGTTCCAGTGACTGCTAGAAGCAATTGTGAACATAAATTCGACTTATCGAGAAGCAGAGCTTGCTCGATGTAAGAAGAATATAAGGTTGAAGTTACAAATGTACCGGTCGCGAATACAGTAGACCCTGAAATGGAGTACTAGTACCGCTAGACACAAATGTTTGGAGACCGTATCCATGAGATGAGATTCTCTATTTTGATAGGTCAAAATTGGATTCATTAAAGAGAGCAGATGGTATTCCGATCCAAATACGGGCTCAATGATTTCCGCGAGCGCCAGTACCCAGAAGAGAAGGAACCAAATATCTCGGATATGAACCCAAAAAATGACGAGAGTTTTTTTTTTAAGGCCAAGATCAGGTTCATCAAAAAGAGCAAAAGGCGTTCCAATCTGAACAAGGGCTCAACAATTTCTGCGAGCGCCAGTGCGCAGAAGGGAGGATACCAAAATCTCTCCGATCTGAACCCAAAAATGACAGATTTTTTTTTTGAAGATTTTTTTTGAAAAATCTTTTTATTTCTATTTTTATTATTATTTTTATTTTAAGATTTTTTTTTATGATTTTTTTAAATCTTTTTTATTTTAAGATTTTTTTTAAATTTTTTTTATTATTTTGTTATTGTTTTGAAATTTTTTTAGTGAAAAGACGAGAGAGTACACATAGGCCTCCTAACCCGGTCTTATAAAATCTCAATTGATAGAATTGCCCCCAGGTAAATGTAGGATTACTTAATGAACCCGTTTGGAGGACCCTTGCCTAGAACAGTCAAGCTGTCTCCACACTATGAACAAGGCTTTTCTTGAATCAACCGTGATCAAAGAACGCAATTGGTTTAACCTTAGTGGTCTATTTCTCTTTTTTTTTAGATCTCTAATGAACTCATCGAAGAGAAACGATGGCCATTTCCACCATTCGAAACGGCTCAACTATTTCCGCGAGCACAGAGACGAAACGGAAAGGATCAAAGTTTCTCAATTTTGAATCCAAACTAAGAAATCTATTTTTTTTTTTAAAAGAGAAAGAGTGGAAATAAATTCAAAGAATTAGACCCGACTCATTTTTTTTAGATGCGAAATCCAACATAAGTCACCAACTAGAAAGTAGCAAAGGAATCCAGAAAAGAAGCATAAGCATAGAGCAAAAGATATGATATGCAAAGACTTCATTTCTAGTATCGTGTTCTCAAATGAACGGGTCCCACCGGGTGGAGCCAGCTTGATGGACCTCACATTCCTTGCTCGGTGCCACCGAGGTCAGCGGACGTGGGAGTCCGTAGGGTACGACCCTTTCGCGCCCAGAGGGCAGGAGCGGGTATCGACATTTCTTTGTGTGGGTGTGCCAGATTTTCTATTTTACTTGGAATTGCAGGTAGTGATCCAGAGATCGACCTTCGCAAGTAAAAAGGAAATCAACTTCTTTCAAGTTTTCCATTGCACATATATTTAAGAAAAGAGGCAGTTTCTTGATTTGCCGTGAAAGGTGATTTTTTGGCATTTATAATCGATTTTTGGCGTTTATAGCCGAGTTTGGCGTTTATAGCCGACTTACAATTCTTATCAATAATGAAAGACAAGAGTTGTGATTTTTGTCTCTTTTAAAAAAAAAAAACTATCTATAATGAAAAGTAAGAAAGGAGGATCTAACTTCCTAGAGATTGTGGGGGACCCGTTCAGATTGACGGTCGCAAGCCATGTATGGACTTCGCCATCATCCATGCAGATGAGAACAGATGATGCTCTTAATTCGCTTGGCTTGGCTATAACCTCAGATTTTTAGTGGACAAAGACCAAGAGGAGGTCTTATTTCCAATAAAAGGCTGAGTAGACGGGTTAAAAAGCCATGTCTAAGCCATTGGAGGCAGAAAGAGAAGGCAAGGACCTTGGGGGGTCCCCCCAAGGGACTTTTGTCACCTTGTAGCGGTGGTCGGTGTAGAACTTTTGCACAGTTTTCTCTCTTTCTTTCTCTGGATTTTCTGTGCTTAGAAGCTGATCTGATTCTGATCTTTGAGAATTTGTTTGATTTTTTTGACCTGGAATTCTTTGGAATGCTCTCCTATTTATAGGCTGTTGGTAGCCATTTAGGAGGGTTTTTGGGCTCTTATTGTCATTAAGCCGCATAATGGGAGGAGTTACAAGGTTTAATTCCTTTATTTTGTAACTCATTTTTCTTGGCTTCTGATTGGCCGATGGAGATTGAGGGCATTTAATCGCCTTTAATCGCCATGATGGGAGGAGTTTCATTGATTAAATGCCATGAATCATTTGACTTGTAACTCCTGGATGCTTGCTTCTGATTGGGCCGTCTAAAGAAATGAATTAATGACTGGAATAAAACTAGTCAATTAATCTCATTTAGTGGTCGCCGAGCAGTCGAAGAGTCGCGGGCCGTGCCGCATCCTTTGGGATTCTTCTGGCGATGATCATCGATGGTTCTTCATATAGATCGACATCGGATGATCATGTAATTTCAGATATTGGTTGCCAACAGCGGGTCGGTGTCATCTGTCATGTCGATTTCTTGATCGGTCGGGTAGAAAGCACACTTTTTAGTTGACCGGTTGGCGATCAATGTTGATTTTGATACTCTTGACGATCGACCTGTGATTTTGACGGATGTCGAAGGTTTTGGTGCCTCAAAAGTATGAATTTTGAAAATCCCAGGAGTTGGAAGCTTCGAATCACGAAAAAACGACGAAAAACGTGCCTTCCGGGGCGAAACCGGAGACCCAGGGCTCCATGGTCGCGGGCGACCCTGGGCCAGTGTCGTAGGGGTCTGCGACCCTGGGGGGATTTTTCCCCTTTGTCCCCTTTTTCGGCCGTTTTGAGGTATTTTTTTCCATTCTTTTTTCTCCTATATTTTTCCTGACATTTTTGCACATTTATTGGCCTGATTTCCCTGTGGAAAACTTGATGAGAATCCTTGTATTTCGGGGTGCAAAGTTTCCAATTTTCCGGGAAAGTCAAAGACTTTGTCGTGTAGAGCTGCCGATTTTCCGTCAGAAGCTGAAACTGTGCCAACGATGTCAGAATGACCTGAGATTTGAGGTGAATCTTGTTGAGTAATAAATAAGAACAACCATAAGCTTTTATTTGAGTTTTGAAGCCGTATGGGTCCTGTCATCAATAGACTTGATTTTATCGCGAGGAAGATGTCGCAGCTTTGATTTGCTGTCAACCGATGTCCGATTGAATTGAAATTTGACAGGGAACCTATTGGAGTCATTTTAAGATGATCCACAAGGTCTATCTTGGAAACCATGGCTCTGGGGAGCTTCACCTCCAAGAGGCCTGATTTGGCTTCCGAGAGTCAAAGTATAGTCAAACGATGTCGAAATGACCTGAAATTTGACGTGTAGCCCTTTGTAAGCATTTTGAAGCCGTCCATATGCTCTTTTTCATGAGTGATGCCTCGGTGGTTCTCGCCGCCGAAAGGCTTGATTTAGCTGTTTAAGGGTTGATGGAGGGTCAAACGTTGTCGGTTTGACTCGGAACTTGACGTGGAGCCTTTTGGATGTATTTTGAGACCATCCATAGGTTCTGATCGAAGATTTGGTGTCTCCGATGCTGTTGCCGCATAGAGCTCATGTTCAGCTATCGGAGAAGCGAAGTTAGGCCAAATGATTTTGAAATGGCCCGAAACTTCTTGTGTACTCCTCTTTTGGCTGTCTTGAAGGATCTTGCAGTTTTTATTTGATTCTGACCAGATTTGATTTTTGGAAGTAACATTGCCTATTTATGGCAGGCTGTAGCTTCATGTAGCTTTCTTAAGTTTGGAGAGGCAAAGTGACACGTTTTTTTGTGCCAACAACCCCTTATATTTTTTTATTTATATTAAATGTCAACGGATTGGATCGGATTAAATCCGCGGATTGAGGGTGAAATCCGCCACCGATCCGTTGCTAATGGATTACAAAAACCCACCACCAATCTATTTACCTTCGGATCGGATAAAAATCCGCGGATCGGATCGGATTAACGGATCGACAGATTTTTTGTACACCCCTAATTGTGATGGAGTTGGGAAATGTTTGGCTTGTTCAAGGCTCAATCATTGTTGACGCTTAAGGAACCATCAGGAAATAACCTTCTTCTTCTATATTTTGTAATCTTTGCTGACGTCTAGCTAATAGTGTGCAGGGTGGTGATAGGCATGGCGAAGATGCCGGAGCTGAAGCAGGATTAATAAGAAGAAATGCAGAAAATGTAGCAACTCATTTGGAGGAGCTGCAGGTCTTGAGGCACATGGCCTGGATGATGCAGATGCAAAATTCTTTATAAAGTTCTTTCAGTAATTGTTCTCTACCTGAATAGACCAGATGTAAAATTCGTAACGTAGCACAAGGTCGCTTTGCACATGGATATTTTTATAGGCTAGGTTCAGGGGCAAATAAGTCTATTTGGGCGAGTAAATTGCCGCTGGTATGCACCAGACACCATTTATACATATACCTCGTTAATACTAACAGAATCCGTTCAGTTTGCATGCTAATTAAAATTTCAGGTAGGTTAAGTACAAAATACTAAATCCAAGAAAAGTAGTCTGCAGTATGTTCAAAATAGGCAAAATTAGCGAAAGGTCTCTATAGTGGATTGTATCCAGCCTCCAATCCAAGCAAATAACTTTTTAAGGCCTCTGGTCTACTTAGCTAGACTATTTGCAGCCAGAAGTCCCTACGTCCGCATGATCACATTTTTCAGGACTAATTTGCTTTTTCAACCTTTTTAGACATAAAACTTTGAAATTCAAAAATTCATATCTTGTATTATCCCTCTTCTTCTGCAATGAGCCTAGGTTTGTTAGGGTTGGATTGCTCTATAAAAGAGCAGGAGATTGGTTCCGATCTTGAGGGGTCAACGATGATTGAGTTTCCTGCAGAAATTTGAAGGGGTTCTCAGGTTTGCTATTACGGAGAAGGAGACACACAAGGATTGATTGTTGGAAGGATTCCGGGTGTTTTCCGATCTCGGTTCTTGCGCCGCCAATGTCGCTGGAGAAGGAGCACCATCAACAGTCGCCACAGATTCTTCCGGAATCGCCACCGGACCCACATCTTTGCCGACTTCCTTCTTGTCGTCGTTGAGACGACAGAGGAGTCGATCGGTGACTATGTTGACACCCTCACCATCGCCGGTTTGCGGCCGCTCTTCGTTAGAGAAGAATCCTAGTCGCCGTCGTGCCGTGGTCGGAGAGGAAGAAGAAGATCGCTTCAGCAGTTGCCTCCATCGGTTCTGGTTGCAGAACCGGAACAGAACATGAAAAAGAAAGTGGTACAGAATCGGGCCTGGCCCAGACCACAAAACCCAACGATCCTACTTTTACAAGTGGCACATGGTGAGCATGGTGATGATCCTACTTTTACTATACTAGCCATCTACTGTTAGCATGTGATGACTGCGGCACAAATTCCAAATGGGGGCTAGTGTATAGATACATATGTGGACCATCTAGCTGGATTTGGTATTGGCCCAACCCATTGATATGGGAAATCAGAAAATAAATAAGTGAAGGAGACTGACACGGAGATGTGGACGAGGTCGCGCTTTGCCGCGTGGGTGGTGCCGGAAATGGCGTTTTTCGCCGGAAAATACATCTTCTGGTGAGGAATCTGCCGAAAAAAGACGGGAATACACGGTTTTACAGAGAAATCGGCGATTGAAGGCCCTTTTATCGTCGACCGTCGAATTGGATAGAGAGCGAGGAAAGGTGAGGGAAAGGAGAGAGAAGAGCTTAGTTGTAGGCTTTACTGAGAAGGGTTTTTATCTGATTTTTTTATCAAGTTTAGCTGAGTTTTTTCAAATTTATCTGAATTCTGAACAAATCTATCTAAGTTCCGGAACAAATTTATCTAAGTTTTGAACAAATTTATTTGAGTTTTTGACAAATTTATTTGAATTTTTGGAAAATATAGTTGAGTGCTTGACAAATTTATCTCTATTTTGAGAATTTTAATTGAGTTTTTGAATGAATATTTATGTGTTCTTGGCAAACTTATTTGTATTTTCTTATATCTATTTGTGTTTTTGAATTTTATTTGTGTCTTTTTAAATTTATTTGTATTTTAAAAAAAATAAATTTAACTAAGTTTTGATAAAAATACTTGAGTTTTTGGCAATTTTTTTTGAAATTTGAAAAATTGGTTTATCTTAGTTTTGGCAAATGTATTTGTGTTTTTTTTTAAATTATTTATATTTTGTAATTTTATTTACATATTTTGAATTTTATTTGCGTCTTTTGAAATTTATTTGCATTTTTTGAATTTTCTTTGGATCTTTTGAGTTTTATTTGAGTCTTTTAAAATTTATTTACATTTTCTAAAATTATTTGGATCTTTTGAAACTCATTTGCATCTTTTTAAATTTATCAGCGTTCTTTTGAAATTTGTTTCTTTTTTTTTAATTTTATTTTTTTTTTGAAATTATTGCATTTTTGGAAATTTATTTGCGTTATTTTAAAATTTATTTGTGTGTTTTTAGAATTTATTTGAAAATCTCGTTAATGGGATTCCATTAATCATGGCCAATTAAATGGTAGTTGGCCATTATTAATGGGATATCCCACCAATCATGGGATATGATTTAAAGAAATGGTAAATTAGACATTTTAGATATGAGAAAGTGTGAGAGGGACCTTTGGCTACATTACTTTTTTTTGTTACTGTTTGCAACAAAGTCATGCTTTGAGGGACCTCCGACCAAAGCCCCCTTCAAAATATAGATAGGTATTCTGTTATCATCCCTAAAAAAATATCGAAGTCCTGTGGGCTTAAATCCCATAAATACTCTGTACTTAAAAAGGGTGCTCCGGCATGGGGGGAACGAAATCCTTTTATGGGAGTTAAATTCCTTGCGAGGCAAGCAAGACACTATTTTTTTTAGTCCTGCTTTTGGCACACAGGTTTTATCTTTTCCCACACAGACACTTAAAAAAAACTATGAAATTACCTTTTTGCCCACCCTCTTCCTTTCTAACTCCCCACCTCCCCCATTCACCTCCAGCTCCGGCCAGCATCATCGCCGGCCGAACTCTCATCCCCTTCTCTCACTCCCTCTCCTCCCTCCCTTCCTCCCTATCCTTCCCCACTGTTTTTTCTCTCTCTCTCTCTCCCTCCCTCTCCCGCCCCAATTGTTTTCTCTCTTTCGTCCTCCCTTTCCCTCCCCCCAACTTCCCCTTCACCTCCGTCTCCGCCTGGACCGGCGAGCGCCGGCGGATCCCTTTTCTCTCTCTCTCTCTCCCTCCCCCACTGTTCTCTCCCCCTTCTCCTGGTCTCTCCCTCCCCATCTCTCTCCCTCTCATTCTTTCTCTCCCTTCTCCCCGTCTCTCCCTCTCCCTTCCTTTCCCCCGCCGGCAGCAGCAGATCGAGAAACTGGTTGCGCTAACAGTGGGAAGGGAGAGGGATGAAGGGAGGGAGGAGAGGGAGAGAGAGAAAGGGAGGCCGACCGATCCTGGCCGGAGCCGGAGGTGAAAGGGGAGGTGGGGGAGGATAGAAGGAAGAGGATGGGCAAAAAAGGTAATTTCACAGGTTTTTTTTTTTAATATGTGTGGGAAAAGATAAAACCTGTGTGCCGATAGCAGGACTCTTTTGTTTTTTAAACGGAGAATAGATAAACGAAAGAGAAACCTTCACTTAAAACACTCTTTCCAAAACCTCCTCTGAAATAAAAGGGGAAAAAAACTCGCATTATCATCATCACAGCCGTCCGAACTAGGGTTGTCAATATGGATTCTCTTCCTCGGTTCCGATCGATCATAAGATGACCACGACTCGCAATATTTAATAACACAATCTCTCCTCCTCCTCCTACGAACTAGGGTTATCAATATGAATTATCTTCCTCGGTTCCGATCAACCATAAGGCGACCATGACTCGCAATATTTATTAACACAATCGTTCCTCCTCCTATCCTCCGAACTAGGGTTGTTAATATGAATTCTTTTCGTCGGTTCCGATGTATCATAAGACCACCACGCCTCGCAATATTTAATAACACAATCTCTCCTCCTCTCCTTCCTGGCCAGTCGGAAATCCACACTCTCCCAAAACCCCGGACCGGCTTTTCACACAATGTCTCCTCTTTCTTAGATCCAGTTCCAATTCCCCTTGAAGAACCAATACCGCAGATTTTCCAATCGTCGGGAAACCCCTGTCTGGACTTATTCAACATGGCCTGATTCACCCCACCGGAGACGGTCAGGGAGCTGCTGCCGCATGCTTGGGCCCACAACCCTCTCACGACCCTTAAGCTCATCCTTTGTCGGAGGGTGAACTGCTTTGGCTTGTCTTTCTGCGAAGACAATAATGGTGAGAAAGACGTTTACGCGACGGTCTTGTGGCTCCACCAAAGCCATCCTAAAACCCTGGCTTTGAACGTGAGGTGGTTTGTCCAACTCGGCTACATGAAGCATGTCCTCGACATCTTCTCCAATGAAAATGAATCTGAAGCGAAGACGGAGGAGAATTACAGCTACTGGTTCCTCCATGACAAGATCTCTGATTTCTTTGCCGAGTCGCTGAAATCCGATATTGAGTTCTTGAGTTCGGGCAACATTAGCAAGATTGGCCTCGCAGCAGAGTGGTGCCCGGAGCTCTCCACTCCGCAGTGCGAGAGCATTGCTAAGAGGATTTTCCCCCACGAGTCGCACCCTGACATTGAAGAGGCAGACTACTCCAACAGAGCCCTCAACAGGCTGTGGGAGGAGATTCTTGCTCCTCTGGATAGATTCCTTCACTTGCCAGATGGATTCAGAAACTCACACGTGCTTTATATTCATGAACGTATGGCCTCTGTCGTCGGGAAAACATACAATAACCTCCTTAAGAAGCATCAACCAGGAAGGTTTGTGAAGCTTTTTGCGGAACTAGAAAAGAAATACAACTACTTCTCTAAGAATCATCAACCAACAAGGTTTTTCAAGTTTGTTGCTAAATTAGATGAGTGGGAGGCAATGAACACCCCGGAAGCCCTGCTTCCCCATGAGTCCTCTCATATACCAACATTGGCGAGGAGGTCAAGAAGTTGCAATGGAAGAGAGTGGTTGAGGATCTGTCCAAGAAGGGGAAACTGAGTAACAGTCTCTCAGTCTGTCATGTCTCTAAGAGCATGAACATCTCTAGGAGACAGGACAACTCTACGATCACTTATGGGAAAGTCGGTGATTTCTCTAGGACTATAGCGGCGACATGGATGGAGGTGATTGTGGCGCTTGGGCTCTTGATTTCTGAACTGAGCGAAGAGCCATGGAGAGGGAATGTCATAAACATCAGCCCAAATCCACAACTGCATAGAATTCAGGGGGAGACGTTGCAGGAGAAAGATGAATTCATTAAGAGGATGAAATGTGAGGGGAGCATTGATTTCCAGAAGGTGTTTGATCGAATTCTTGATGTTGCTGTTGCTTCAAAATTAGACAAGGAGAAGATGGTGAAGAGGGTGTTTGTATTCACTGCTATGGGGTTTTGTCAGGAATGGATGGGTTCGTGGGAGACGGATTATTGTGCTATCCATAGAAAGTATGAGGAGAAGGGTTACGGGTCATTGGTGCCGGAGATTGTGTTTTGGAACATGTGTGACTTAACATCATATTGGTTGCAAACTCCGATTGTAGGGAGAGAGAAGGGAGTGGTGCTGATTAGTGGGTTTTCAAAGAATCTGTTGAATGTTTTTCTTGAAAATGGAGTGGTGAACCCAGAGGAGGTGATGGAAGAAGCAATTGCCGGGGAGGAGTATCAGAGTGTTAGTGTTTTTGACTGAGCTCAAGAGGGAAGAAAAAGTAGAAGACAATTGAATGTATGAAATCTTAACCTTTTAGTTTATATCTGTGTGGGGGTGTTTCCACTAAGCCGAGATCAGTGCTAGCCCCGGTCTTAAGGCAGGTTGATTATGCCTCCCCTAGGCCAAGGCTGACCACGCACTACACCATTTCAGGGCTTTTACAGCGTGCAATGCGCGCCGTAAATGTAAGTTTACGGCTTAAGGGGGTCGTGCCGTAAAAGCGCCTGCCGTAAAAGGTTCGATGTAATTACGGCGTGCATATACAGGCCGTAAGTAGGATCAATGCACGCCGAAAATGATGCTGTCAGGACCTTTTGGACCAGATTTATGGCCTACTAAGCAAGCCGTAAATACTAAACTTTTACGGCGCGATTTGAGTGCCGTTAAAGCATTTGTGTGCTTAAGTTCATGGCACACGTAGTACGCCGTGAATACTTAAAACAAAAAATATTTTACACAGCTTGCATTTGTGGGCTGTAAATGGGTTGTGTACAATCTGATTAACGGCTCCAAATGCAAGCCGTAATTGAGTATATGTTTTTACGACTTGCAAATTCAGGCCGCTAAAGAATTGGCGAGTTTCAATTTACGGCTCGCAAGACGCGCCTTAATTTTTTTATTTTTAAAAAAAAAATAATTGTTTTTTAATTAAAAAAAATAAATCCACATTTTCTTATTGCTAAAAATACAAGTTAATAAACTAAAATAAAAAATGTAAACAGAACCTGCAAATAAACAATGGACCTGCAGTTAAAAACAAAAACACTGGTCTATACAAGCTAGATAAGCCATGGGGAAAAAATACATGAAAAGGATCATCCATTCAAATCAATACCAAAACAATGAGGGAATTCTTGTTTGTTCATTTATAAGATTCACAGGACACTAATAAATATGAACCCATCCCACCAACTACTGCATTATTTCTATTTAATTGCTTCATGGGTGGAGTGATTACCTGCCTGCCATAATCCCTACAGAAATACAAATAAATCACATATCCTACTCATAGCACTCCAATACAATACAAGGCAAACAAACATTTTTCTTCTTATAGGCATAAACAATACAAAACATTCATAGGCAACTCAGTTTATTCATTTGTGCTTGACCCTCCAACTTTGAAGGAGTTGCTCAATACCCAAGCCCTCTAACTCGTCCTAGTGGATCAGGACCGAGTACCTTTGCAATAACGTCATCTCTAAAAGAAGAACCATTTTCTTGTGCTTTGTATTTTTTGACTTGTTGCTGTATTACAATAGAGCAAGAAAATGTCAGCAATAAGATGCTAATGTTTATCTATCAGCAGGCAGAATATCAATATGAATAATAAGATGCTCATGTTTATACTAAAAAATAGTATTTGCAGAACAGAATTAAAAAACTAAAGTAAAAAAATCAATAACATAAAAATAATAACCAAAAGTGAAATGCACATTAAAATAAGACATCAATTTTAAACGTATAAAAGACAATCAAATAATTAATTATAAAATTTTCTTTGCATGCGCCAACTATTGGGGGAAAATTCCAGAAAAGAATCCATCATGACTTCAAGTATTCAACTGACCCATATAACTAAATCTAGACAGATGAAAGCTTATAATCACAATTACAATAAAAAAAACCAACTTACAGTAGGGGTGGCAAGCTTCAAAGTGCTTCTATTTTAAACTTCTATTTCATGCTGATTGCTGGGGCATGGGAGACTTCAGCCTCATTAAATAGTAGCATGTGAGAAGATAGCATCCAATATGGCTTTAAAAACCTGAAAAAACAAGGGTAGTATAACTCAGATCCTTGCTTGGCCAAGCCATTAGTTACATCATTAGATCCTTGCTTGGCCAAGCCATTATTCGCTAGGTCAATAGGAACCAGCTTTATAACATCATGCAACCCCTACACTTGAAAAACAACCATCATCAACAAAGACTTGTCCCATCAACAAAGAAGCATCCATACTATTGAATTGAAAACTATAAATTTAAAGGAACAACCAATAAATAACATTTATTTAGAATCTATTGGTAAACTCAACTGGAGCAAACATTGCACATTTCAACAAATGAACTGAATGAACAAATGAACTGAATGAACCCAATCCTCCTCTCTTATTCAGCCTTAGGACTAGCACATGCTTAGGTGTAACACATTGTAGGGTTATAACAGGGAGCATAAAAGAATGGGACATCTGTAGTATTAGCAAGACCTGAACAATCAACCTCTGAGTGTCAAATATATCAATGTAATGCATCAAAGTCAAAGATTTACTAGAAAGACCAATTGATAACAAAAATAAGGGCATATGAATGATTAAAGCATGTACATATATGATATATTATCTATTTTAAACCCTTCAATTCATTTTAGATAATGGAGATCAATAAACTTTATTATTTCAGCCGTCATCAAAGGGTAGAAATATAAACAGGAAAAAAAAAAGAATCTGCAAAAGTTTGCCTTCCAGCCAAAACAGGACAAGGAAGAGGGGGGCTTGGGTAGTTTCATGCCAATACTTCTAGCTGAAACAAAACAGAATTGACAACTAAGTTATTCTATCAGAGAAGTATCTCTTTAAATACATAGAAGGTATTTATAAACATAATAAAATTGAGTTGAGATACAAGTGGATAAGTCATTAACAAATTCATGTCAACATGTTTTATTTACCTTCTCTAGTAAAATATGATTCCTGGTCATATGGACCTAAGTTCATGTCAAGTATCTGCAAGCAAACATTAAGAAAAAAAAGAAATATGGTATTAGGCTTTACCAAAGTGCACATAAAAAATATTCCCAAAAGAGGGAAATGCACTACCACTTAAGCCAACTACAAAAAGAATTGATCACATCCGCATGAATTGTATATTTTGCCAACTTACAACTTCTTGTTATTGGTTCAGGGAATCTTATTTCTTCAACACTAAATTCCTCATGTGATGGATCATGTTTTTGTAGTGTAACCAGTCCATCCACTTCCATCTCACAACCATTGACAATGTTCTGGGCAAGACTTATAGTATGATCAACTCCTTGAACAGACTTCTCTAGTAAAGAGTCAATGCAGCTGTCAAAGCTATCATGTTTCAACGATTCAACTGCCAAATCGTTTCACATGAAATTAACTATCACTCATCCACAAGGGGAGCCCATGACCAAGCCCTTTGTTTTCTGCACTTTGTTCTGTACAGCAGAGTCACCTTTGAAAAATCCAAATTGTCCATTCTGCTACCCCTATTTATTGACTACACCTCAAACACTGATATAATTATTTGCAATTATTGAATTTATTCATAACACACACACACACAAAACATCAGTTAAATTTGAAGTTCTCGAATTGAAACTGTAACAATTTATTTAACCTAAGCGATTTTTGGCTCGCCATGAGTAAGGATGAATCCGTAAATGAACATTTTTTTTTAATTTGGTTGAGGGAAGGAAAAAATAAAACTCAATGGAACATGTTCACATCAAAATTCAAGAAAGAATATCTCCATTTGTGAATATCAATAGAGCACAAAGCCTCAGCTAATCTTCTCTGCATATGCATATGTATGTCGCTCTAATTCCATTAAACGAGGCCTAAATTTCCACATTCATAGCCATAGTTCCAGATATGCCCTCAATGAAACCAATTATGCCCACACCTGTAAATGGCAAAGCGTATGATAAAGAAAACTGAATTTGAGGGACAGAGTCATACCCACATTATCTTTTCAAACAAGTACCTTTTCAGCATCTGCACCACAAGCATAGATATCAAGCATCATAGGCATAGATATTGAGCAAATAGTATTTTAGTATGTTTCTCAATTGAGTTTAAACCTTTTCAAGTTTCTTAACCTACTTTGAGCAAGATCAATGGCAAAACAAATAAGAAAGCTGACATAATATAAAAAAAAATAAGTTTTCCCTTGACTAAATGATTCAAAAGACCACAAAATTGGCAAGTAGAAGCATATCAACAGGATGAAGTGATCTCTTATGTACACCAACAAGATTGATAACCTGCAGCAATAAGTCAATGACATATCATAGTTCAACAATATGCTATGAAAGAATGGAAATACAAGAAGATTATTAGACATGTATACTTTCTCCACCCTTTAGGTCAACTTGGCATTTAAAGTCTTCTTCTCTTGTTGCATTTCTTTCTCTTTATCTTGTTTGTTTCAAAGTCTATCTCTTTGATAGACATTTTCTACTTTTTTCTCAAATAAAATTCAACGTTAGTTCTCAAAAAAAAAAAAAAAAACAACCACAACATAAACTGATGCAAATCCACAAACATATGGTATGCAATAAATTCCCCAACTTTTCATTGCCCCACAACAATTTACAACCAAACCTTATTTAAAACACGAACCCCTCTACTCCATTAAGAATACATCTATTCTCAGCAGAAACAGGGAAAAGGGCATTTACTGTCTTCTCATGAGAAGCCCATCTTCCACACAGGAATTTGGAGCTTTCTCATTTAATCAGTTGCCCATTTATCTCAATTGATCTCATTTACTAAATTAAAGGGATTTAGATAACAATAGCAAGAGTCACTACTCTAATCAGTAACCCGTAAAAATGTCTACTTTCCTTCATTAGAAACACAGAAAATTCAGACTCTAAATAACTTACTGGCTCTGGTGTTCAATGGGTGCTTGTGCCAACATCCCTATCTTGGACTCTTCAGATTAAAAAGAGAAGAAGAATAAGGATTTAGGGTTGTCACACTAAACCACAACAATATGGAGAAGGAGACCTATGGATTTAGGGGTGTCATCTTCAACCCTAAGTCCATTATTAGAAATTTGTGCCACTGCGTATGGAGAAGATGACGCAGAGTCGGGCTCGGGCATTGAGGAGATGAGGGATGGGGGAAGAGAAAGGAAAAGGAGATGTGGTGAAGGAGAAGGGAGATGGAGTGCAGGTGGGGAAGAGGAGAAAGAGAGAAAAAGAAAAAGAGGGAGGAAGGGGGTACAATGGTGCACAATAAGGGAGAAGGGCAGAAGCAGCGAGGAGAAAGACAGAGAAGGGGCAGTTGCTGTGAAGCAGTGTGGCTGTGGTTGTGCGCAAGTGCAGTGACCGTGCTGGGTGTTGCAGGGAGCAGCGACGGGGCAGAGGCAGTGGGCATTTGTGTAGATGACAGGGAGAGAAGGGGTAGTTCCTTACCAGTGGTGCGGTTTAGCGTGGAGGGGGAAACGGGAGTGTCTGGGGGTGAACGAGCATCACCTCAGGCCAGCAGCGCATTCGATGGTGGAGAGGATCGGCGGCAGAGTTGTCGTCGAGATAGGTTATGCCGAGGCTCTGGCGAGGTTCTGCGCACGAGGACATGGCGACGATGGAGAGGGTGGCGTGAAAGGGATCGATGATGGGCTGCGAGATCGGCGGAGACTGTGCAGGTAGGCGACGAGGGTGATGGTTAAGAGGTAGAGGATGATAGGCTGTGGATGAGGGTCGTGAGGTGTACGCAGTGGTTGGAGGAGGAGGGCTGGCTGGTATTCCTGAGGTGGGACATCTGCGGGAGAGGTGAGAACGAGAGAGAGCGTCAGTCTGGGCTGGGGATTGCCCTAGGGTTGCCCTATCTGCGTGGTAAGCAAGCACATTTAATTGTACAATAAGAAATCATCAATCATCAGTTGTATTAACTTTATAACTTGAGAATGGAAAATTCAGTGGCATCCATCTAATTGTACACAATCTGATATCCACTAATACATACTAATTGACTTAAAATTTACATATATGGAACAAATTCTATCATTCTCATTCATTCATTTCTTTATTCTCATAATAGATAGAAATCAATTATAACCAGGTTGGTATTTTCATTGGCAAAAGAAATCAATAAAAAATGAGAATAACTGCGCAAAAGAAACAAACAAATTGTGGATATGCATTTTAATAGAAATACGCAAAGTTCTCATTGCTATAACTGCAAGATTCTCATTGCTATCGAAGATCCTCCACTTAGAAACACCAGATTAAATAAAAAATTAAAGCTATACTTCAGCTTAGCAGCCCACAATATCTTAAATAGAGTAAATCCATTCTCTTCGCTTTGCTCCGAATTCCCTACATCGCCGCCTTCGCTCAATTTTTTCACCGAGTATAGAACAAATGCAAACCACGACCGCTCCATTTCTTCCGGCTGCGATCACAAGATCAAAGCAAACTTCAAACAAAAAATTAAACAAAATCTGAGATTCAAGACCCAATTAGAAATAGCTATGAATTGAAATCTCCAACAAAACATAAGCTTCCGTTTCCAATCACAGACAATAGTCATGTTGGACACCAGAAGATGCTTGCTTTCCTTGAGCAAAGTCATAGCCAGCTGTGATATGCTTTCATCAAGCGACAAACCGGTCTGTTACAAGCTCTTTGAATCAGCTAATGAGAATTACATATCAAAACAAGATAATCAACAGAACCGAAAAAAATCAGAAACCTTGCAGAGATCTGAAAATCGAGCTTCAACTGCAGTGTCGTCTTCGGACTGCGAATTACTTGTAGAAATCGAAGGTTTAACGTCCTCCATCTGGACCGAACCCTGACTCATCGATTCAAATTTCTTCTAAAACACAATAGATCGGCGGCCATCAAACGACAAAAAGCACCAAATTTATAGATCTGGAAGGAGAGAAAGACGCGGGAAACCGATACAGAGAGAATGACGAGTCGGATTCGCCCGATTTAAGGCTGCTTTTAACGGCTAGAGAAGGAAAACTATGATTTTTGTGGTGAATGCTGCGGAAGGAATGTTGATCAGGAGAAAACTAGGGTTTTTTGAAGGAAAGAAACTCTGGGCAAAGAGGGGGAGGAAAGAAATCATAAGAAAGAGAAACGAAAATTAGATGGGAGATGAGATGAATGAGTGGAGAAGGGAGAGGGAAATGAGAGAGGGGGCTGCTGAGAGCGTGGAATGAGAAAAGGGAAAGGGAGATAAGGGAGAAGGATAAGGAAGAAAGAAAGAAGAGGAGGAGGAGGAAAAGGCGGATGCGCAGGGCAGAGGAGAGGAGAGGAACAGGGGAGGAAGAAGAGAAGAGAGGAAGAGAGAGAGAGAGAGAGAGAGAGAGAGAGAGAGAGAGAGAGAGAGAGAGAGAGAGAGAGAGAACCGGCCAAGGGAGAGAGGGTTCTTGAGGGGTGTGAGGGAGATGAGAGGACAGCAATGGAGATGGGCTCTGGTGGGGGCGATTCACGCCTGGGGGAAGGTCTGGAGAGTGAGGGGAGAGAAAGAAATGAGTAGAGGGAAAAGAGGGACTGGAGAGGGAAAATGGGGACTGTGGGGGCGAGAGAGGGAGAATTTTGGTTTACCGACGTTTATCAAAATTATTTTATTTTTCTTAACATTTACTGACGTTTAATATAAAACATCAGTAATAAATTTTCCGATGCTAATTTTCGTTGGTAAAGGTCTCTATTTTTAATCTTTAATTTTTAATTTTCCTAAAAATATAAACATTTAATTTTACAAAAAAAACATCGCTAAAAGTTCATTTTACCTACTTCATAAAATTCATCTATAATAGAATTCTTCGATAATAGTCTTTGATATTTATTTTCCCTAAAAATGAAGTTAAGAATAAAATTTAAATTCGTCGACGGTTTTCAAGGAAACATTGCTAAAAGTTGATTTTACCGACGTTTTATAATTCGTCAGTAATAATCTTTGATTTTTACTTTTCCTACAATGAAATTAAAACGAAAATTGAACTTTGCCGACATTTTTTAGTAAAAAAAAAATTATATTTTGTGACAAAAATGTTCGTCTCCAATGAGCTAAAACATAACCTTTGCCGGAGAGAGAGAGAAGAGCGCGCAAGAGAGAGAGTGAAAAGAGGGGTTTCGGTGGCGGGAGAGGGAAAAGAATTGGGAAATTTACCAACGATTATTTTTCGTCGCAAAAGATAGAAATTTTCATTGGTAAAAATTAATTTTTTTTTGAAAAAAAGTAAAAAAATCTACCAACCTTTACCGATGTTTTATATTAAATGTCGATGATAAATTTTCCGACGCTAATTTTCATTGGTAAAAAAAATTTCCGACACGTTTTGTCACTGGCAGACACGGGCGAGGCAAAATGAGATTTGTGTTGGGATTGGTGTATGCCCTAAAGCCCACTAGCTGCACTCTCATCTTTTTGTCACTGGATATTTACTGGTTATTTAATGGAATGACTCTTTTCTCTATAAACATGTATATATGTATGGTTGTGTAAGGCCCATTGTTTCTAGTAAATGAATTAGGTGTGTAGTGGCTACACACAGATAGGTCTGATTGATGGACACTGAAAACAATAAATTTGTTCATAACTGAGAGATGGTGTTGGGCACTTCATCTTGGTGTAAGTTATAGTGAGATACTCTCCTGTATTCAGGGTGACTTACCTAGGTCACGGGAGGTCTTTTCCGGATTTATCTCATTAGTGCATATGTCATGCATTGAACAGGATCATTGTAGGTGTAATCTCTAAAATAGTACTATCACTGAGAGAGATCAAGTCACCTCATGCTACTGAGTGATCAGTGCTCTTAATCTTGAGCATTTGTGGATGAACTGACGAAGTCGAGTTCTTGAGCTTTAATTCACTATGGGTGAGATCCTTCACATGGGTCAACAGCTCTGTGTTTTGGGTGCTCGGGCTTGATCAGTTGGGACGTGCAGATGCAATAAAGAATCTATGCCATCTAATGATGGAATGATCGTCCCCTTAGAATTATCTGATTAATCATCAAATTCTAAGATCTTAGTATATGGATGTTCCATATGGATATTGAACTTGTGGGTCGCTCCCTGGACCAAGAGAATGATATCCGGATGATGATTAAGTTAAGGATATGAAGTTCTAAGGTTTAGATGTAATCGAGAAGGTTGAAAGCATACGAAATGTGGGCTGTGAAAGCTGATTAATCTTACAGCTTCTCAAAGCAGGCCGTGAACTTAATTTGAATGGCTTGGCCTTTTACAGCGTGCAACAGGTGGGCTGTGATATCCTAATATTTTTACGGCTTGCGAATGTGGGCCGCAAATGCTCAATAATTTACGGCATCCTAAATGCACGCCGTAATTGATAAGATCTCACGGCGCGCAAAATGCACGCCTTAATAAAGAGAAGAAAAGGCCCTTTTGCGGCTCGCATTCCATGCACGCCGTACTATTATATCATTTACGGCTTGCATTCAATGCGCGCTGTAAAAGCCTTGAAATGGTGTAGTGACGGCTGAAGGATCGCGGCATTCGCCGAGGTGAGAGTTCCCGAAGTCAGACCTATCCGACCTCGGCATCACACCTCGGCAATGCGGATTTGACAGATATTGATGGGACTAACGATAGGACAACGGCGCGTGCTAAGGCATGCCCTGCAGACTATCATTACTGACAAAACGGTGTATACAGAACACGTGCGCCCCCGGAGCATGGCTCCGGGCCAGGCCCGATGGGACCTGGCCCAAAAGTTAGAACCGCCACCTGACCCGGCAAGGCTAGCATTTAATGAAGCATGGGTAGGTGAGGCAGCATTTAATGCATTATGGGTTGAGTGGTTGCAGCCACTCGAGTGGCCAGCCCAATCTTGGGACTCGCCCATGTTAGTCATCCCCATCGCCTATAAATAGCATCTCCGTCTCCATCCTAAAGGTACGCAACCCATAACATACGAACTCACTCTGTAATTTCCTTTCTATCTCCCTTACTCAGTCCCTGAACTGACTTAAGCATCGGAGAGCCTTGCGCTGCCCACAGCTAGGGTCCTCTGACTGTTTGCTCTTCCCTTTCAGACTTTCAGGCAGCACGTCACCTTCACCATCTTGGAAAAGTCCTCTTAGGCACCCCAGTTATTGTGGGTCATTATTTTCTGCACCTACAATTGGCGCCGTCTGTGGGAAAGTAATATCCCAACCTTCCCAACCTCCTCAATCATCCCTGAAACCATGCCTCCGAAAGCTAGGAAGGGCGGAGAATCCTCGAGAGCAGTGCTCGAGCAGCCAGCACCGTCGACGGACGCCCCTCCTCAAGGGCGGTCCCGAACGGTGCAAGGCACGTCTGCAGGCGAGGGCCGCCTAGGCTCGCAGCTCTACGTCGAGGTCCCCCTCCAGGAGGGACTCGAGGCCTCACTTTTGGCAGACGAAGTCACGCCACCCCCGACGCGACGAGCGTCGGTACGAGCGTCCCCGCAAAGATAAAGTCGTGGCCATAGAAGAGACGCGCCACGTTCGACCTCCCGCCACTGGAGGAGATGTCGCAGCTCAAAATGCTCTCCTCCAGAAGCATGAGCGGTTAATCCGCGAGCTCCAGCAGCAACTGAGGGCAGCGCAAATTACCTCGCTGAGGCAGGTTTCTAATCCTCAGGGACAAAGGAAGGACGCCCCGAGCGGGGCAGCCCAGCCTCTTCGTGAAGATCTGAGAGACCATCTGGACCACAAGCGTAGCCAGATCCATTATGAAGGCTCAAGCAATAACCGAAGTCATCACAGCCGCGATGGCTGTGCCCATAGCCATCGCAGCCCGAACCGCTCCAAGCGGAGGCCAAGAGCGCGGACACCGGAGAAGGTTGACGAGCAGGAGCGATTCGACAAACGCGTCAGGTTGGCTCTTCAGCACAACCTGGACGCTCGGGACCAGAAACAAATCTGTGGCCATACCGATCTGGGGGCCTCACCCTTCACGAGAGACATCGAGCGGACTCCCTTGCCCAAGAAGTTCTCTGTCCCGCGGTTCGTCCCTTACGACGGACTGTCCGACCCATCCGCTCACCTCCGACACTTCTCCCAGAAGATGTCCATCTGGGGAAACGAGGGCCACCTCAACTGCAAAATCTTCTCCTCCAGTTTGGGTGACCTCCCTCTGAAGTGGTTCTGCGCCCTCCCAGAGAAGTCAGTTTCGAGTTGGAAGGAGCTCCAGCTCTCCTTCTTAAAGAAGTTCCAAGCTTACAGCGCCGTCCCCAAGACAGAGGGGGACCTTCTCGCCCTGAGGATGAAGCAGGGGGAGAGCCTCGCCAGGTTTGCCCAACGATTTTGGGCGGTTTACAGCCAGGTCGAAGGCTCCAGGGAGGAAATAGCAATCTTTGCCTTCTAACATGCCCTGATCCCCGGCCACGACCTCCGGAAGGATTTGGTTGGAGACCCCCCAGAATCCATGCCAGCGTTGATGTCCAGGATAAAGCGCTTTGTCGCCCGGGAGGAAGATGAAATCCAGGCCCGGGAAGAGGACGAAGACTCGGAGCCCGAGCAGAAGAGCAGCCAGCCTCGGCAGAGGGGCAGGAGGCCCTTCCAGAAGCAAGAGCCCAAGCAGGCCTGGGTCTCCAATTCGGCGAAGCCTGCATCGTCCACATCAGGGGGCACCAGGAGGCCCAGACCTCCCACCGACGCCTATCAGGGCATCAATATCGTCTTCAAGGTGCCAATACACCAGATCATGAACAGGATAAAGGGCAAGCCGTTCTTCAAGTGGCCCCTGCCCTTGAAGAATGAGCCCACCGCCGGCAGCCGAAGCAAGCTATACTGTTCCTACCACAAAGGTAAGGGGCACAAGACCGAGGAGTGCAAGTCTCTGAAATGGCACCTGGAGAGGCTCGCCGGCGAAGGCCGCATTCCAGAGTTCGTCAAGGCAGAAGATGCCGGTGGGAGCGAGAGCCGAGTTCACCAGAGCGCGGCTCGGGATCCAGACAGCGAGGACTCCGAAAAGATCATTAACGTGATCCACCTGGCGTCCTCAGCTCCCACTCCCTCATCTCGCGGCAGCTCACAGGCTCGTGCCGAGGCCAGGCGGGCATCGCACGGGAAAGAAGTGATGAAAGCTGAGCTCGGCCCTGCGCCCAAGAGAGCTCGCCGCGACCGACCCACAATCTCTTTCTCAGATAAAGATCTGGAGGGAATCCAGCTTCCCCACAACGACCCCCTGCTCCTAACGATGAAACTGAGCGACTTTACCGTGAAAAGGATCCTCGTCGACTCCAGCAGCTCCTCCGAGGTCCTCTACTATGAGTGCTTCAAGAAGATGAACCTCTCAGAAACGGACCTCACGGAGGTCCGTGCACCCTTGCTAGGGTTATCCGCCAAGCCAGTCTATCCCAAGGGGAAAATCACCCTGGAAACCCGAGTGGGCGGAGCCTCCGTGTTGGCCGACTTCCTGGTCGTGGACGCCCCTTCTCCCTACAACGTCATCTTGGGCAAAACATGGCTCCACAAGTTGGAAGCAGTCCCTTCTTCCTTCCACCAGAAGCTGAAGTTCGTACTCGAGAACAAGGAGGGCAAGATGGAAGTGGTCACAGTGGAGGGAGATCAGCAGCAGGCCAGGCAGTGCATGCTGGCCGCGGTCCCAGCAGAGAAAGAGGCAGAGCGCGTCAATCTCGCCGAGTTCGAGAAAGGGCTAGATGAAATCGGCCGAGATCCCGAGAAGAAAAGCATTGAGGATCTGGCCGAGGTGAGGCTCGACTCGGCGGACCCAGACAGGTTCTTCCTGATCGGTACTCAGCTGCCAGATGAAGAGAGAGCCAAACTCTCAAGGTTCCTGATGCAGAACGTCGACATCTTCGCTTGGAGCCCGAGCGAAATGCCTGGGGTCGACCCCGAGGTCATGTGCCACAAACTGAATGTGGACCCCAGCCACAAGCCAGTGGTGCAAAGAGCCCGAAGGACAGGGCTGCAGCAGACAGCCGTGGTCGTCGAAGAAGTCGACAAACTGCTGGAAGCAGGTGCCATCCGGGAAGTCCAGTACCCGGTCTGGCTGGCCAATACGGTGGTGGTTAAAAAGAAAACTGGTAAATGGAGGGTGTGCGTGGACTTCACAGACCTTAATTCCTCGGCAGCCTGGTAACGCGGAGGGGGATAGAGGCCAATCCAGACCAGATCGCCGCAATCCAGGGCATCCTGAGCCCCTCCACTGCAAAAGAGGTCCAGAAGCTCACAGGAATGGCTGCAGCACTCAATCGCTTCATTAGCCGGTCATCAGATAAGTGGAGGCCTTTCTTTCAGCTTCTGAGAAAAAATTTAAAATTCCAGTGGACTCCTGAGTGCGACCAAGCATTGGCCATGCTCAAAGCATATCTGTCCTCACCACCCTTACTCTCCACCCCAACTCGAGGGGAGATCTTGTATTTATATCTCGCGGTCTCGGATCACGCAGTGAGCTCCGTCCTCATCAGAGAGGACGAGGGGTTTCAAAAACCAATTTATTACACGAGCAAGACTCTGCTTGATGCCGAGACCAGATACCTTCAATTGGAGAAGCTCGCGTTGGCTCTCGTCAGTGCCTCACGCAAGCTCTCCCATTATTTCCAATCCCACACCATTGTGGTGATCATGGAGCATCCACTCCGTTCTATATTCCAAAAGGCTGACTTTTCAGGGCGAATATCAAAGTGGGCAGTTGTAAGACCCCGACCCGAGAGACCTCGTTTAGAGTTGATTAAGTTGTGTTTTAGTTTTAAGTGTGTTTAGTAGTTTTTAGATTAGTTACGGATTAGAATAGCTTTTCTAATAGCTTTGGGGAATTTGGAGAGCCTTTTTATTTGTGGGACCCTTTGGGGGTTCTTGTTACGAATTGTGCGAGATTGGGGGTTTATCGATGATTTCCAGGAATCGTGTTTTTAACCCCATTGGACTTATCTTGTTAATCCCTACAACTTTCATGTTGACATCGTTTTCATTTGAAGACTTTAAACCCGATTTTCGCAATTGAGGGCAAAATGGTCTTTTTACCCAAAATCTGGACACCGATTTCAATATCACCAAAATGTGCAAAATATATACTTTTTGGAAACTAGAAATTTTGCCGATCAACTTTGTCTTCTTCGCCGAATTCGTTTGAAGCCCCGAAAACCATGTTTTGAGCCCGAGAAGTCTTTTAAGTTGTGGGCCCCACTCCCACTTACTATATATAGAAAGCTTCTTCTTCATTTTTCCCATTTCTGGCAAAAACCCTAGAGGAGAAGAGAAATCCCAGCCCTAAGGGTTTTCCTTTACCTTTTCTTGCTTCTTCATCTTCAATCCCCCACTAAGCTAGTGCTAATGGAAAATTAGTTACTATAATCTTCTTCCTCATCTCAAGGCCTTCGTCTTGACACCATTTTTGAAGAAAACCGCCCACTCCAAAACTTGCTTTGGACAACACCTTGCTTTTTGAAGAACTTCCTTGTAAGTGATCTTCCTAAAAGTTTTATAATCTTGTTTGTTTAGCCTTAGGGTAACTCTATTTCAATTATTGGAAGATTCCGTTTTGTTTTAATTAGTTTTGTTAATCTAGGGTTTGGATTTGGGGGTTTTGTGTATAGGTGTTTAATTGTGGGCTTAAGAGGTGATTAGAGCTCAAATTGATTTGCATCGGACCCAAGGCAAGTGGATGAAATGATTCTCATGTGTTTTATCATGTTTTCTGCAAAGATCTTGATTTGTCTTCATTGATGGTTTTATTGATTTATCATGTTTGATGATTTAGTCTTATTGATTTTGAATGATGAACTGATGAGATAATGAGGTCAAGGAATAGCCCAATTAATTGTGAAGATATGTATGGAAGAAGGGGAAAGAAAGGAAATGGATTGGAGTTGGACAAGAGAAGGATTCAACCAAATGGGTTGAGATTCGCTACAGGACCGATCGATCGCCCATCAGGTCCGATCGATTGGACTGTAAATAACTGAGAGGGTTCTCAGGACCGATCGATCGCCCATCAGGTCCGATCGATCGGACTATAAATAACTGAGAGGTTCTCAGGACCGATCGATCGCCCATCAGGTCCGATCGATCTGACTGTAAATAACTGAGAGGGTTCTCAGGACCGATCGATCGCCCATCAGGTCCGATCGATCGGACTGTAAATAACTGGAAGCAAATTCGGGACCGATCGATCGGCCAAGGAGTCCGATCGATCGGACTGAAATGAGATAAACTGTAAAATAGGAGAATTGTGAGACTAATTTCCGGATTCATTCCAAGCCATACTCAAGTCCAATTCAGCTCTATCCCTTATCTTCTTATTTGAAGACATTGAACCTATAATGATGCATTCAAACCCATGAAAGATTGGGGTATATTGTGAAGGGCTGTAGTGTGGAGGTATTGTTTGGAGGCCCAATGCTATTCAAGGATGGGTAAGGCATTATATGAAGTCCGAAGGAAGGAGGAACCTCATCATGGAAACTCCATGAGGTTTTCTAGATTGATCAATGTGTATAAGGACCCGGAATGTCCCTGACTCTTAAAGAGTACCAAAATTTCATCATAACCGACATACGGGACCCTATTCGCACTGTTTCAATTCTAGAAACCCCATTGTTGGCCTGTAAAAGTATGGAAAACTAATTGTATCTAATTTTCAACCTAACTCTTATTTTGGGATTTCAAACCAACTTGATATGACTAGACCGTCCCAAGAGTACTAGAAGTGAGGTGTTTAGCTTTTGCTAACTTGTATATGGCGACTTGAGATGGATGTGTATTTGTGCCTATGGCACCCCGTTCTTCATTATGCATATGATTTGATTTATCGTATTTGACCTATGAGTCGGCACCACTGAGCTTGGACGACCTCGTCGGTTTGATCTACCGACTTGGGGTTCCTTCCCCTCCTGATAGTCAGCTGCAGTCTGGAATGTGCAGAGTTTTTACCCGGTTCGCTACCGTGGTCCCGCAGAGTATATATATATGTATATTATAATATTTATCGTTGTTCCTCCTCACCTCGTGTGACTGAGGCCAATGATCCTGTTTATCGTTGTTCCTCCTCACCTCGTGTGACTGAGGTCAATGATCCTGTTAGGGTATGCGCTCTCTTCACTTCGGTGAAGGGAGGATCTAGCTTGTGGGGTTGCCATCTTGACAGTTTCCGAATCCTTGTTACCTTACATGATTTATTGCATATGTACTTCTTTTGAAATGATACATTGTCTTTTATAAAGTTCATTGTTTATCCATAAGTTTTCTTAACTCTTGCATAGCATCATTGTTTTATTATTGTCATATCCTTTCACCCACCTGCCACACCGTCGTGTCTGATCCATTTATTTTGGTACTCAGGTCCCGAGCTTATTGCCATTGAGGAGGAGCCAGAGGAGGCGGTCGGTGAACCGCAACGAGTGATTGAGTGGCAAGTCCGATGATGTCATGTAGACATTCGGCTTTGCCTTGAGGATGATACACTTTGGGAATTTGATATCTTTGTTTTAGATTTCATTTGGTTGTACGGTCTTTGTTGACCGTTATTTTGGGAGCATTAATCAACTGATATTTTGTAATTACACTTAACTTTACTTTTGGGGAAAATATGCTTGATCATTGCTCATCCTGATATCTTGTTATGTTAACCATAAATCAGTCTTGTTTATGGATTTGAATGGTATTAATATGGTTTACTACACGCTTCCGCAATCTTGAAAATATGTTTGATACGGTTATATGTGAGATGATGTGTAAAGATAATCCTCACCGCGGAACCCTGTGGGAAATCACGTGCACGGATAAACATTCTTTTAACTCCGTGTGCGTTTTAGCCAAAGAGATGCACGTGGCGCGGCATCACCCAACCCACTGCCCTGACTCCCGGACTCGGATCCTTCCCCTTTCGGTCTGGGGTCGCGACAGGACTGGTATCAGAGCGGGACATGTTTCAGGCAATTAAAATAAACTAGAAATCTTAAGTACGTGGCGAGGATTCGTTAGATAGAATCGTGTGAGCAATGTGTGACCACCCTTTATTTGATTTATGTGTGCTAACAATTTGTTTTGCAGCGTTATGCCACCTCGCAAAAGAACAGCAAACAGTAATCACATTGCCAGTAACAGCGAGAGTGCAGGGCTTAGTACAGAGGAACTTCAGGACAACAATATGCAGAACCAATTTCAACAGATGATGCAGGCTATGATAGACCAACAACGCCAGGCCAATGAGAATCAGGCTAGGCTCCAAGCACAAGCATATGAGACACAGACCAGATTGCAAGAACAGATGCTTAAGAAAGACGAGGATCATGCTAGGGAGATAGCTCAAGTGCAGGCACAGTTGTTGGGGATATTGGAGAGGAGACCGGAACCAATCCCAGTTGCACCACCTGGTCCGGTGAATGTTAGAGGGAATGATCCTAATGTGTTGTATGAGCGGTTCAGGAAGAGAGGACCGAAAGAATTTTTGGGGACTGAGGATCCAATGGCAGCAGATGATTGGCTTGAACACTCCGAAAACATATTTGAGATATTCATATGTACCGGTCTAGAACGTGTGCAGCTTGCAGCCTCTATGTTTGTGGGTTTAGCAGATATTTGGTGGAAGACCGTCAGGGCAGAATATAGGACAATGGCTGATGCAGAAGCTTGGGCTAACTTCAAGAGACAGTTTGGAGAGAAATATGTACCTACACATGTCAAGAGGCAGAAAGCAGTAGAATTTCAGCAACTTGTGCAAGGAAACATGACAGTCCTCGAATACCTCACCAAATTTGAGAGACTGTCAAGGTATGCACCGGAGTTAGTAGACACAGAGGAGAAAAAGATAACCAAGTTCCTTGAGGGACTTCACCCGATTATTGAGAGGGATGCTACCGGGGTTGTACCACCCGTTACCTTTGAAGAAGCTGTCAAGAGAGCATACAAATTTGAGAACTTCCACAACAAGATCGTCGAGAACCAAGGAAAGGGTCAAGGCCAGCAGCAGAACTATCAACAAAGAAACAATCAGAACAAGAGGCCAAGACAAGAGCAAAATGTGCAAAATCCGGGTGCTTGTATCCATTGCGGGAAACATCATGGGAATGCCCAGTGTCGTTCTATCACGGGAGCATGTTTTAGATGTGGTTCATTGGACCACCAAATGAGGGATTGCCCAAGGCCAGATAGACAGAATAGACAGCAACAAGGAGTACAGCGTCAGGCACCACCTCAGAATGCATTAGTAGTTCAGAATCAAGCAAGGCCACTACAACAACAGGCACCTCAGCAACAGTTTAGGCCACAACAACAACAGCAACAACCGGCCCGTCAGCAAGGGCAGAATCAAAATCAGAATCAGCGTCCTCAGAATCAGAACCGGAATGCACCACAAGGCAGGCAACAGCAAGGACAGAACAGGCCACAACAAAGGGCACAACTCTATGCTGTCAATAGAGCTGATGCAGAGGCTGAAGGCAATGTAGTGGAAGGTACACTTCTCGTCTGTGGTTTTGATGCTAAGGTTTTGTTTGACCCTGGCTCTACTCACTCATTCCAATCTCCAAAATTTGCTAAGTTGATTGATATACATGCTAGTGAGTTGAATTTCATTTTGACTGTGACTACCCCTTTAGGTAAGGAAGTTGTTTGTAGAACTTTTTACCCTAGTTGTCCAGTCATGATAGGAGAAGTAGTATTACCGGCAGATCTCATTTTGTTGGAGATGCAGGATTTTGATGTCATCCTAGGGATGGATTGGTTAGCAGGATACCATGCTACTATGGATTGTTTCCATAAAACCCTAACTTTTAAGTTAGAGGAGACCCAAGCAGGGGTGTTGTTTCAGGGAGAGAGGAGTAATTCTGGTGCAGGGTTTATTTCAGCGTTGAAGGCTGATAGACTTCTAAAAAGTGGTTGTGAGGGTTATATGGCGTTTATCACGGAGGATAAACGGTCCCAAGGGGTGGAGGAGATCCCAATCGTTTGTGAATTTCCGGATGTCTTCCCGGAAGAGATACCAGGATTGCCACCCATTAGAGAGATAGACTTCACTATTGAGTTGTTACCGGGGTCCGCTCCGATATCTATCGCACCTTACAGAATGGCCCCGGCAGAATTGGGAGAGTTGAAGATGCAATTGCAAGAACTTTTGAACAAAGGTTTTGTGAGACCTAGTGTGTCACCGTGGGGAGCACCAGTTTTGTTTGTAAAGAAGAAGGATGGTTCCATGAGAATGTGTATTGACTATAGAAGATTGAACCAAGTGACCATCAAAAACAAATATCCATTGCCAAGGATAGATGAATTGTTTGATCAGTTGCAAGGAGCTGCTTACTTTTCGAAGATTGATTTGAGGTCAGGCTACCATCAGTTGAGAGTTAGAGACTCAGATGTACCAAAAACAGCCTTTCGGACAAGATATGGACACTATGAGTTTCTAGTGATGCCATTTGGTTTGACTAATGCACCGGCAGTTTTCATGGCATTGATGAACAAAATATTTGCGGAGTATTTGGATCAGTTTACAGTGGTGTTTATTGATGATATTTTAGTGTATTCAAAGACCAAAGAAGAGCACGAAGAACATTTGAGGATAGCACTCCAGCTTTTGAGGGAGAATCAGTTGTTTGCAAAACTTAGTAAGTGTGAATTTTGGTTGGACCAAGTCACATTTTTGGGTCATATCATCTCCAAAGAAGGATTATCAGTGGACCCGTCCAAGATTGAGGCAGTCATGAATTGGGATAGACCGAAGAATGCATCAGAAATCAGGAGTTTTCTTGGATTGGCAGGATATTACCGGAGGTTTGTACAAGGATTTTCGTCGATTGCGTCACCTTTGACGAAGTTGACAAGGAAGAATGCACCATATGTTTGGACGGACAAGTGTGAAGCTAGTTTCCAAGAGCTGAAGAAGAGATTGACTACAGCTCCAGTCCTTACTTTGCCATCTGGGAGCGGCGGTTTTACCATTTTTACCGATGCTTCTAATGTTGGACTTGGATGCGTGCTGATGCAAGATGGGAAGGTAGTTGCATATGGGTCACGGCAGTTGAAGGATCATGAAAAGAACTATGCAACACATGATCTCGAGTTGGCCGCAGTTGTTTTAGCTTTGAAGATGTGGAGACACTACCTCTATGGAGAAAAGTTTGAGGTTCACTCCGATCACCGTAGCCTACAGTTGAACATGAGGCAAAGGAGATGGATGGAATATATCAAGGATTATGATTTTCCAATCAAGTATCACCCGGGAAAAGCGAATGTAGTCGCAGATGCCTTGAGCAGAAAGTCAGTGAGCATGGCCAGTCTTCATGGAACTTATGTGGTACAACAGTTAGAAGAGTTGGGTGTAGATTTTCATCCACTAAGAGAGGGTGTCATGTTAGCAAAATGTCAGTGTCAGAGCCTTCGTTCATTCAGAAGATCAAAGAGAATCAGTTACAAGACCCAGAATTGGCTAAGATTTCTGAGCACTTAGCAGATCGTCCGGATTTTCGTGTTGTAGATGGAGTTTTGTATTACCGAGACCGTCTGTGTGTGCCTAACTTGGAGGACTTGAGGGATGATATCATGTCTGAGGCTCACAATACCAAGTATTCCATACATCCGGGCAGTACGAAGATGTATCAGAATTTGAAGGGCAGATTTTGGTGGAATAACATGAAGAGAGAGGTAGCAGCTTTCGTCTCTCGTTGTATGACATGTCAGTTGATCAAGGCAGAACATCAGAAGCCTCCAGGGTTACTACGACCATTAGAGATTCCGGAATGGAAATGGGAGCACATTACCATGGATTTCATATCGGGTTTACCGAAGACTAGTAAGGGCAATGATGCTATTTGGGTCATAGTGGACCGTCTTACCAAGTCAGCTCATTTCCTACCGATGAAGACTGGAAAGAAAATGCATATGTTACCTTTGGCTCAGTTGTTTGTCACAGAGATTGTCAGTCGTCATGGACAGCCAGTTTCCATCACATCCGATAGAGACAGCAGATTTGTCTCAAGATTTTGGAAGACATTGCATGAGTCTATGGGTACGAAGTTACAGTTCAGCACAGCCTATCACCCACAGACCGATGGTCAGTCAGAGAGGACAATTCAGACACTTGAGGATATGCTTCGAGCTTGTGTGTTAGATTTCAAGACTCAGTGGGATGAAGCCTTACCGTTGTGTGAGTTCGCTTACAACAACAGTTTTCACTCGAGTATCGGTATGGCACCTTTTGAGGCTTTGTATGGCAGAAGGTGTAGAACACCTGTTTGTTGGGAAGAAGTTGGTACTCGCAGTTTCCATGGACCGACCATTGTTAGTGAGACAAGCGACAAGGTCAAGTTGATTCAAGAACGTCTGAAAGTGGCTCAGAGTAGACAGAAGAGTTATGCAGACTCTCACAGAAGGGATTTACAGTTCAAAGAAGGAGATAAGGTTTTCTTGAAAGTGTCACCTACTCGTGGGACTTTGAGGTTTGGACAGAAGGGCAAACTGTCTAGGAGGTACATTGGACCATATGACATTGTGAGTAGGATTGGTGATGTGGCTTATAGGTTAGCCTTACCACCCGAACTCTCCGGCGTACACAATGTTTTCCATGTGTCTATGTTGAAGAAATACGTTCCTGACAGACTACACATACTCCGTTATGAGCCGTTAGAAATTCGAGAAGATGCGACCTATGTTGAGAAGCCTAAGCAGATCATTGACACCAAAGAACAAGAATTGAGAACTCGGACTATTCAGTGGGTCAAGGTACTTTGGGAGAATCATGGACCGGAAGAAGCAACTTGGGAATTACGGGATCAAGTTCAGAAGAAGTACCCACATCTTATACCGGAGGTGAGTTTTAATTTCCATTTGAAGGACCAAATGTCCTAAGGGGTGGAGGATGTAAGACCCCGACCCGAGAGACCTCATTTAGAGTTGATTAAGTTGTGTTTTAGTTTTAAGTGTGTTTAGTAGTTTTTGGATTAGTTGGGGATTAAAATAGCTTTTCTAATAGCTTTGGGGAATTTGGAGAGCCTTTTTATTTGTGGGACCCTTTAGGGGTTCTTGTTACGAATTGTGCGAGATTGGGGGTTTACCGATGATTTCCAGGAATCGTGTTTTTAACCCCATTGGACTTATCTTGTTAATCCCTACCACTTTCATGTTGACATCCTTTTCATTTGAAGACTTTAAACCCGATTTTTCGCAATTGAGGGCAAAATTGTCTTTTTACCCAAAATCTGGACACCGATTTCAGTGTCACCAAAATGTGCAAAATATATACTTTTTGGAAACTAGAAATTTTGCCGATCAACTTTGTCTTCTTCGCCGAATTCGTTTGAAGCCCCGAGAACCATGTTTTGAGCCCGTGAAGTCTTTTAAGTTGTGGGCCCCACTCCCACTTACTATATATAGAAAGCTTCTTCTTCATTTTTCCCATTTCTGGCAAAAACCCTAGAGGAGAAGAGAAATCCCAGCCCTAAGGGTTTTCCTTTACCTTTTCTTGCTTCTTCATCTTCAATCCCCCACTAAGCTAGTGCTAATGGAAAATTAGTTACTATAATCTTCTTCCTCATCTCAAGGCCTTCGTCTTGACACCATTTTTGAAGAAAACCGCCCACTCCAAAACTTGCTTTGGACAACACCTTGCTTTTTGAAGAACTTCCTTGTAAGTGATCTTCCTAAAAGTTTTATAATCTTGTTTGTTTAGCCTTAGGGTAACTCTATTTCAATTATTGGAAGATTCCATTTTGTTTTAATTAGTTTTGATAATCTAGGGTTTGGATTTGGGGGTTTTGTGTATAGGTGTTTGATTGTGGGCTTAAGAGGTGATTAGAGCTCAAATTGATTTGCATTGGACCCAAGGCAAGTGGATGAAATGATTCTCATGTGTTTTATCATGTTTTCTGCAAAGATCTTGATTTGTCTTCATTGATGGTTTTAATGATTTATCATGTTTGATGGTTTAGTCTTATTGATTTTGAATGATGAACTGATGAGATAATGAGGTCAAGGAATAGCCCAATTAATTGTGAAGATATGTATGGAAGAAGGGGAAAGAAAGGAAATGGATTGGAGTTGGACAAGAGAAGGATTCAACCAAATGGGTTGAGATTCGCTACAGGACCGATCGATCGCCCATCAGGTCCGATCGATCGGACTGTAAATAACTGAGAGGGTTCTCAGGACCGATCGATCGTCCATCAGGTCCGATCGATCGGACTGTAAATAACTGAGAGGGTTCTCAGGACCGATCGATCGCCCATCAGGTCCGATCGATCGGACTGTAAATAACTGGAAGCAAATTCGGGACCGATCGATCGGCCAAGGAGTCCGATCGATCGGACTGAAATGAGATAAACTGTAAAATAGGAGAATTGTGAGACTAATTTCCGGATTCATTCCAAGCCATACTCAAGTCCAATTCAGCTCTATCCCTTATCTTCTTATTTGAAGACATTGAACCTATAATGATGCATTCAAACCCATGAAAGATTGGGGTATATTGTGAAGGGCTGTAGTGTGGAGGTATTGTTTGGAGGCCCAATGCTATTCAAGGATGGGTAAGGCATTATATGAAGTCCGAAGGAAGGAGGAACCTCATCATGGAAACTCCATGAGGTTTTCTAGATTGATCAATGTGTATAAGGACCCGGAATGTCCCTGACTCTTAAAGAGTACCAAAATTTCATCATAACCGACATACGGGACCCTATTCGCACTGTTTCAATTCTAGAAACCCCATTGTTGGCCTGTAAAAGTATGGAAAACTAATTGTATCTAATTTTCAACCTAACTCTTATTTTGGGATTTCAAACCAACTTGATATGACTAGACCGTCCCAAGAGTACTAGAAGTGAGGTGTTTAGCTTTTGCTAACTTGTATATGGCGACTTGAGATGGATGTGTATTTGTGCCTATGGCACCCCGTTCTTCATTATGCATATGATTTGATTTATCGTATTTGACCTATGAGTCGGCACCACTGAGCTTGGACGACCTCGTCGGTTTGATCTACCGACTTGGGGTTCCTTCCCCTCCTGATAGTCAGCTGCAGTCTGGAATGTGCAGAGTTTTTACCCGGTTCGCTACCGTGGTCCCGCAGAGTATATATATATGTATATTATAATATTTATCGTTGTTCCTCCTCACCTCGTGTGACTGAGGCCAATGATCCTGTTTATCGTTGTTCCTCCTCACCTCGTGTGACTGAGGTCAATGATCCTGTTAGGGTATGCGCTCTCTTCACTTCGGTGAAGGGAGGATCTAGCTTGTGGGGTTGCCATCTTAACAGTTTCCGAATCCTTGTTACCTTACATGATTTATTGCATATGTACTTCTTTTGAAATGATACATTGTCTTTTATAAAGTTCATTGTTTATCCATAAGTTTTCTTAACTCTTGCATAGCATCATTGTTTTATTATTGTCATATCCTTTCACCCACCTGCCACACCGTCGTGTCTGATCCATTTATTTTGGTACTCAGGTCCCGAGCTTATTGCCATTGAGGAGGAGCCAGAGGAGGCGGTCGGTGAACCGCAACGAGTGATTGAGTGGCAAGCCGATGATGTCATGTAGACATTCGGCTTTGCCTTGAGGACGATACACTTTGGGAATTTGATATCTTTGTTTTAGATTTCATTTGGTTGTACGGTCTTTGTTGACCGTTATTTTGGGAGCATTAATCAACTGATATTTTGTAATTACACTTAACTTTACTTTTGGGGAAAATATGCTTGATCATTGCTCATCCTGATATCTTGTTATGTTAACCATAAATCAGTCTTGTTTATGGATTTGAATGGTATTAATATGGTTTACTACACGCTTCCGCAATCTTGAAAATATGTTTGATACGGTTATATGTGAGATGATGTGTAAAGATAATCCTCACCGCGGAACCCTGTGGGAAATCACGTGCACGGATAAACATTCTTTTAATTCCGTGTGCGTTTTAGCCAAAGAGATGCACGTGGCGCGGCATCACCCAACCCACTGCCCCGACTCCCGGACTCGGATCCTTCCCCTTTCGGTCCGGGGTCGCGACAGCAGTTGAACTAGGGCAGTATGATATACAGTACCGTCCTCGAACTGCGATCAAAGCCCAGATTCTGGCAGACTTCATCGTTGAATTCGCCTCGCCAAATTCGGCTCTGCCCCAGTCAGGCACGGAACTGGGGGGCATAGGGCATGTGCCCGAAGTAACCGAGGTCGAACAGTCTCCCGCCTCTGCATGGAAGATCTTTGTCGACGGTTCGTCCACCTCCAGGAGAGCTGGCACCGGCATAGTCCTCCAATCGCCAGACGGTCTGGTCATAGAGCAGGCTTTCACCTTGGACTTTAAAGCAACAAACAATGAGGCAGAGTAAGAAGCACTGTTAGCAGGGTTAAACAGCACCCAAATCCTCGGAGCCCAGCACCTGGTGATCTTCAGCGATTCGCAACTGGTAACAAGCCAACTCGCTGGAGACTACCAGGCCAGGGACGACCTGATGGCGGCCTACTTAGCCCTCACAAAGAAGCTGCTGTCTCATTTCCATAAAGCCGAGGTCAGGCAGATCTCCCGAGATGCCAACACGCACGCTGATGCGCTTGCAAACCTGGCCTCCGCAGTCGAAGCAGGAAAGAAAAGGACCGTCGAGGTCGGGTCGATATCGAGATCAAGCCTAGAACTCCACTCACCGCGGCTAGTTCTCTGTGCTGATCTCGGCCCGAGCTGGATGGATCCGATCATCACTTACTTGAAGAACGATCAGCTCCCCGAGGACAAGACCGAAGCCCACCGAGTCAGACTCAAGGCAGCTCGATTCTGGCTATCTCCCGAAGGTAGACTCTACAGGAAATCCTTCACAGGCCCCTACCTCCAATGCGTCCATCCAAGCAAGGTGGACAACTTCCTGTATGAGATTCATGAGGGAATCTGTGGCAGTCACATAGGAGGTCGATCACTGGCCTACAGGGCTATAAGCCAAGGTTACTGGTGGCCCTACATGCAGAAAGACGCGCAGGTCTACGCCAGGAAATGCGAGAAATGCCAGAAGTTCTCCCACTCTCTCCATCAGCCAGCACAAGATCTGAGTCCCCTCTCTAGTCCGTGGCCCTTCGCTCAATGGGGCCTGGACATTGTGGGGCCTCTCCATCGAGCTCCAGGGAACAAGAGATGGCTGATAGTCGCTACGGCCTACTTCACGAAGTGGATAGAAGCTGAACCGTTGTCCTCCATCACGGACAGGGACTCCAGGAACTTCGTATGGAAGAACATCCTAACGAGGTTCGGCATCCCCAGGACCCTGATTTCGGATAACGGGACTCAGTTCGACTCCAAACCCTTCAAAGACTTCTGCCAAGAGCATGGCATCAGAAACCATTACTCCACTCCGGCATATCCACAGAGCAATGGCCAGGCCGAGATATCCAACAAAGTGATCCTGGACGGCCTGAAAAAACGACTGGACAAGGCAAAGGGGAGATGGGTTGAGGAGCTTCCGAGCGTGCTATGGGCATACAGAACAACTCCAAGGAGGTCCACCTCGGCGACACCTTTCTCTCTGGCCTATGGGATGGAGGCGGTCATTCCTTTAGAAATTGGCCTCCCCACCCTGAGGACAGAGCTGGTCGACCAAGGCCGAAATGAGACGAACCTGGCGATGGAGCTGGACCTAGCGGACGAGCGCCGAGAAGCGGCAGCCCTACGTCTGACTCACTATTAGCAGCGGCTGGCCAGAGCATACAATCAGAAAGTTAGAGAAAGAAGCTTCTCCGTGCGAGAACTGGTCCTAAAAAAGACCCTGCCAGCAGACAAAGAACCAAACGAAGGAAAGCTGGCACCGAACTGGCATGGCCCGTTCAGGGTAGTCTCACTGGCGGGAAGATCATCCTACAAGCTCGAGGACTTAGAAGGTAGGCCACTTGGCGAGGCCATGGAATGCATTCTACTTAAAGAAATTTTATTTCTAAAGATGTAACGAGTCTCAGAATCAATGAAAGCAGCTTTTGCCCTGTCATTAATCTGTGTCATCTCTCCTTAACTGAGTTCGGCACCTCCGGGTCTACCACCCTGGAAAAGGCTTCGAGTTCAAACTCAGTCATTTCCTAAAGCTCCGGGTCTACCGCCCTGGAAAAGGCTTCGAGTTCAAACTCAGTCGTTTCCTAAAGCTCCGGGTATACCGCCCTGGAAAAGGCTTCGAGTTCAAACTCAGTCGTTTCCTAAAGCTCCGGGTCTACCGCCCTGGAAAAGGCTTCGAGTTCAAACTCAGTCGTTTCCTAAAGCTCCGGGTCTACCGCCCTGGAAAAGGCTTCGAGTTCAAACTCAGTCGTTTCCTAAAGCTCCGGGTCTACCGCCCTGGAAAAGGCTTCGAGTTTAAACACTCAGTCGTTTCCTAAAGCCCTGGGTCCTTGACCCTGGAAAAGGCTTCGAGCGCGGACGCTCAGTCGTTTCCTAAATTCCGGGCCCATACACCCCTAGAGCTCGCGCAGCCGAGATCTCCGGGACTCTGAGTTCAAACACAGCCAAGATCACCAAGATTCTGCGCTCACCTTGGCTCACGACAGTTCGTCTGGGCCAAAGCTAGTCCATTTCGGCCAACTGAAGTGAAAAAAGCAGCACGGCACTTACCGAGCTCATATACTTGGCTAAATATCACTCCCTCGTCTTTTTATTGCGGAAAATGCTCAGTGCCTTGGATCAAACCCTGCCTCGCATTCTAAGAGCTACATGTTGGAAATAGGGTGGGCCTCTAGGATAGGTTTCAAAAACTTTTGACCCACTTGACGCAGGGATCAACTATCCAGAAGGCTATAAAACCCAATCCAAGATCCATGTCCTCAATCTCTGTCATCATGATCAGTAAATACAATCTATCTAGAAGATAGAAACAGCAACTAACAAGCATCCATAATAATCTACAACATGCAAGGAAGTGGATTATACCTTTGGAGCTCGGTTGTGCTCTAATGGAGGAGTTGCATCTTTCTTTGATGATGAAACGCTTTCACTAATCAAATAGGGATCTCCAAGACCTCTTGATCTTCCACGCTATGACCCGTATCAGATTCTCCTTTTCTCAAGAAGATGGTGGGATCTCCAAGAGAAAACTACTAGGAACTCTAGGGAGGAACTAGAAAGAGAACTAGAAGAGGGGGAGGAGGAAGAGCATGTGCAACTATTGCACAAAAGGGCCTTGGGCGTGAATCCCTAGGTGGTTGTATGCATGGGACGTCCAAGCCTTGCAATCCTCTATTTATAGCTTAAAAGCTATTAAGTCACCTCCTCTTTCTAATTGAAATAGAAGTCTCACTTCTCTAACAATTAGCAACTCTCTTCTATTGCTAGTTAAAATAGAAGTCTTACTTCCACAATAATTAATAACTTACTATATCATAATTAGAAGTCTCACTTCAAATATGATTAGTAACTTTCCAATTCCTTTCTAATTAAAATAGAAGTCTCACTTCTACTAAAATTAGTAAGTCTACTATTACCACTATTAGAAGTCTCACTTCAAATAGAAATAGTAACTTTCCTTTTAGAGTTCAACTAGAATTAGATACTTTCTAATAATTGGGCTAGCGTGGGGACCACTAGGGATTCCTTAGAAAGCTGGCTCCAACTGGGACACGTGACCCCACATCTCATGTGTAATCCGGGCCCACAGTTAATTGCAAATAACTCCACTATATAAATGCAATTGAACTCCAGTCTTAGGAATATTACATAGAAGACCCTAAACTTCCACCTTACCACAAGTAGACCCCTCTATCAATATCCATGGATTAATTGGACCTGTCTTCCAAACTAGATCCATATCTTATTATCCTTGAGCCCCAATTAATTATAATGATCATAGGTACCTTTCCAATTAACTCTTAATCGGAATGGGTGCGCACTTACCAATGATAAATCCATTAATTGGCAGAAGGGGATATTAGAGATAGATTCCTTCTTGACTATTGAATGTTCCCACAGCTCTACTACCATGTACCCAAATCACCGAGGTGTTGACCTACAGTTGGCCTCACTCATTGGTGACTAAAAGCAAATGAATAGATAGAAACTTGAGTTCATTAATGTCTCAGGATTGAGAGCCTATTGCTAGGGAATTATGAGAGCAGGCCTTAAAATAAAGACAGTGTTTATAAGGTGCTTCTCGTGGTCCTTCAATACATCCAATGTACCTGCACTATGATCCAGAATCTTCCATTCTGATGATCGAGACAAATCACACTATCTCATAGTGATCAAAGTACTGCAACCTTATCAGTATGAGATGTCCAGTCTCATCACTGGTTGTGAATATATTTTAAGTATAAGATTTGTCATACATGTCTCCCGTATGTGGATCTCATCCATACACATGTATTACATCTAATATACTTGTGGACCCCGGTTCATCTCATGAACCATCATGTCATTCGTATTGGTTATGTGCAAGTATATAATAAATCACCATTCATCTCATGAAAGGAAAGCATGAATATATGAATAAATAAAGAATTTAATCAATTTATTATATCATCTACTGGATTGAGTCCATAAAACTAACACTACAGCCACTGAGCGCGGCTACTTAATAGTGGATTCCCAAGGTACGGGTCTCGGCCATATGGCCGAAACGAAACACTTGGAACATTCAGATCAAACACAAGCACAAAGTTAAGAGAAACACGGGACAGATACGAAGAAAGATTTCCATTTAAAATGATAAGAGTTTCCCGACATAAGGGGCGCGATGCGCCTGAACAAAAATTACATCAAAAAAGAAAGGAGGGAGCAGCAGCGGATGGACTTCACGTGGCATGAGTAACGCTACCCGCGCCCTGCAGTCGCAGCTGCAGGAGGAGCTTCGGATGTAGATGCCGCGGCAGGGTTCGCGGCTGCAGCTGGCGCCTCAGGCACTATGGGGGGGAGTTCCGGTCCCGGCTGGACAGCAGGGCCCATCTCTGCATCCTCCACAGCGTCCGAACACGGATACTCATCCGGCCTCGTATAGGCAGGATGATCGTGGGAGACGCCCATCTTGTCCAGGGCCGCCCTCCACCCCATCTCCCAAGCCGAGATCCGGATGTCGTTGACCTGCGCAGCATACTCTTCGCCCGCCGTGTCGGCACCGTCCTGGAAGGCGAGTTTGACTACGGCTTGGAGGGTGAGCTCTAGTTCAGCTTTTTGGCTCTCCAGCCCCGCAACAGTCCTCTCTAGCTCGGCCTCCTTCCTCTTAGTCAGATCAAATGCCGACTTTAATTTGTCGTGCTCGGCAAAGAGGGATCGGTGCGTGTCCTCGTACTCCGACACCTTCGCTTTCGCCTCCTCCAGGTCTTTCTTGTGTTGTTCACAGACAGCCTGGATTCTTTTTAGCTCGGCGTGGCACTTCTGGATACGAGACACCGAGATCTGGGCCATCTGGACGCTCTACAAGGAAGCAAATCCACCAGTGAGCGAAAGCCATAACCAAATAGGGAGTGTTGAAGAAAAATTGGACATACACTCAGATTCGCCTTTATCTGCGCTGCCAGCAGGGAGATGTCGTCCATCTTGTCGTGGTTCTCCATGTCCCGCGGCAGGGCGCAGGCACTCCCCAAGCAGGCGACCACGAGCGGCCCCCCCGAGAGATGATCCTCCACCGTCAACGGCCTCCCAGGCTGGAGCATGTAGCTCGGCTTCCAAGGGGCAGGGTGAGCCCGCGTTGCCATACCAGACCCGGACGATTCCCCCGCCGAGCCCTCGACCCGGGCCCTCTTCCTGGCCTGGTCCTCCCCTTACGTGGCCAAGGTGGTGGAGGGCCCGGGAGTTCCCGGTCCCGGTCGCGGCAAGTGGCGGTTGGAGTTCGGTGTAGGTGGGGGCGCGGCGGATGATGAAGGCGCACTCGACGATGAGGTTGCGCAGGGAGGAAGATGGCGCCCCGACCTTTTGCCGACCACTGGCAGCTTAGTTTCTGCAGGATCAGGCATTTGCTCCTCCCACGTCGTTTTGACAGACGATCACTTTTTACTTCGGCCATCTTCGATATCCTTACACAAATCAAGTTGAGCATGGCAGAGCTAAAGTCTCCGGGGTTCTGCCACGGTCAGTGGGTCATTAACGTCCTTTTCTCATCGAGTGGATGTCTAGAAGACATCATCAGGAGTCCACTCTGTTACGTTGTGTGGAGGTTCCTCCTCCTCAAGGATCTCCGGGGCAATGGCGTCGACATATTCACCTGTAACGCCAAGTGTAGCACCATTAGACTAAGCTAAGCAAGACAAACATATACAGTCCATATAACATGTATCAAATGAATAGTCAGACAGGTATAAATCATAAGAGATCAAGGAATAATCACTAGGCATATCAGTGCATGAATTAGCATGAGACATACGAGTCAGAGATAACAGATAAACATGTTAACAAACTAGTTGGCACATCCACATAAGCTATGTTCTCTCAAGTTAATCATATAACATGAAATAAAATGAGAGCAGGATATCAGGACAGAACAGGGCGGTGCTACTAGGAGACAGAGGTACCCAGAATTCTCCATCGTAGACCTAGGGTGCCGGTAAACCCCCAGAATATATTCCCATCTGCAGAGGGCCAGAATGTACTAAACCCACACTTAGCCGGGTCCGACTTAGATAGGGTCGAAGCTAAGTGGTGCCGACTCATAGAGTGTAATATACCAACAACAGAGCAGGTGCAGGACAGTATAATCAGATACAGGACATATACAGGACAAGACATATAGATAACAAATCGGGACTTACTGAACAAAGACAGAAATAAATGTAATATAACAGATGTGTAACAGAAAATACATAACCGAACAGAAGCATGATCAAGTCATACTAGAATACTGGAAACGGAATGCAATGCGTGTACATACAGATCATATACGGAGTCAAGACAGAAATCAAGCCAAGCCTACGGTCTTGGGAACACATGTGGTCTTCACCGTCCAACTCGGATAGTATTAAGAGTTCGACATTATCGGGCTACGAGGACAACTTGGCGTTACATAATTTGGATGTCGAATCCCTTAATAGAACACATTTGGCACGGTTACAATCCGAAGAACACAATGCCCCATTTGTGGGTACGGGTGCTCAATCCATATCCACAATTAAACAAACCATCGGTCATGATAAAAGTTCAGGGTGCACATCTTACAGGTCCATCTATCAGGCCAATCAATTAGAACTAGCTACGGTCCAATCTCCGGTTCATGTAAACATCCATTTGTCACAATTATGTAAAATCCAACATATATTCTTCTCAAAGGTTCAACTCCCATAAATTCACTTTTTGTTGGGTTCTACACATCATGAGCTTTCCAACGGTATGTAGATCTCCAAAAACGGACTTACGGTTGAAAAGTTATGGTCATTGGAAAATCTGCATACTGCATGTATCAGGTTCGCTCGTGCGCTCAGGTGTTCGCTCGAGCGGACCCGAGACAGAGAGCTGTTCGCTCGACCGGACCAAAAGTTCGCTCGAGCGAACTCTCCCAGAGAGCCCTTCGCTCGAGCGTTCAGTCACGCTCGCTCGAGCGAACGGTCAAATCCTGTGTCCGAAAATCTGAAACTTCTTTGTTTCCTTCCAAGCCATTCAAGGCATTCATTCCAGGTTTAAACCACTACCAATAGGTATCTTTGAGCTTCCAAAATGCTCATCAACCATCAATAAACCCATATTACATTAGCAAAAGAAATCATCCACAAGAAAACCATTTTTGAGCAAGAACAAGGGTATCTAAGCGAGATTGATCACATTCAAGAGACAAACAAGGAAGCATGCATATCAATGTACATATTTAACTTGCCTTGGTGCTTGAAAGCTAGCTCTCACACCTAATCCTTGTTAAACTCGAAAATCCCCAAAATGCAAGCTCAAATGCCCTAAAATGGTGAAAAACGAAATGGAAGAAATGAATGAGGAAGAAGATGATGCATACATGATTTGTAGCTTTCCAAGGATCAAAGAAATCAAATGGAAATGCTTAGTGAAGGAAAAGCTTACCAAAAGCAAGAAGAAAGAAAGATGAGTGGATGCTTCAGCTTGGAAGATAGTGTCTTGTTGGAGAAGATGATAGTGTTGGAATGGTGGATGGCTTCCTTGCAATATCCTTTGGTTGATGCTAGAAGTGAAGGAAGAAATGAAGTAGAGAAGAGAAAACTCTCAGCTGGAAGTGAAGGAAGAACAAGAGGAGAAGAAGCAAAAATGGCCGGGGTTAAGGCTTTTAAGCCAATTTTTCCCTGCACTTGCATGCAAGTCCAGAAAATAGACTGAAATTGCAAGAAAGGGCTTGGACTGATTAAGTGGGCTGGGAATGGGCCTAAATGGATCCGAATTTGATGGGTCAAGACATGAAAGTTAAGGCCCATGAAATGCTCTATGCAATGCATTAAAAACCCAAAATTTCTAAATACACACAAAACCCAAAACACTCCAAAAGTCATTATCTACCTAGTAAATGGTCAAACCCCACTAATTCTACCTAATCAAGTCCAATCACAATCAAAACATTCATTAAGCAATAATCTAAATTAATTAACTCTAAAGCGAGATTAAGGCGGGTCGGGGTGTTACACGCAGGACTGGCTTCGGGCGGGTCCTATCCATTTCTTCCTCCGACTCTGTCTCTGACAGGACGATCCTTCCGATCGTCTCGGCGTTGTCTTCGGATCCCGAAGTGGACGCCTCAGAGTTGGATGCAGAGCGATCCCCTGGATCTGCCGCGGTCTGGTCTTCGTCCGCTCTGGTTTCCTCTTCTACCTCCGCCGCGGCTTGCTTGCGGTGGGCAGTCTGCTTCTTGTCCTTGTAGCCGCGGTACCTGGGCTCGTACCCCAGCAGCTTCCACGCAGACCTGTCGTTGTGGCTGTGGTAATTTTATAAGGCACGGATCCAAGATCTGTTCAGCTCCCAGCCTTCTCGGAAAGCAGCCGCTCTCCTCTGACGAACACCTGCAGAGCAAACAAAGGACATCAGATCGGCAGTACAAAAAACAAGCAGAAGAAATAAAAGGGCGTACTAAGGTTTTAATTACTTGGAGGGGTGCCGTAGTGACGAGGGATCCTGAAAGATCTTTCCGAGATGGGTTCGTCATCGCCGAACTCCCAGTTGCCAGTGACCATCAGACGATCGTCCCCGGCATATTTATTGGAGTCTTCCAGGGCTTGCACGAATGGCCTCCGACCCGACTTGACGCGAAGGTAGTACATATCCTTCCCGGATTTGCAGATATCGTAGGCCTCCTCGATATCATGGACGCCGAGACTGATGCCCAAAATTGTATTGAGCGCGTCCGTACCCATTACAATCTTGAAACTATTAGGCATCAGTTGGCAAGGGCAGAGGTGCCATGCTCGGAGACACTCCCTAAGCAGAGGGCGGAGGGGAAACCTAACCCCGCCCTCGATTACGGCTACCAAGGGAAACGGCATCCAGCCGTCATAAAAATCACCAAGAGCGTAGGCCATGACAGGAGCCGCCATGACCTGGACCCCATCTGGTATACTATACCTAACCCTAAGGTCGGCTAGCCCTCTCTTGGACTCTATCCAGTGGCTGTAAATGCCCATCTCTCAGATAAAAATACTAGGAGAAGGAAAGAATGTGCTAAGGAACGAGAGAAAACCCTAGACAGAGGGAACCCTTGACAGAACAGAGCCCTAGAAAGCAGAATGAAACAGAAATAAGGGAAAGGAGACTTACGAGAAGATCAAGACGCAGAACAGAGTCCTGATAGCACCTCTTTCCGGCGAGAGTCCGGAGAATCTCTGCAGCGGTCTCTTTCGATCAACAGAGGCGAAGGCAGGGAAAGAAAGAAAAAGCTCTGAGAACGAAAAGTAGAAGGGAATAGAAAAGCTCTGGAAAACGAAGGAAGAGAGACAGAATAAAGGAAAGGAGGAGGAGAAGGGGCGAGCCCCCTACTTATAGCTAAAAGTAGGGCGCCTAATCATGGCGCCTTTTCGAATTTTGAAGAAGGCGCGTCTTTTCACTGCGCGCGCCGTCATGAGAAGACGGGCCAGCCAAGCAGAAGGAGACGCGTGGAAGCACCAGCCTGTTTCTCGTGCGCCATTTAATACCTCGGGTACAGAAGCGACAGCGGATAGAAGTAAAGACGCCAGCTACCGAAACGGCGGTGGGGTTCCAAAAACCAGGAGATGTTTGAGCTCCCCCAGACCCGGACGCAGAATTATTGAAGCACCGCGGCACACCGCATCTCGGCAAGACCTATTCAGCTTCCGACCTCAAAGAGTTGGAATACTCTAAGAGCTCGAAAGACTGGGGGGCAATTGTGTGGGGGTGTTTCCACTAAGCTGAGATCAGTGCTAGCCCCGGTCTTAAGGCAGGTTGATTATGACTCCCCTAGGCCAAGGCTGACCACGGCTGAAGGATCGCGGCATTCGCCGAGGTGAGAGTTCCTGAAGTCAGACCTATCCGACCTCGGCATCACACCTCGGCAATGCGGATTTGACAGATATTGATGGGACTAACGACAGGACAACGGCGCATGCTAAGGCATGCCCTGCAGACTATCATTACTGACAAAACGGCGTATACAGAACACGTGCGCCCCGGGAGCATGGCTCCGGGCCAGGCCCGATGGGACCTGGCCCAAAAGTCAGAACCGCCGCCTGACCCGGCAAGGCTAGCATTTAATGAAGCATGGGTAGGTGAGGCAGCATTTAATGCATTATGGGCTGAGTGGACGCAGCCACTCGAGTGGCCAGCCCAGTCTTGGGACTCGCCCACGTTAGTCATCCCCATCGCCTATAAATAGCATCTCCGTCTCCATCCTAAAGGTACGCAACCCATAACATACGAACTCACTCTGTAAATTCCTTTCTATCTCCCTTACTCAGTCCCTGAACTGACTTAAGCATCGGAGAGCCTTGCGCTGCCCACAGCCAGGGTCCTCTGACTGTTTGCTCTTCCCTTTCAGGCTTTCAGGCGACACGTCACCTTCACCATCTTGGATAAGTCCTCTTAGGCACCCCAGTTATTGTGGGTCATCATTTTCTGCACCTACAATATCTATGTGCCTCTTATTAAGATTTAGAGACTCCATTCTCTATATATATATGTATGTATGTATGTTCTGATGCTGTAGTTTTCTGGAGGGGGTAGAAATCAGTTACTCAACATACTATATATTTTTAAGAAACTTGCTGTTCTTAAGTTGTTATGGATTCGTAGTTATATTTGCATAGTTGCCTATTTTATGATATTTGTTGGTTCCGGCATCTTTGTTCTATTGGAATTTATGAGATTTAAGAATGTTATTGTATTTTTCCTCCTTTGTTCCCTTGCAAAACTACATAGATAATTAGAATAAATACAGTGGACAATGTATTTTTTTCCCCTATCCGTAAGTTTTTCAGTATATCTCTCTTGTACTGATTTCTTTTTTATTAATGAAATTCATCTTTTGACAAAAAAAATAGAGAAAGAATTCTTGGAATAGAAAGTAGGCTTATTGACCCCTTTGCAAGATACTAGCTGTGACGTGATGTGGAATTTTTCCCTCTTGGCAAGGATCTATATCGTTTGGATTTTCACCATATGATGAAAGTGAGTATTAAGAGTTCGGACCGTGGATGTCGATGTTCTTACTTTATTTATGAAGAGATGATCTCTTGAGTTGATAATGCAAAATGATGAATTTTTCATAATTGGTACCAATGGTCACGGGTCGGGTCGGGTCGGGTCGAGCACCGAAAATATGCTACCATGACCCACCCATTGACCCACGGGTCGGGTCGGGTCACGGTTAATTTTGTACACCTCTAAATTTGCATGTCTTATGAAAACCGAGCATATATTAAATGTGCGGTACTGGAATACCGGTAAGACGCGAGAAAAAGAGAAACGATGAACGGAGTCAAAATGTATTCCTCATTTTCGTAGATCGTCAACTGCTTGTCCATATTGCAAATGCCTACTTTAAATACACAATGTGGTGTGGGGATATTTGTACTTCCAAGCTCGTTCAAGAAATGGAGGAGACTTGATTATATACTAAAAAAGAATTGGAGAAAATGATGACGAAGGAGATGAAAATCAATGAGGAGGAAGGAGTGCAGAGGTGCAATGAGAAGGGAATGAATAAAAGGGAGAATGAAGAAGAAGAAGAAGAAGAAGAAGAGAAACGAGACCCACTGCTGCTGCTGAACCAAAGGAGGAAGATGGATTTTGATGGTAAAAAGCGATTTCATCCTTTCACATGAGGCCATTTTAGTAATTAAAAAAAATTAAACGGTGGGTGTGTTCAACACTTCCAGTGGGTGCATATAGAATTTCCCTAATTGGAATCCACCGTTTTTAAGTGGACCCAGTTTAAACTAAAATTGGGCCCGTTGAATTTATCACTTGTAATTCCTTTGCATAGAAAAATTTTCTTATACTCCGGTAATAGAACTCAGTTATATATATATAAAAAAAAACTAAATCACTCATAACAAATGCCTCCCCAATAGGCCCTCAAATTGATTTTATCCCTATAGGAGTTGGGTCCAATGTCATATTGATCATTTATAAAAAAATGTCAACAAATTATTAAGAAAAAGTTCGTGTTCTTGTAGTCAATGTGGACTACATTAATTGATTGGTATCTTAAAAGGTTGACAAAAAAATTATAACAAGAGAATATGAGCATAGAAAATTGATAAAGATTAAACAGTGATACTAGATGGTATGATTTAGGGGCTGATATTTTACTTTATAGTTGTTACTAATGGAAATCAACATTATTCTCTATCATTTTTATAATATTTTGGATTACTTTGGATATTTTCTCAAAAATTATCGGGGTGAAAAAAATCCATGCCACAACAACCACGACAGATAATGAACCGTACGTGGCCGATACCATAATGGTATCATTTTTTGGGATCGACCAATATCGCAATTTTCATCCATGCCTTGGTGTAAGCAAAGATGGTTTATTCTTGCATGGATCTCTAGATGTGTTTCAGTCTTACACGTAGTTTCCCGACGCCTCAAGTTCTCTCATTAGTTTATTTTTTAACCTCAATCCAACTTTATTTTAAGACCTCATTGATTCTGATAGAAGACTTTATCGGCATCTCTAATAGAGTGTGATCAGTCGTACAGTGGGACCCACCCCATTCAAAGTAAAATTTGACGATACTCCATAAATAAAGTATAGCTAAAAGTAAGACACCTAGGAAATTAGCTATGAAAAAAAAGGTAAACCTCATTTCTAATCCTCTTTCCCCTCCAAAATGACCTTTAGCCACGACATATAAGTTGCCACCAAATGTGATTACTACAAAACCTTTTGTGTTGACCTCATAATTTCCCCACTAATGTGATTTTTTTGTGGCACAAATAAAATTGTGGCAAAAAATGTCGCCATTAAAAGCCAACTTTCGTATAATATATCTTTAGTAGCAATAGAAAGTCGCCGCAAAAGGTGGCCCATATAGTGGCAAAAAACATGTCACGGATAAATGTTAGACAACTAAGGAATTAGCCACGAAAATAAAAAGTTGCCACTAAAATTCTAGACTATTAGTGGCAAAAAACAACTCGCCACTAAATCTCCTTCCCCTCTAAAATGACCTTTAGCTACGACATATAAGTTGTCATTAAATGTGACCACCATTATACGTTTAGTGTCGACATCAAATTTCGCCACTAAAGGTGAGTTTCTAGTGGTGAAAATTAAATTGTGGTAAAATATGTTGCCATTAAAAGTCAACTTTCTTGTGATATATCTTTAGTGGCAACATAAAGTAGCCACAAAAAATAGAACATATAGTGTCAAAAAATATAACGCGGCTAAATGTAAGAATCTAAGCAATTAGTGACAACCATAAAAAGTTGTCACTAAAATCATACACCATTAGTGGCGACAAATTAAAACTTGCCACTAAATCTCTTTCCCTCCAAAATCCCATGGCGCCAAAAATTCCTGCCTAGGAATTAGTGGCGAAATTTAGCTGCGACTTATATGCTGCCACTAAATATGGGCATTATATATACCACTACGTCAAAACAGCCGAAAAAACCACAGTCATAGCCTGTAGTTTTTAAAAAAAACGACAGCTGTAGCTGTCGTTTTTTGTATTACACTTGTGTCTCACTTTGGAGTGTAGCTTTTGGAAAACGACAGTTCTCATATGTGGTTTTTATTTAAAAAAAGCGACAGCCCATTACTGTGGACAATTTAGTTTCTAATATGACATTCATAGACTGTCGTTTTTTTAAAAACGTAGCTGGTGCCTTTGAGATGAAAAACGACAGTCAATGGCTGTGGTTTTTTTCTATTTTTCCTAAAAAAAATTAAAATATTTCAAATATTAAACCTATTTAGTATCAATAACAATCCATTTAAACAACTCAAACAACCATATCTGTCAACAATCTAAAACTCAAACATCCACACATTAGCCATCCAAACAATACCCGAATAATCATATAATTTCATTCATCAAAACCACATGCATCCATATAATATCCAAGTATCAACTAAAACATCATAGAAATCCATCATCCAACATTAACTCAAACTTACACCCACAAAATATTTACTTTAAAGTAAGAATAGAAAACTAATAAAGTATGGTCCTACTTATAGGCCAATCAAGTACATCTCCTAGCATGATATCTCCTAACTTGCGTTCTCCGTCGAACAAGTCAACACTCCCATCAACAATCTCATCTAACACAATCCTGTAGAAACTTGCCTCCGGTGACTCCTCCCCCTTTAGTCTTCCATAAGCAATTATATTTTTCTTTGTCATGTGTTGCAACTTACACGAAGATGGGCCTCTTGCTTGTGTGGTTGTTTGGTCCAAGTGTGCATAAGCACTCTGAGAACTTTGGCTCCCCTACATACATCATTTGGAACACATTAATTTTTATGTTATCAATGCAAACATTTTATTACGTTTAAGAATGATTCCATTAATATCAATTGCTTTGTACCTGAGTGGAGTGTCCACGTTCGGTAGAAGGCCGCATTTGTGTATTTGCTTGAGACAAGGATGCAAACATTTGGTCTATCTCACGCCTTAGATCCCTAGACTCCACTTCTAGTCGTTTTTCCAAATTATCCACTTGAGCTTGTAGGATAACTTGTGATTCATGTTCCTTTTGTAATGCTTTCTTGTAAGGATCTGAATACTTGATAGAGGTCTTTGAAACTCCATCGCCCATGCCTTTTATGCGTCCACGATTATCACGACCAAGAATCTGTGTAAAAAAAAAAAATCAATGTCAATCCCTGTTTGTGATAGGATGTATTCGTCACTATATTTGATGGTTCATAAAATCAAGTAATACAAATATAATTAAACCACATACCAAGGCTACCGCGTCATGATCTAAATCTTTATTTGCAATTGAAGGGTTATCTTCATACAAGCTAGCAACTCTTTCCTGCAAAAATATTTCGTGTCAAGTTTTATCTTGAAATAAAGAGAGAAAAGGAAGAAGTTAAAAATATCAGGGATTAATAAGAACTTTCAAGTGCTTGCTGTAAACATTTCTCAGTAGTTAGTAACGAAAATCAATGATCTAATGGGTTTGACTACAATTGAAAAGGCTCAATAGAACATTTAAATCTTAGATGTACTATAAATGCATCATGAATTCAACTTTTTCAATGGATAATCCACACTATCAAGTGCGGAGATACTTCTCTCCCAAATACACAACCTAGCCCATGATCATTAGCCTAAGAGGGCAAATACAATGACAAAAACTTTTCTCTCAATCTATCCACCTACTCCAATTCAATATGGCAAGGATTCAAAAAACAACATAAAGAGCTATATATGGTCCCTTCTTGACTTCATTTTTCCTTTGACAGCCTGTACATTTTGGTTAAGTGCACAACAAATTGCATTTGTACATGTAAAGGAAATTGAATCTTTTGCATATGACTGTGAGACAATCCTACCACTCAAATTCATACTTGTTTGTGCTTGGAGTATTAGTTGGGATTTTAGGTGGGAGACAGAGCAATTGTCAACAAAAAGGTTTGTTGGGAGAGCACACAGTTCTCAACCCATACCATTATATAATAGGTGGCTGTGATTGCCGGGGAAGAGTAAGAAAAAAAAATTCCAAGTCTCACCATGGGGATTTGAACTACTCCATTCCAACAGGCACATGCAAATTGAAAGAGTTTCTGAAATTTTTTGGCAAAATCCTTCCTACATAAAAAAACATTCCTATGTACAGATCACAAGACCTGATAGAAAACTCAATTATAACAAGACTATAAGCCTCTCAAAAGGAGTATCATCAAACAGAGTCGACCTTGGCCTTTCTATATCCACATTCAATCATCAGCATGAAATAAAGTTTAGACCTAAAAAATAAAAACTGGACAGGACCTGATTTGTCTCATGTAAATCTCAACCACCAAAACATGTGAGTGTGGGCCCACACATGACCTAAAACAGATAATAACTCCTGTTATGGAAATAGAATAGAGAAGAGATAATAATTGATAGGCATTTTTGTAAATTCACTTTTTGATCAAACGTGGCCTAAGTGATTAGAATTTCCTGAGATTTCCACTGATCAGGAAACCCACACCAATTTCCTAAAATTTTAAGGTTGTTTGGGTGAGGAGAAGTTGGTGGAGAAAACATGCAGAGATTTTTCCCCACATCCAAACAACCCATCAAGGAAAAAAAAAGGCAGAGAAAAGGGAAAGTAAAGTAAAGTAAAGTAAAGTGTTTTTGAGATGGAAAGGAGAGGAAGAGGAGGTGGGGTTTTATAAAGGGTTGGCACGTGCTAAACAGAGAGTGGAGTGGACCGACGGCGGAAGCGACGATGTGGAAGCGCTAGGCGAAATGATTATTGCTATTTGGGACTCAACTGAAATGGTTGGCATTAGTCCAATTAGCTCAGTTTCACTTTTATTGAGCCTATAATGAAATCTGACCACCAAAGCAGATCTCTATGGAGAATGTGTTTTGCTTGCATTGATTTTGTCAAATTCCATAGATAGAATTAACTAATCAATGATGTTATTTTGCCATAGTGGCAGCAATGACTCTCACAGTAGGGAGTTACATGTTGTGCAAGCTACCGTGGATGTGATGGAGAAGTCAGAGAAGCTGTCCTGCAAGATGGGCCTAACCTTTTCTTTCCTTTCTATAATTATATTCTGTAGCCCTCAGAGTAGAACTCTACACCGTCACATGCCATGAGTTTGAACAATTTAATATAGTTTTGGAGAACTTGATATTCTCAGTGTCCGACAAATTTTAAGTATGTAAAACTGATCGATTACCAGACTGTTACTATAGAGATGCATGGTGTGATCATCCTCCATGACCACTCCCCACCAACACCAACCCAAGTAATTTGCTTAACCAACCCTCTTAAATAGGCTTTTGAGGTCAGCATTGTAATTGGATAATCAACCATCATTTCCTTCTAGTAAGAACCATCATTTCCATCTTTCTGACCACATTAGGTGGGATTTCATTTTTCCCAACTTTCTACCTACATTAACAATGGTGATCAACGCTGGTAACGACCTGGCTACAGATGGAAGGGAAAACAAAATACAATTCAACAACATATGGTGAAAGAGATCACCTTCAATCTTTGAATGCTTAGATCTTCTAGAAAATATGGTTTTAATCTTCCAAAATAATGCAAAATGACTTTAAAAGTCTCCAACATCTACTCATAACAAGAATAACCATTTAAAAAAAATGCTTGAAAGAGATAATGGGTTCAACCATTGGAAGCTCATTTAAAGACAAATAATGATTGAAGCATCATGTGAAATATTTTTTCTACTAATAGTTGTAACTTGTAAGTGTTCAAATCATGTTAAAGATGCATTGTCGATTTGTAGTGATAAATTTTAGTATTATAAACAACCCTATCATATTACAACATACAACTACCCCCACAAGTAAAATCTGTGCATAAGAGCTTTATACCCTACAACACAATTACATAAAGACACCTCCCAAGGTGAAGACACCTCCCAAGGTGAGACCTCCAAGGAATTCACAAGTCACAAGGAGTAGACTGTGTTTTGGAAAACCTGTTACAAGGGTCCACTGCTCCCTTTTTTTTAGGGATACGGGAGCAAAGGGAAACTGTTTCCACTGTGGTATGACAGGACATTGGAAGAGGAATTGTCCACGATTTCTATCAAAGGAAAAAGACCTTAGGTATGATTGAGTCACTTGTTTCTGAAGTTACTTTTGCAACTAGTACTTCAGAATCACGGTATGTAGACTTTGATGCAACTAATTACATCAGTAATATGTTGTAGGAGTTACAGGTAACCATGAGGATTAATGACGGAGAAATCATTGTTAACCTGGGATCGGAAGCCAAGGCAGAAGTAGTGTCAGTTGGAGTAGTAACTTAGTTGCTTTCAAATATTAAGTTGATTTTGTCAGGTTCATTATATGTACCGTTTTAAGATGGAATTTTAATTTCTAGTATGATGAATAAGAGTTATTCTGTTACTTTTGATAATTAAATTGTCTTAAAGAGGAGCGGTACTCTTATATATTCTGACAAGGTAATCAATGGCTTTTATTTGCTAACTCTCACAATGTATGAGATACATGACACTGATGTTAATAATAGACCATCATTAAAGAGGTAGTTACCTTCATCTAATCCAACAAACCTTTGGCACCCAAGAGGTTAGGTCATATAAACCTAAATAGGATTGACAGGCTAGTGAAAGATGATATCTTGCCTTCATTGGTGGTAGAATCAATGCATGTCTGCAAATCTTGTCTGGAAGGCAAAATGACCAAAAGACCCTTATTCATCTAAGGGCAGAAGGGCCAAAGATTTATTGGAGTTAGTGTATACTGATGTGTATGGACCCATAATATTAGAGCGAGAGATTGATACGAGTATTTCATCACTTTCACCGATGATTACTCGAGATATGAATACATATACCTTATGCACCGCAAGTCCGAGATTTTTTGAATAGTTCAAAGAGTTTTCGAGCGGAAGCGGAAAAGCAATTAGGTAAAAGTATAAATACTCTTCAATGAGATCGATGAGGCGAATATCTCTCCACTAAGTTTATGAGATACTTATCAGAAAGTGGGATTTGATCCCAGTAGTCTGCTCCTAGTTTGCCTCAACAGAAAGGAGTATCAGAAAGAAGGAACAAGACTCTTTTAAATATGATCAAGTCTATGATTGAATTTCTACGGATTACCTATATTTTGGGATATGAAACTGAAATATATATAAACCTCATTCCATCTAAGTCTATACTTGAGACTCCCAGGGAGTTATGGACAGGGCGAAAGCCTAGTCTACAACGTTTTCAGGGTTGTCCGGCACACGTGCTGAAGGATAAGACGGATTAGTTGGAATCGAAGTCGGAAGTATATATGTTTATATTCTATCCCAAAAGGAACTAAAGGTTGGTTGCTCTATAATCCCAGAGAGCAAAAGGTGCTTCGCAGCACCAATGCGGTTTTCTGGAGGGAGATTATAAGATTAACTGGAAATCTTTAGAAATGGTTATCTTGGAAGAAATTCAAGAGAGATCAATTCCAAATCCAAGAATAACCAAACTTTAAGAAAATCCGCCCATAACAGACCTAGTAGTTACACCAGTGCCTTGTCATAGTGGGAGTATTGTCAGGACCCTTGACAAGTTCTCGGTTTTGGGAAAGTCTTACAAGGCAATCCCGGAAGAATCGGAACAAGATCCCTGTAAATATGATAAAGCAGTTAATGACATAGTTTCGAGATGTTGGTTAGATGCTATGAAAGCTGAGGTGGAGTCTTTGTACTCTAATCAGGTTTGGATACTTGTGGACTTGCCTGCCAATAGCAAACCTATTGGGTGCAAGTGAGTCTACAAGGGAAAAAGAGTTCCATCCGGATGCTCTTATCCATTGCGATTCATCTCGGTGACGAGATTTGGCAAATGGATGTCAAGACAGCGTCTCACGACGGTAATCTTGAGGAAGACATCTATATGATGCAGCCAGACGATTTTATAGCTAATAACCAAGTGCAAAGAGTTTACAGGCTACATAAGTCCATTTATGGATTAAAGCAGGTATCCCGAAACAGGAACATCCGTTTTGACAAGGAAATCAAGTCACATTTGATTTTTGTCAGAATCCGGATAAGTCATGTGTGTACATGAAAAGTCAAGAAGGCAGGGTAGTTTTTTATGATATTATATGTCGATGAACTCCTTCTCCTATGGGGTGACATAGGGATATCGTCAACAGTAAAAGTTTTGGTTGGCTAAGACTTTTGATAATAAAGGACTTTGGAGAAGCCAGGTACATCCTAGGGATAAATTTCCACTGCGACCGGAAAAATAAGATAATAGGCTTATCCCAATGACATGTACATAGATATGGTTCTGGTACGGTAAGCTATGCTTTGTACTAGACTGGATATCTGTCACGTAGTAGGCCTAGTCAGCAAATATCAGTCTAGCCCAGGTATTTATCATTGACTGCTGTAAGATGTGTTCTCGAATACTTGAGAAGAACTAGAGATCACATGTTGAGTTACAGCAGTGATGAGTTAATTCCAGTCGGTTATATAGATACTGACTTCTAGTCAGATCAGGATTCCAGGAAATGCAACTTCTGGGTATGTGCTTATGTTGTAGCAACTTGAGAAGTAGCTAAGGTAGCAAATTGACCCAAATATTCCTTATGGAAACTTGGAGTGGTATTTTTGGCAGGACAGTCGCTCACAGTTTACTGTGATAACAGAAGGGCAGTCGTTAAGTCCAAGGAACCCAAGAGCCAAAAAGCATGTACAGAGGAAGTTATACATGGTTAGATGGATTGTGCAGAAAGGTGATGTACGATCACCAAGATAGCCTCTGCAGACAATCTAGGAGATTCCTTTACTAAGCTTTTGACTACCAAAGTCTTTAAGCCATAAGTAGACGGGATGTCCATGAGATGCAACTGTAACTGGCATTGAGCCCAAGTGGGAGATTGTTAGTTTTACGGACTCAATCCAGTAGATGATATAATAAATTGATTAATTTCTTTATTTATTCATATATTCATGCTTACTTTTCATGAGATGAATGGTGATTTATTATATATATGCACATAACCAATATGAATGACATGATGGTTCATGAGATAAACCGGAGTCCATAAGTATATTAGATGTAACACATGTGTATGGATGAGATCCACATACGGGAGACATGTGTGACAAATCTTATGCTTAAATATCTTCAGAACCAGTGATGAGACTGGACATCTCATACTGACAAGGTTGCAACACTTCGATCACTATGAGATAATGTGATTTGTCTCGATCATCAGAATGTAAGATTCTGGATCATAGTGCTGGTACATTGGATGTATTGAAGGACCATGAGAAGCACCTTATAAACACTGTCTTTATTTTAAGGTCTGCTCTCATAATTCCCTAGCAATAGGCTCTCAATCCTGAGACATTAATGAACTCAAGTTTCTATCTATTCATTTGCTTTGAGTCACTAATGAGTGAGGCCAATTGTAGGTCAACACCTTGGTGATTTGGGTACGTGGTAGTAGAGCTGTGGGAACATTCAATGGTCAAGATGGAATCTATCTCTAATATCCCCTTATGCCAATTAATGGATTTATCATTGGTAAGTGCGCACCCATTCCGATTAAGAGTTAATTGGAAAGGTACCTATTGATCATTATAATTAATTGGGGCTCAAGGATAATAAGATATGGATCTAGTTTGGAAGACAGGTCCAATTGATCCATGGATATTGATAGAGGGGTCTACTTGTGGTAATGTGGAAGTTTAGGGTCTTCTATGTAATATTCCTAAGACTGGAGTTCAATTGCATTTATATAGTGGAGTTATTTGTAATTAACTGTGGACCCGGATTACACATGAGATGTGGGGTCGCGTGTCCCAGTTGGAGCCAGCTTTCTAAGGAATCCCTAGTGGTCCCCACGCTAGCCCAATTATTAGAAAGTATCTAATTCTAGTTGAACTCTAAAAGGAAAGTTACTATTTCTATTTGAAGTAAGACTTCTAATAGTGGTAATAGTAGACTTACTAATTTTAGTAGAAGTAAGACTTCTATTTTAATTAGAAATGAATTGGAAAGTTACTAATCATATTTGAAGTGAGACTTCTAATTATGATATGGTAAGTTACTAATTATTGTGGAAGTAAGACTTCTATTTTAAATTAGTAATAGAAGAGACTTACTAATTGTTAGGGAAGTGAGATTTCTATTTCAATTAGAAAGAGGAGGCAACTTGAAAAAGTTATAAATAAAGGAGAGGAGGGCTGGACGACCCATGCATGCTCCATACATAGGGATTCACGCCCAGCCCTCTCTAGTGCAAAAGTTGCACGAGTTCCTTCTTCTCTCCCTCTTCTAGTTCTCTTTCTAGTTCCTCCCTAGAGTTCCTAGTAGTTTTCTCTTGGAGATCCCACCATCTTCTTGAGAAAAAGGAGAATCTGATACGGGTCATAGCGTGGAAGATCAAGAGGTCCTGGAGATCCCTATTTAATTAGTGAAAGCGTTTCATCATCAAAGAAAGACGCAACTTCTCCATTAGAGCACAACCAAGCTCCAAAGGTATAATCCACTTCCTTGCATGTTGTAGATTATTATGGATGCTTGTTAGTTGCTGTTTCTATCTTCTAGATAGATTGTATTTACTGATCATGATGGCTGAGATTGAGGACATAGATCTTGGACTGGGTTTTATAGCCTTCTGGATAGTTGATCCCTGCGTCAAGTGGGTCAAAAGTTTTTGAAACCTATCCTAGAGGCCCACCCTATTTCCAACAGTTTACTCCTTTTTTCATCAACCGGGAGAATGGACGGCATTTCCCCGAAAGATTGGAGATGAACCTTCTGATGTAGGCCAATCTCCCTTGAAGCCCTTTGAGTTCTCTCAAGGTTCTTGGAGAGGGCATTTTTAGAATAGCCTTGACTTTGAAAGGGTCAAGCTCTATTCCAGCTTTCCGAACTAAGAATCCGAGGAACTTACCGGACGAAACGCCGAAGAAGCACTTCAGAGGATTCATTCGCAGTTTGTTTTTGCGAAGGCGGAGGAAGACTTCTCGAAGGTCTTCGAGATGATCTTCTTTTCTTTTGCTTTTGACGGCAAGGTCATCAATGTAACATTCGACCATCTTGTGCTGCATATCTTGGAATATTTTCATCATAGCCCTCTGATATGTGGCACCAGCATTTTTCAGACCAAATGGCATGACAATGCAGCAATACACGCCAAATGGGGTCCGAAAGGATGTATGTTTTTCATCTTCAGGATGCATCTTTATCTGATTGTAGCCAGAGAAACCATCCATGAATGTCATTCGCTCGAATCCACAGGTATTGTCAATCATTACCTCTAGTATGGGGAGCGGAAATTCATCTTTTGGGCATGCGCCATTCAGGTCTATATAGTCAATACAGACCCTGATCTGCCCGTTTTTCTTTGTCACGGGACAATGTTGGCCAACCATTCAGGATATTGTTCCTCACGGATGAAGCCGACACTTTTGAGTTTTTGAACTTCTTGTTCAATTTTATCCATCACATCTGGACGGAATCTTCTTTGGCCCTGCTTGACGGGCTTGATGTTTTCTTGATGATTGAGTTTGTGGACTGCTATTTTAGGGTCTAAGCCAGGCATTTTAGCGTAAGACCATACGAAGTAATCAACGAACTCACGAAGAAAGGCGATATACTCGGGTAACTCATCATCCTTTATATTCTTGCTTATGAATACAGGACGTGGGTTATCTGGTGTTCCCAAGTCTATCTTTTGAACAGGATCTTCTGTTGGAAGGTTCGAAGGTGGTTCATCCATAATATTTTTGGAGGTTTCCAGCTCTATGAAACCTTCTAGGGTTTCAAGGGCATTTCCAGACCAAGGTTTTGTTCCTTTCCACGGGTCCTCTTGATCAGCAATTTTCTCAAGGCTTGCTATGAGATGATCCCAATCGCCTGTTGAAGCCGGGTCGAAGTAAGGTACTTCTTTTTGAGACGAGGGTTCTTCTGGGTCAGAAGACCACACATCTGTGCCATCGGACAATTCCTCTTCACTGTCAGAGAAACCGTACCGATTGGATGAGCTTCCTGGATCTTTGTCAGGTGACTCATCGAAGAGATATCCAGGGAGATCGATGTCTTCATGGATACGAGATGTTGATGCTTGGTCAGTAAGTCGACTTTTAAGCCTTTGTGTCAACTGTCTCAGAGGAGTGTCGGGATCATACCATAGCCCGTGTGAAGACTTTTCTACATGGCCGTAGAGTCTCCAATCATCCAGCTGGCTTTTGGTCAAGGCGGGCCGCAATGGCATGAGAATACCGCATCTTTCTCCCAAACTAACTGGGTTTTGAGCGTCATGCCAATTTTCTTCATAATAGCTTGCGCCACATGACTACATAAGGATAGTTGAGGCATACCTTCATTTTGAAAATGTTCAAGCATGGAGTTTGATGAAGAAGCATCCGATCTATGGAAGAAGATCGGCTTTTCCTTTGCTGAAGTTGCTGGAACAACGAAGGAAGCTGACGTAGGATCTTCTATTTCAGAAGGTGTCTCCATTAGAGTAAGAGCAGGCTGAACTTGTTGAGTGTCAGCTTGGCTTGACGATGCGTCGTCTTCTGGCTCATAATCCGAATCCGTGTCTTGCATGATAGACACAAAAGAGACAACAAATTTGCCCCCAGACTTTTGCTTTGCTTTCTTCACTTTAGTTGTGATGACCAAAGGCTTTGAAGGTTTGAGGGAGAAGATGAAAAGAGTTTGAATGCTCTCTTTGGATTTACCGGATGGTTTGTTTTCTTCCGGTGATTGTTGAGGAGCCTTGTCTTTATCTTTCTGAAGATTTTCAGCAAAGGGTGATGTGTGCTTCTCCTCTTCTTCTTTCTCACCTTCATACATCTGTGAGTCTGCAAAGTGGACTTCTTTACCTTTGAAGGGTTTTCTGTCCGCAAAGACTCGATGTATTATGCCGTCGTCGCCAACAAACTTGATGCATTGATGTAGAGTTGAAAGGACACACCATTCTCGTGGTTCTAAGGGCGTCCGAGAAGGATGTTGTAGCATGAAGGGGTTTTTATTGCATACACGGTGACCTCAAAGATAAGGTCACCGATCTGTAATTTGAACATGATTTTGCCGATAGGCCTTTGAGTACTCCCATCGTATCCAGAGATAGATACAGATGTGTGGCTCAGCTTGCTGGGTGGGATGCCCAACTCTTCGAGAGCCGAAGTGGAGATGAGGTTGAGTGCAGAACCTGGGTCGATCTGAACTCCGTGCATAGGCATTTCCTTGATGTACCCTGTGAAGTACAAGGGTCGGTTGTGTCTTATTTTGCCAAGTAGGAGGTCTTCCTTTGTGAAGGCGATGGTTGCACTGGCTGCCTTTTGAACCGAGAGGCATTCAATACATGACCCTCAGTTTTCTTCTTTTCTCCCTTTGAAGAAGTTTCTGAGTTTTTGACCCGGTAGTCCATTTCAATTTGGAGGACTTGCGGGGCATGTTTGTTGACATCCTCATTCAGCTTCTGTAATTTTAAAATGAGATTATCACGAGTGCGCGAAGACATTCGTAATAAGTCTAGGATGTGCAGACGTGCAGGTATGTGCTTTAAATTTTCAATCAAGTCATACTTGAAAGCCTCCTTGGGGCCTGCATGTTCATCATGGTTTCCACTGGGGGCGCTTACAACATATTTTCCCGAAGGATTTACATATGTAAAGGAAGATTGGTTTATGGTAGTCCCGGCCAGAGCGGGTGCCTCTACCAACTTCGAGAGCTTCTTGAGAAGGGTCTTCATTTGGAAGATTGTCTTCAGGATCAGGAGGCTGTCGTTTTTCATTTGCTGAGGATGTATCTGCAGCAGAGTTGCCATCCTCAGTGATTGTGTTGCACGGAGCATTTTCCGGGAACAAGTCCTGAACAGCATCCAGCAACCTTTCTTCTTCGTTGACCAATTCATCGTCCCAAACATCAATAGCTGGGGATTCTTCAGTCAGGAAGGGTGTGAGCTTTGAAGTCACAGTTTCAGGAGAAGAAACCCGAGAGGGTGTCGTCTCAGTGAAAGTCACATGAGATGAGGTGGCTCTAGAGGATACATTGCTAGGCATCGTCGGAGTGTAAGTGATCTCATCAGACGATGCTTCCGAAGAGCTATAATCCCGAATTATCACATTACAGGAAGCTCTGACAGGAGACGTTGCCTGTTGGAGTCAGACTCATCCTCAGATGTAAAAGGATCGTCTATCCAGCAATTCTCTCCATTTTCAGGAGCTAAGGGAGGATGTACCTGATGGTCTTCAGGGACTTCAGGCTCGGGATTGCGAGGAGGCTCGTTGACGCGGTCTTACTCTTGTTCTAGAGCGAGATGCTGCAAGATCCTTGCATATTCTTCACGATCAGGCATGGGAGCCAAATCTTCTTCTTTGTCTGCTCTTCGTGGTTCGACATGGTCGGGTTCCACTAGAGCAATGACGGGTGCTGGTTCAGTAGCATTTTCATGAACAGCCTCTTGGTCTTCTTCATCATCAGACCAGGATCCTTGTGGCTGTAGGGAGTTATACCAGATTACTGGCATAAGATGAGTCTCAGGAACCCATTCTTCATTGGAGAGATATTCTCCTGTTCAAGGGACTCCTCCCACTCGTCGGTGTAGTTGGATTCGAATCCATCATCGGTGTCACTGGACTCGTATCCATCAATGGAGAATCCAACTACCGAATTGCAAGAGTACGATGCCTCCTACGTGGCTTCCTTGAATTGACGTGGCATGAAATCACTGAGAGTGAATTTTCTTACCCCCTTTGAAGTCTCTGGAAGGGACGTTTTTGTTGCCTCCAGTGAAGCGGTAGAGGAAGCCTCCCTTTTCTTGGACTTCTTATTTTGGCTCGGTCTTCTTTTGCCGTTTGAGCTTGAGGAGATGTTTCCTAGCCTGCCTTCGCTGTTGAGCTGTAGGCTTTGTTTTCACGATCTCCCAGTTTTCATCTTCCAGGAGATCGGGATGTACCCATATGGGTTGTCCGTCTGGTGTGGGGTAAGGAACCAGTTCTTCAGACGCTTGGATTGTGTTTATCACCTTGAAGGAAGTAGTGATCTTCTTATTTGGTGATTTTAGTGTTTGTCCACATAACACCATGTTGACGGAGGCATACCCATAGTTTTTGTCCATGGTGATGACTCCGTTTTTCCACATCTCGTTTATTTTCTCCCTCACAACAAAGCAAATATTGAGAGGATACAAGATCATCTGGTGGTATGGACAGTACCGAGGATCGTTGGTTTTACCAACATCACCCGGTCTTTTGGGTTCAAGCAAAGTGAGCTTACCGTTTGCCACGAGGGCCCCGAAGATTTCATCAACATCTTCATCAAACGGGTATTTCTTATATACTCGCTCTTTGAAGGCATCAGAGAGTTAAGGTCTTTTACCAGCAGCTTTGTTTTCAACTTTCTTTGGTGGCCAAGGAGCTGACTTGGTTGCACATTGAGGACCTCTTTTTTCTTTGGTTTAGAGGTTGCGATGGCGGTTGGCTCTTTTCTTGATGATTTCTGACTGTTGAGGTCTTTAATCACCGTTTCAGCTTCCATGGAAGGTTCTAGGAGTTCTCCCAGGTTCTTTGATTTGTTGACGGTGATCATGGAGCGGATTCTAGCTCTCATGTTATTTCGGCAGATGTCGACTAGCGACGCTTGTGGCAGTACATCAAAGCATTTGTATGCCATTGCTTTCCACTTATGAATGAAGTCATATGTTGACTCATTCTCCCCCTGTTTTAGGCTGCACACCTAAGCCATAGTAGCAGGATGATCCTCACCTTTGTAGTGAGTCAGGGAGCGTGTCTCTAGCATGGCCCAGTTTTGGATGGAGTCCTCCGGCAAAGTGGAGTACCAATCAAAGGTCGTACCTTTTAAGGTACTTGCAAAGAGGCGGATCTTGAGTGCATCTTGATCCGCGATAGCTCCCGTCAAGATCTTGAATGGATGACGTGCTGTCTGACTGATCCTTTCCTGTATATGTTTGGAGAGTAGGATGCTTGAATTTGGTGGAGAACGGGACCGAGTCCATCCATAAGGGATATGGTGGCTTGATCCCATGCTCTTTAAGTATATCCTCTTCTTTTGCTTTGGCGAGGATACTGTCTACGTCCTTTTTGGTAAGGGCGCGTGACTCATTTTCTTCTCCATTTCCATCATCATCTTGAAGATTCGAAGGAGGTTCATTGTTCGCCTGATTTTGGAAGGTGAGGAGAAGGTTTTCCATCAGAGTTTCAATTCTCTGCTGGCCTTGTTCCAACTACTGGATGCGTGTGATCGCATCATCTTGAGGTGGATTGCGAGGTGGTGGCTCAGAATTTGTAGCGAGGATGTTCATCCCTCGATATTCGAATGAAGAAATTGTCCTGGTGACTGAGCTGGGGCTCATTTTTTTTATGAAGAGCTTGAAGAAGGATCGTTATGCCGTCATTTGCTTGAAGGAGCAGGGGACTCTTCTGAATGTCTTCTTGTCCTGGAGATGTTGCGGGTCACCGGACGTCGGACATGGATTTTGAATGCTAACTTTTGGCGTCTTCTGGTTTTTCCAACCATATGGACAGCAACAACTTGGTTGGATCTTTCTTTTTCGACCCATTTGTGAGAGACTTGAAGCGTAGGAGGGTGGGTCCTTTACTTCTCTAGTATTTTTTGTTGATACGACGCGCGGCGGCATATTCGACGAGCAATTTAAGCTTCGGTCAGCTAAGGCTGGGCTTTGACAATGAAGGATGTGCTCCCTCAGGCGCAGCAGCCAAGCCTGTCTTCTTTGTAGCTAGGCAAGGACAAGATGCGAACCCAGTCCTTCGCCTGTTGCAATGAGGCTTTGAATTTTTTTAGTTCGGCCCCTATAGATATGAAGGGTCGAACCGAAGGATTGTAGGCCTTGGCAGGTGCTTGCAGAGGCCTTGTGATGCATGACTTGATTTTGGGCTTATGGGAACAAGCCGGCTAATGCTGGGTTGACTTGTGGAGTCAGGTTGGAGATGAGCCTCTCCTCTTTCATGTAGGCAAGAGGGTAGAACTGGTTCTCCTTGAGTGGGGCCAGGTATGCTGGCTTGGTGGATGTTTAGGACCTTCTTTGTTTTGGTGAAGGTCTTAGGGACCAAATCTTGGGATAGATCTGGTCGATTGCGGGTCGAGGCTTCGTGGGGGTGCCACGGGCTTCGGGCCTTTTGGTGCCCGCATTTGGTGTCATGGTAGTGACACGTTGAGAGATGAGCTTCTGCTTCTTGGAAGGAGCAGTTTCTTCTTTAGAAAGTGGAAATGGTCCCAGCGTCCCAAAGACGATAGTCCGGGAAGTCGAGGTCAACCCGGAGTTCGGAGAGTTGCCGAGGGAGTTGATGCTTTGGCAGCTGATGGGGCGCTTGTAAGTGCGCGTGTTTTGCTTCTGTTGAAGCATGAGTTGGTGCTTGTTCTCATCGAAAGTAATGGTTAGTGAAGCTGCCATTGTTAGTTTTCAAAAAATTTCTGAAACAAGACCACATCCATTAGTAATCACAATAATATAATGATCATAAATTGGAAGTTCTATGATTTTGTCTTTTCAAATCACTCGAGGGATATGACCGAAGCAATATGAAGAAGGCAAAAAGCCATAGATGGTACAATTGTTCTGATCGCAAGTATGGTGAGCCCAGAATGAGCGTTCCAATGACTGCTAAAAGCAATTGTGAACATAAATTCGACTTATCTAGAAGCAGAGCTTGCTCGATGTAAGAAGAATATAAGGTTGAAGTTACAAATGTACCGGTCGCGAATACAGTAGACCTTGAAATGGCGTACTAGTACCGCTAGACACAAATGTTTGGAGACCGCATCCAAGAGATGAGATTCTCTATTTTGAAAGGTCAAAATTGGATTCATTAAAGAGAGCATATAGTATTCCGATCCAAATACGGGCTCAATGATTTCCGCGAGCGCCAGTACCCAGAAGAGAAGGAACCAGATATCTCGGATCTGAACCCAAAAAACGACGAGAGTTTTTTTTTTTAAAGGCCAAGATCGGGTTCATCAAAGAGAGCAAAAGGCGTTCCAATTTGAACACAGGTCAATGTTGACACCAAAAATGTCACTTTGCCTTTTCAAGATCCAAAGAGCTACATGAAGTCGCAACCTGCCATAAATAGGCAATGCTGCTTCCAAAAATCAAATCTTGTCAGAATCAAACAAAAACCGCAAGATTCTTCCAGACAGCCAAAAGAGGAGTATACAAGAAGTTTCAGGCCATTTCAAAATCATTTGGCCTAACTTCGCTTCTCCGACAGCCAAATCAGGCCTCTCGGCAGGCAAAGCTCTCCGGGACCATGGTTTCCAAGATAGAGCCTATGGATCATCTTAAAATGACTCCAATAGGTTCCCTGTCAAATTTCAAGTCAATCGGACATCGGTTGACCGCACATCAAACCGCGACATCTTCATCGTGACAAAAACAAGTCTACTGGAGACAGGACCCCAAACGGCTTCAAAACTCAAACAAAAGCCTATTGTTGGTCTTATATATTGCTCAAGAGGCTTCACACCAAATTTCAGGTCATTCCGACATCGTTTGACCCAGTTTCAGCTTCTGACGGAAAATCGGCAGCTCTGCGCGACAAAGTCTTCGGCTTTCTCAGGAAATTGGAAACTTTGCAAAATAAAATGCAAGGATTCTCATCAGGTTTCCTACAAAGAAATTAGGCCAATAAATGGTCAAAATGTCAAGGAAAAGTACAGGAGAAAAAAGAATCGAAAAACAGCAAAAACGGACGCAAAACGGGACACGAAAGGGGGAAAACCCCCCAGGGTGGGCCAGGGTCGCCGGCGACCTTGGAACCCGGGGTCGCCGGGAAAGCCCCGGAAACCCCGGTTTTCGCCGTTTTTTCGCGATTCGAGGAGCCCAGCCTCTGGTACTTTCCAAAATTCATGCTTTTTGAGACACCAAGTCCTCTGACATCCGTCCAAAACACGGGTAAATCATCAAAAGTATCGAAAACAATATTGATCGCCACCCGGTCAACCAAAAAAAGTGTGCTTTCTACCCGACCGATCGAGAAATCGACAGGACAGATGGCACCGACCCGCTGTTGGCAACAAACACCTGAAATTACATGGTCATCTGATGTCGATCTACATGAAGATCCATCGATGATCATCGACAGAAGAATTCCAAAAGACGTGGCACGGCCCGTGACTCTTCAGCTGCTCGGCGACCACTTAATGCGATTAATTGACTAACTTTATTACAGTCATTAATCCATTTCTTTGGACGGCCCAATCAGAAGCAAGCATTCGGGAGTTACAAGTCAAGAGATTCATGGCATTTAACCCATGAAACTCCTCCCATCATGGCGATTAAAGGCGATTAAATGCCCTCAATCTCCTCCGGCCAATCAGAAGCCAAGAAAAAGGAGTTACAAAATAAACAATTCAATTTTGTAACTCCTCCCATTATGCGGCTTAATGACAATAAAAGCCCATAAACCCTCCTAAAAGGCTACCTAAAAGTCTATAAATAGGAGAGCTCTCCAAGAAGAAAGGACAGCAGACAGACATCAGAAACATCAGAGAAAAAAGCACAAACACACAGACAGAAATCCAGAGAAAGGAAAAAGAGAGAAAACTCTGCGGAAGTTCTACACCGGCCACCGCAACAAGGTGACAAAAGTCCCTTGGGGGGTACCCCCCCCCCCAAGGTCCTTGCCTTCTCCTCCTGCCTCCAATGGCTTAGATGTGGCTTTTCAGCCCGTCTACTCGGCTTTTTATTGGACATAGGACCTTCTTTTGGTCTTTGTCCTCTAAAAACCTGAGGTTATAGCCAAGCCAAGCGAATCAATAGCATCCTCTGTTCTCATCTGCATGGATGATGGCGAAGCCCACATATGGCTTGCGACCGTCAATCTAAACGAGTCCCCCACAATCTCCTGAGAAGTTAGATCCTCCTTTTCTTGCTTTTCATTGTAGTTTGTATTTTTTCAAAAGAGACAAAAATCACAATTCTTGTCTTTCATTATTGATAAGGATTGTAAATCGGCTATAAATGCCAAAAATCGACTATAAACGCCAAAATCGGCTATAAATGCCAAAAAAATCGCCTTTCACGGCAAACTAAGAAAAATGTCTCTTTTCTTAAATATATGTGCAATGGAAAACTTGAAAGAAGTTGATTTCCTTTTTACTTGCGAAGGTTGATCTCCGGATCACCACTTGCAATTCCAAGTAAAAATAGAAAATCTGGCACACCCACAAAAAAAGAAATGTTGATGCACGCCCCCTTCGCCCCCTGGTTACGAAAGGGTCGGAACCAAACGGACTCCCACGTCCGCCGACCTCGGTAGGAACCCGGGCATCGGGAGCGCGGTCCATCAGTCAACAATTTCCGCGATCGCCAGTGCTCAGAAGGGAGGATACCAAAATTTCTCCGATCTGAACCCAAAAAATGACGGAAGTTTTTTTTTTTAAGATTTTTTTTTGAAAAATATTTTTTTTATTTTTTTATTTTTTAATTTTAAGATTTTTTTTGAAAAATATTTTTTTTGATGATTTTTTTTAAATATTTTTTTATTTTTTTTATTTTAAGATTTTTTTCTAATTTTTTTTTATTATTTTGAAAAAATTTTAGTGAAAAGACGAGAAAGTACACATAGACCTCCTAACCTGGTCTTATGAAATCTCAATTGATAGAATTGCCCCCAAGTAAAGGTGGGATTACTTAATGAACCCATTTGGATGACCCTTGCCTAGAACAGTCAAGCTGTCTCCACACTGTGGACAAGGCTTTTCTTTAATCAACCGTAATTAAAGAACGCAATTGGTTTAACCTTAGTGGTCTATGTCCTTTTTTTTTAGATCTCTAATGAACTCATCGAAGAGAAACGATGGCCATTTCCATAATTCGAACCGGCTCAACGATTTCTGCAAGCACAGAGACGAAACGGAGAGGATCAAAGTTTCTCAATTTTGAATCCAAACTAAGAAATCTATTTTTTTTTAATTTCTAATGAACATGAGAAACAATGGCCATTTCCACAACTGGAACCGGCTCAAAGATTTCTACGAGCACAGAGATGAAACAGAAAGGATCAAAGTTTCTCAATTCTGAATCCGAACTAAGAAATCTGATTTTTTTTTTGAAAAGAGAAAGAGTGGAAATAAATTCAAAGAATTAGACCCGTCTCATTTTCTTTAGATGCAAAACCCAACATAAGTCACCAACTAGAAAGTAACAAAGGAATCCAGAAAAGAAGCATAAGCATAGAGCAAAAGATATGATATGCAAAGACTTCATTTCTAGCATCGTGTTCTCAAATAAATGGGTCCCACCGGGTGTGCCAGCTTGATGGACCGTGCATTCCTGCTCGGTGCTACCGAGGTCAGTGGACGTGGGAGTCCGTGGGGTACTACCCTTTCATGCCCGGAGGGCAGAAGCGGGTATCAACATTTTTTTTTGTGGGTGTGCCAGATTTTCTATTTTACTTGGAATTGCAGGTAGTGATCTGGAGATCGACCTTCGCAACTAAAAAGAAAATCAACTTCTTTCAAGTTTTCCATTGCACATATATTTAAGAAAAGATACATTTTCTTGATTTGTCGTGTAAGGCGATTTTTTGGCATTTATAGCCGATTTTTTGCGTTTATAGCCGAGTTTGGCGTTTATAGCCGATTTTGGCATTTATAGTCATTTTTGGCGTTTATAGCCGATTTACAATTCTTACCAATAATGAAAGATAAGAGTTGTGGTTTTTGTTTCTTTTAGAAAAATACAAACTATAATGAAAAGCAAGAAAAGGATGATCTAACTTCCCAGGAGATTATGGGGGACCCGTTCAGATTGACGGTCGCAAGCCATGTATGGACTTCGCCATCATCTATGCAGATGAGAATAGATGATGCTCTTGATTCGCTTGGCTTGGCTATAACCTCAGATTTTAGAGGACAAAGACCAAGAGGAGGTCTTATGTCCAATAAAAGGCTGAGTAGACGGGCTGAAAAGCCATGTCTAAGAAATTGGAGGCAGAAAGAGAAGGCAAGGACCTTGGGGGTACCCCCCAAGGGACTTTTGTCACCTTGTAGTGGTGGTCGGTGCAGAACTTTTGCAGAGTTTTCTCTCTTTCTTTCTCTGGATTTTTTGTGCTTGGAAGCTGATCTTATTCTGATCTTTTGGAAGTAATCTGATTCTGATCTGATTCTTTGGAATGCTCTCCTATTTATAGGCTCTTGGTAGCCATTTAGGAGGGTTTATGGGCTTTTATTGTCATTAAGCCACATAATGGGAGGAGTTACAATGTTTAATTCCTTTATTTTGTAAATCATTTTTCTTGGCTTCTGATTGGCCGGTGGAGATTAAGGGCATTTAATCGCCTTTAATCGCCATGATGGGAGGAGTTTCATGGATTAAATGCCATGAATCATTTGACTTGTAACTCCTGGATGCTTGCTTCTAATTGGGCCGTCCAAAGAAATGAATTAATGACTGCAATAAAACTAGTTAATTAATCGCATTTAGTGGTCGCCGAGCAGTCGAAGAGTCGCGGGCTGTGCCGCGTCCTTTGGGATTCTTCTGGCGATGATCATCGATGGATCTTCATGTAGATCGACATCGGATGACCATGTAATTTCAGGTATTGATTTTCAACAGCAGGTCGGTGCCATCTGTCCTTTAGATTTCTCGATCGGTCGGGTAGAAAGCACACTTTTTGGTTGACCGGTTGGCGATCAATGTTGATTTTGATACTCTTAACGATTGACCTGTGATTTTGACGGATGTCGAAGGTTTTGGTGCCTCAAAAGTATGAATTTTGAAAATCCCAGGAGTTGGAAGCTTCGAATCGCAAAAAAAGGACTAAAAATGTGCCTTCCGGGGCGAAACCAGAGACCCGGGGCTCCATGGTCGCAGGCGACCCTGGGGGGATTTTCCCCTTTTGTCCCCTTTTTCGGCCGTTTTGAGGTATTTTTTCCATTCTTTTTTCTCCTATATTTTTCCTGACATTTTTTTCACATTTATTGGCCTGATTTCCCTGTGGAACACTTGATGAGAATCCTTGTATTTTGGGGTGCAAAGTTTCCAATTTTCCGGGAAAGTCGAAGACTTTGTCGTGTAGAGCTGCCGATTTTTCGTCAGAAGCTGAAACTGGGCCAAACGATGTCGGAATGACCTAGAATTTGAGGTGAATCCTGTTGAGCAATAAATAAGACCAACCATAAGCTTTTATTTGAGTTTTGAAGCCGTATGGGTCCTGTCATCAATAGACTTGATTTTATCGCGAGGAAGATGTCGCAGCTTTGATGTGCTGTCAACCGATGTCCGATTGAATTGAAATTTGACAGGGAACCTATTGGAGTCATTTTAAGATGATCCACAGGGTCTGTCTTGGAAACCATGGTTCCGGGGAGCTTCGCCTCCAAGAGGCCTGATTTGGCTTCCGAGAATCAAAGTATGGTCAAACGATGTCGAAATACCCTGAAATTTGACGTGTAGCCCTTTGTAAGCATTTTGAAGCCGTCCATATGCTCTTTTTGATGAGTGGATGGCCTCGGTGGTTCTCACCGCCGAGAGGCTTGATTTAGTTGTCTGAGGGTTGATGGAGGGTCAAACGTTGTCGGTTTGACTCGGAACTTGACGTGGAGCCTTTTGGATGTATTTTGAGACCATCCATAGGTTCTGATCGAAGATTTGATGTCTCCGATGCTGTTGCCGCCTAGAGCTCATGTTCAGCTATCGGAGAAGCGAAGTTAGGCCAAATGATTTTGAAATGTCCCGAAACTTCTTGTGTACTCCTCTTTTGGTTGTCTTAAAGGATCTTGCAGTTTTTATTTGATTCTGACAAGATTTGATTTTTGGAAGTAGCATTGCCTATTTATGGCAGGCTGCAGCTTCATGTAGCTTTCTTAAGTTTGGAGAGGCAAAGTGACACATTTTTTTGTGCCAACAACCCCTTATATTTTTTTTATTTATATTAAATGTCAACGGATCGGATCGGATTGAATCCGCGGATTGAGGGTGAAATCCACCACCGATCCGTTGCTAACGGATTACAAAATTTTTAATCCACCACCAATCCGTTTACCTTCGGATCGGATAAAAATCCGCGGATCGGGTCAGATTAAAGGATCGACGGATTTTTTGTACACCCCTAATTGTGATGGAGTTGGGAAATGTTTGGATTGTTCAAGGCTCAATCATTGTTAATGCTTAAGGAACCATCAGGAAATACCCTTCTTCTTCTATATTTTGTAATCTTTGCTGACGTCTAGCTAATAGGGTGTAGGGTGGTGATGGGGATGGCGAAGATGTTGGAGCTGAAACAGGATTAATAAGAAGAAATGCAGAAAATGTAGCAACTCATTTGGAGGAGCTGCAGGTCTTGAGGCACATGGCCTGGATGATGCAGATGCAAAATTCTTTATAAAGTTCTTTCAGTAATTGTTCTCTACCTGAATAGACCAGATGTAAAATTCGTAACGTAGCACAAGGTCGCTTTGCACATGGATATTTTTATAGGCTAGGTTCAGGGGCAAGTAAGTCTATTTGGGAGAGTAATTTGCCGCTGGTATGCACCAGACACCATTTATACATATACCTCGTTAATACTAACAGAATCCGTTCAGTTTGCATGCTAATTAAAATTTCAGGTAGGTTAAGTACAAAATACTAAATCCAAGAAAAGTAGTCTGCAGTATGTTCAAAATAGGCAAAATTAGCGAAAGGTCTCTATAGTGGATTGTATCCAGCCTCCAATCCAAGCAAATAACTTTTTAAAGCCTCTGGTCCACTCAGCTAACTATTTGCAGCCAGAAGTCCCTGCGTCCACATGATCACATTTTTCAGGACTAATTTGCCTTTTCAACCTTTTTAGACATAAAACTTTGAAATTTAAAAATTCATATCTTGTATTATCCCTCTTCTTCTGCAACGAGCCTAGGTTTGTTAGGGTTGGATCGCTCTTTAAAAGAGCAGGAGATTGGTTCCGATCTTGAGGGGGCCACGATGATTACGTTTCCCACAGAAATTTAAAACGGAGAAAGGGGTTCTCGGGTTTGCTATTACGGAGAAGGAGACACACAAGGATCGATTGTTGGAAGGATTTCCGGGTGTTTTCCAATCTCGGTTCTTGCGCCGCCAGTGTCGCTGGAGAAGGATCACCATCAACAGTCGCCATAGGTTCTTCCGGAATCGCCACCGGACCCACATCTTTGCCGACTTCCTTCTTGTCGTCATTGAGACGACAGAGGAGTCGATCGGTGACTCTGTTGACACCCTCACCGTCGTCGGTTCGTAGCCGCTCTTCGTTGGAGAAGAATCCTAGTCGCCGTCGTGCCGTGGTCGGAGAGGAAGAAGAAGATCGCTTCAGCAGTTGCCTCCATCGGTTCTGGTTGCAGAACCAGAACAGAACACGAAGAAGAAAGTGGTACAGAATCGGGCCTGGCCCAAACCCACAAAACCCAACGATCCTACCTTTACAAGTGGCGCATGGTAATGATCCTACTTTTACTATACTAGCCATCTACTGTTAGCATGTGATGACTGCGGCACAAATTCCAAATGGGGGCTAGTGTATAGATACATATGTGGACCATCTAGCTGGATTTGGTATTGGCCCAACCCATTGATATGGGAAATCAGAAAATAAATAAGTGAAGGAGACTGACACGGAGATGTGGACGAGGTCGCGCTTTGCCGCGTGGGTGGCACCAGAAATGGCGTTTTTCGCCGGAAAATACATCTTCTGGTGAGGAATCTGCCGAAAAACGACGGGAATACATGGTTTTACAGAGAAATCGGCGATTGAAGGCCCTTTTATCGTCAACCGTCGAATTGGATAGAGAGCGAGGAAAGGTGAGGGAAAGGAGAGAGAAGAGCTTAGTTGTAGGCTTCACTGAGAAGGGTTTTTATCTGATTTTTTTTATCAAGTTTAGCTGAGTTTTTTCAAATTTATCTAAATTCTGAACAAACTATCTGATTTTTTGGCTATTTATCTGAATGCTGGAACAAATTTATCTAAGTTCTGAACAAATTTATCTGAGTTTTTAACAAATTTATTTGAGTTTTTGAAAAATATAGTTGAGTGCCTCACAAATTTATCTCCATTTTGAAAATTTTATTGAGTTTTTGAATGAATATTTATGTGTTTTGGCAAACTTATTTGTATTTTCTTATATATTTGTGTTTTTGAATTTTATTTGTGTCTTTTGAAATTTATTTATATTTTTTAAAAATAAACTTAACTAAGTTTTGACAAAAATACTTGAGTTTTTGGCAAATTTTTCTGAAATTTGAAAAAGTAATTTATCTTAATTTTGGAAAATGTATTTGTGTTTTTTTTAAATTATTTATATTTTGTAATTTTATTTACGTATTTTGAATTTTATTTGCGTCTTTTGAAATTTATTTGCATTTTTTGAATTTTCTTTGGATCTTTTGAGATTTATTTGAGTCTTTTAAAATTTATTTACATTTTCTGAAATTTATTTGGATCTTTTGAAACTTATTTGCATCTTTTTAAATTTATCAGCGTTCTTTTGAGATTTATTTCTTTTTTTTAATTTATTACATTTTTTTGAAATTATTGCATTTTTTTAAATTTACTTGCGTTATTTTGAAATTTATTTGTGTGTTTTTAGAATTTATTTGAAAATCTCGTTAATGGGATTCCATTAATCATGGGAGATGATTTTAAGAAAGGGTAAATTAGACATTTTAGGTATGAGAAAGTATGAGAAGGACCTTTGGCTGCATTACTTTTTTTGTGTACTGTTTGCAACAGAGTTATGCTTTGAATGACCTCCGACCGAAGCCCCCTTCAAAATATAGATAGGTATTCTGTTATCATCCCTAAAAAAAAATATCGAAGTCCTGTGGGCTTAAATCCCATAAATACTCTATACTTAAAAAGCGTGCTCCGGCGTGGGGGAACGAAATCCTTTTATGGGAGTTAAATTCCTTGCGAGGCAAGCAAGACACAATTTTTTTTTAGTCCTGCTTTTGGCACACAGATTTATCTTTTCCCACACAGACACTTAAAAAAAAAAACCTATGAAATTACCTTTTTGCCCACCCTCTTCCTTTCTAACTCCCCACCTCCCCCTTTCACCTCCAGCTCCGGCCGAACTCTCGTCCCCTTCTCTCACTCCCTCTCCCTACTGTTTTCCCTCTCTCTCTCCCTCCCTCTCCCTCCCCAATTGTTATCTCTCTTTCCTCCTCCCTTTCCCTCCCCCCACCTTCCCCTTCACCTCCGGCTCCGCCTGGACCGGCGAGCGCCGGCGGATCCCTTCTCCCACTCTCTCCCTCCCCCACTGTTCTCTCCCCCTTCTCCCGGTCTCTCCTTCCCCATCTCTCTCCCTCTCCTTCTTTCTCTCCCTTCTCTCTCCCTTCTCCCCGTTTCTCCCTCTCCCTTCCTTTCCCCGCCGGCAGTAGCAGATCGGGAAATCGGTTGCGCTAGCAGTGGGGAGGGAGAGGGAGGAAGGGAGGGAGGAGAGGGAGAGAGAAAAAGGGAGGCCGATCGATCTTGTCCAGAGCCGGAGGTGAAAGGGGAGGTGGGGGAGATAGAAAGGAAGATGGTGGGCAAAAAAGATAATTTTACAGGTTTTTTTTTTTAATTATGTGTGGAAAAAGATCAAACCTGTGTGCCGATAGGAGGACTCTTTTGTTTTTTAAACGGAGAATAGATAAACGAAAGAGAAACCTTCACTTAAAACACTCTTTCCAAAACCTCCTCTGAAATAAAAGGGGAAAAAAACTCGCATTATCATCATCACAGCCGTCCGAACTAGGGTTGTCAATATGGATTCTCTTCCTCGGTTCCGATCGATCATAAGATGACCACGACTCGCAATATTTAATAACACAATCTCTCCTCCTCCTCCTCCTACGAACTAGGGTTGTCAATATGAATTATCTTCCTGGGTTCCGATCCATCATAAGGCGACCACGACTCGCAATATTTTTTAACACAATCGTTCCTCCTCCTCCTATCCTCTGAGAACTAGGGTTGTTAATATGAATTCTCTTCCTCGGCTCCGATGTATCATAAGACCACCACGCCTCGCAATATTTAATAACACAATCTCTCCTCCTCTCCTTCCTGGCCAGTCGGAAATCCACACTCTCCCAAAACCCCGGACCGGCTTTTCACATAATGATCCAGTTTCAATTCCCCTCGAAGAACCAATACCGCAGATTTTCCAATCGTCGGGAAACCCCTGTCTGGACTTGTTCAACATGGCCCGATTCACACCACCGGAGACGGTCAGGGAGCTGCTGCCGCATGCTTGGGCCCACAACCCTCTCACCACCCTTAAGCTCATCCTTCGTCGGAGGGTGAACTGCTTTGGCTTGTCTTTCTGCGAAGACAATGACGGTGAGAAAGACGTTTACGCGATGGTTTTGTGGCTCCACCAAAACCATCCTAAAACCCTGGCTTTGAACGTGAGGTGGTTTGTCCAACTCGGCTACATGAAGCATCTCCTCGACATCCTCTCCAATGAAAATGAATCTGAAGCGAAGACGGAGAAGAATTACAGCTACAGGTTCCTCCATGACAAGATCTCTGATTTCTTTGCCGAGTCGCTGAAATCCGATATTGGGTTCTTGAGTTCGGGCAACATTAGCAAGATTGGCCTCGCAGCAGAGTGGTGCCCGGAGCTCTCCACTCCGCAGTGCGAGAGCATTGCTAAGAGGATTTTCCCCCACGAGTCGCACCCTGACATTGAAGAGGCGGACTACTCCAACAGAGCCCTCAACAGGCTGTGGGAGGAGATTCTTGCTCCTCTGGACAGATTCCTTCACTTGCCAGATGGATTCAGAAACTCACACGTGCTTTATATTCATGAACGTATGGCCTCTGTCGTCGGGAAAACATACAATAACCTCCTTAAGAAGCATCAACCAGGAAGGTTTGTGAAGCTTTTTGCGGAACTAGAAAAGAAATACAACTACTTCTCTAAGAATCATCAACCAACAAGGTTTTTCAAGTTTGTTGCTAAATTAGATGAGTGGGAGGCAATGAACACCCCGGAAGCCCTGCTTCCCCATGAGATCCTCTCATATACCAACATTGGCGAGGAGGTCAAGAAGTTGCAATGGAAGAGAGTGGTTGAGGATCTGTCCACGAAGGGGAAACTGGGTAACAGTCTCTCAGTCTGTCATGTCTCTAAGAGCATGAACATCTCTGGGAGACAGGATAACTCTACGATCACTTATGGGAAAGTCGGTGATTTCTCTAGGACTATAGCGGCGACATGGATGGAGGTGATTGTGGCGCTTGGGCTCTTGATTTCTGAACTGAGCGAAGAGCCATGGAGAGGGAATGTCATAAACATCAGCCCAAATCCACAACTGCATAGAATTCAGGGGGAGACGTTGCAGGAGAAAGACGAATTCATTAAGAGGATGAAATGTGAGGAGAGCATTGATTTCCAGAAGGTGTTTGATCGAATTCTTGATGTTGCTGTTGCTTCAAAATTAGACAAGGAGAAGATGGTGAAGAGGGTGTTTGTATTCACTGCTATGGGGTTTTGTCAGGAATGGATGGGTTCGTGGGAGACGGATTATTGTGCTATCCATAGAAAGTATGAGGAGAAGGGTTACGGGTCATTGGTGCCGGAGATTGTGTTTTGGAACATGTGTGACTTAACATCATATTGGTTGCAGCCTCCGATTGCAGGGAGAGACAAGGGAGTGGTGCTGATTAGCGGGTTTTCAAAGAATCTGTTGAATATTTTTCTTGAAAATGGAGTGGTGAACCCAGAGGAGGTGATGGAAGAAGCAATTGCCGGGGAGGAGTATCAGAGTATCAGTGTTTTTGACTGAGCTCAAGAGGGAAGAAAAAGTAGAAGACAATTGAAATTTGAATGTATGAAATCTTAACCTTTTAGTTTCTATCTATGTGCCTCTTATTGAGATTTAGAGACTCCATTCTCTCTCTCTCTCTCTATATATATATATATATATGTGTATGTATGTTCTGAGGGGGTAGAAATCAGTTACTCAACATACTATATATTTTTAAGAAACTTGCTGTTCTTAAGTTGTTATGGATTCGTAGTTATATTTGCATAGTTGCCTATTTTATGATATTTGTTGGTTCCGGCATCTTTGTTCTATTGGAATTTATGAGATTTAAGAATGTTATTGTATTTTTCCTCCTTTGTTCCCTTGCAAAACTACATAGATAATTAGAATAAATACAGTGGACAATGTATTTTTTTTTTCCTATCTGTAAGCTTTTCAGTATATCTCTCTTGTACTGATTTCTTTTTTATTAATGAAATTCACCTTTTGACAAAAAAAATGAATTCTTGGAATAGAAAGTAGGCTTATTGACCCCTTTGCAAGATACTAGCTGTGACGTGATGTGGAATTTTTCCCTCTTGGCAAGGATCTATATCGTTTGGATTTTCACCATATGATGAAAGTGAGTATTAAGAGTTTGGACCGTGGATGTCGATGTTCTTACTTTATTTATGAAGAGATGATCTCTTGAGTTGATAATGCAAAATGATGAATTTTTCTTAAATTCCTATCTAGATTAAACAAAATTTAAATATCAGTTTTTATTACACATATTTCAATGCCCTGGCTAGTCTCACCAGTTTTGTAGGCTACCATTATATGTGGACCGGCAAAAATGTCAGATATGTTTGAATCCGTGGCCTGCCGATGTTAGAGTCACCTCAAGTTTAGTGAGGAAATCAGATTTAGTTAGGGAACATATATGAGCAAGGGATTGAATCATTCTTTTTAATTTCGTACCGAAATTTTTTGTTTTGGTCAAGTGGCCAAAATGAATTTTCAATCAAAATCTTTCGGTTTGAATTTCGGTCAATTTTGGCCGAAATTAGGGATTTCGGCCGAAATGGTATTTTACATAATTAAATTTTTTTATCTTTTTTTTACAGTATACTTTGTATTTCGTATATTTCCCCAAAATATAACTCCAAAAAATTTACTAGAATGGATTAAATCTATATTTATTATTTTTTCATTTTTTACATATATATAGTATGTTATATTTTCCCCTAATTCCAAAAAATTTTGCCGAAATTCCGAATTGGCCGAAACTTCTCATTTTGTAGGCTAGAGCGAAATGGGTCCAAAACGATATTAACAACTATGCTATCAATATGTTTGGATGGTTCGTATTAGATCTAGGTTATTTGTCTATACAAGGGATGGAAAGCCTTTTGGCTATTTAGATTAAGATTATTGATAATGATAAGTGAAGGTTCTAGGATCCTTCCCCGAGTTTTCCTCGAGATCTCTAACGCCTCCTGCTTTGAAGGATGAGAGCCCAAGTTAGTAATGCATCTGGATCGGAGTTTGGTGAAAGCTCATTTTTTCAGGCTTGCCTGATCTATCCCCCTATCTCTCCATCTTTTATCCTTGCCCTGCTTGGATCCCCCTCCATTCCGCATTCAATTGGTATCAAAGCCGAAGATCGATCCACCCCGGTTTTGATAATCGGCATAGGTATCTTCCTCTCAAACCACAATCCGTCTCTCATAAATTCTAAAATCCTGAAATTTCCAAATTTCGAAACCCTAATTACATAGTCGCACATCATCCTCTCTGATCGGTACCACCTAAGCCCCACTCCACATAGTTGAACCCAAAATCCCGAAATAACCATTGCCAAATATCCCATAAACTCCAACACCACAAAATAAAAACCCCAAATCAACCTTCCATAACATGAAAAATTGATGCGGAACAGAGGAGAATGCAGGGCATGCAAGGATAGAAGATGGAGAGATAAGGGGACAGATCAGGTGAACCAAAAAAGTTGGGATTTCACTAAACTTCGATCTGGAGGCGATATATTGGCTTGGGTTCTCACCAAACTTCAAACCAGGAGACGTTAGAGATCCCAAGGAAAACTCGGAAAAGGATCCCAGAAGCTTCACTTTTCATTATCAATAATCTTAGTCTAAAGAGCCAAAAGGCTTTACATCCCTTATATAGAAAAAGAAATAACCTAGATCTAATTCGGACCATCCAAACACATTGATAGACATGATTAAAACTTCTAAACTTAAAACATGAATAAAATTGTTAATAAAATAAAAATAGATAGCTAGGCCCATTAGCTTGTCGAGACAAATTAGTCGTGCCCATTGGCGGGTCAACCCATGGGGGGCAATGGGTCTGTCCAGCCTCAATTTAACATGAGACTTTGGAAGCCAACAACAGATAGGGACTTTTTGGTGGCGTCCTTCTTTGTTGCTTTGTGAGGCAACCTCTCCATTCCCTCTCTAGTGGGTAGCTTATGGAAATCCAAAGTCCCTCATGTGTTGGCCTTAGGTTGGGCTGCCTATGATGGAGATATTATGACAATGGATAATCTTTGTAGACATAAGATGATCATTGTGAATGCTTGCCCAATGTTTGAAGGACGAAACAGTAGACAATCTTTTGCTTCAGTGCACGGGGTGCTTAGGCCGTTTGGAAGATGGTTTGAGATGGTGCGTTATCAATAAGGTCCTCCCCGCTATTACACTCTCTTTCAAGGGTGGCTGCTTCTAGGCAAACCTCCTGGTTGTCTCTGCATCCCTACCTCCTTTATTACTGAGCGGTCATTTAGAGGCCTTAGCTGGTGATCCGGGTTGTTTCCCTCTAGACGATGAAGACACTTTATTGTTTGAGGCATGGGATATGGCGGTTAATCCTTCAAGAAGTAGGGTTATGTGGAGGGCTTCCCATAGTTATCAATGCCATTTCGCTTCAACCGAAATGGCCGAAACTTTTCGTTTCGGACCACTAACTGAAACGAAAACCATCTCCAAACTTTTCAGTTTGGATCTTAGACTATTTCGGAACAATCAGGTCCGACCGTTCACAAGAAGAAAATGGTTTCGGTGCAGAGAGATCGTCCAAGAAGAAAAAAATGGGATCGCTGCAGAGAGACCATCCAAGAAGAAGAAAATGGGTTCGCTGTAGAGAGATCGTCCAAGAAGAAATGGGTTCGCTACAGAGATCGTTGAAGAAGAGAGGGAAGCTATTGGGCGACATGGAGTGAGAGAGAGAGGAGAGCGAATGTGGCTGATTTTTGGATGAAGTGGAAATGGGTTCGCTATAGAGATCATCGAAGAGAGAGAGAGAGAGAGAGAGAGAGAGAGAGAGAGAGAGAGAGAGAGAGAGAGAGAGAGAGTTTCAGAGATCGTCGAAGAAGAGAGGGAAGCGATTGGGAGAGAGAGAGAGAGAGAGAGAGAGAGAGAGAGAGAGAGAGAGAGAGGAGAGCGAATGTGGCTGATTTTTGAATAAAGTGGATTTGATTTTGGCCTCAGATCGGAGAGTGAGGAAATGAAAATTTTTGGGGCGAGGCTCCACTCACGTGTGGGTTGAAAACACTTAGAATTGTTTCATCGCAGTGGGCATCGCACGTGTTGAGCGGACCTCTGCTCATATATATATATATATATATGGGGTACGCTACAAAATTTCCCGGGAGTTTTATAAAGAAAAACTCTCATTTTTTAGCCTATCAAAGTTTAACACATATGTCATCCTTATCTTTCTCTCTCTCTATATACATATTAAAAGCATGACATGGGGCAAAAAACGCCCCCTTTAGAATGGGGCAATTTAGAGAATATCCCTATATATGGATATTTCTGTGCATCCTTCCCTCACCATATGGTGAGGGCCAAACTTAATGGGGCCTATCTGGGGACCTACTGATCATGGGACTTGTGGGGGATGGAAAGAGATATCTTGGATGAGCCCATATATCAAATTTGGGGTCAATCCAATGCCCCTAACCCGTTCATCCGTGGCCCACACATTTAACGACTTCATATTAAAGGAAAAAATTTAACCCTCGATCCAACGGTCCAATCCATTTGGATAGGTGAAAACTCAAAGGGTCTAGTGTACTTAAGGGGGTTACATGTGTGTGGATGGTTCAAATATATTATAAAGTCAACCCTACTATGTTGTCCCTCACCATGGGATGGATGCACATGAATAATTTATATATATATGGGAGGCGGTCCTGTAAGGACTGTCCTTACGGTCCGCACTGTTCAGAACGCCCACTGGTGAGGGATAGCATAGTAGAGTTGATTTTATGAAACATCCGAACCATCCATACGCATGGAACCCCCTTAAGTACACTAGACCCATTGAATTTTCACCTATGCAAATGGATTGGACCGTTGGATCGTGGGTCAAATTTTTTCCTTTAATATAAACTCATTAAATTTGTGGGCCATGGATGAAGGGGTTAGAGGCATAGGATTGACCCCAAATTTGATATATGGTCTCATCCAAGATGTCTCTTCCCATCCCTCACAAGTCCCATGATCAGTGGGTCCCTAGGTGGGCCCCACTAAGTTTGTCCCTCACCATATGGTGAGGGAAGGATGCACAAAAATATCCCCTATATATATATTTTGGAATATGCTCCTATGAGAGATATCTCTCACCTTATAGGAAAGATTGTGTGGGGGCCCTCACATTTAAGTTGTTGGCATTGGATATGGATGTGAGGGCCCCCACACAATCTTTCCTATAAGGTGAGAGATATCTCTCATAGGAGCATCTCCCATATATATATATCAATCAATCTCGGGTTGGGCGGGCCGAGCTTCGGCCAACTCATTATAGCCTAATTTGGGCCTGGGCCGAGCTTGGACAAATAGTTTAGAAGCCGGGCCCAGCCCATGAACACCCTACAAACAACCCCATATCTGTTTCCCCAAATCAGTAATAACATCCATGTAACAGTATAATCATAGATCCACCTCTTAACAAATCCACATTCCATTCGTTTAAGAACCCACCTACACCAGCTTCTCTGTAGCCCATTTGACAACGAATCAGTAATAGCTAAAAAACGTTGATTTATCAGGAGAAGCCAATCAATGAACAACTTCTTGAATGGTCTAGAGAGCCAAAATTGGACTGATCAATGGATCATAACCCACATGTCAGTTGGTTCTAAGATGAGAGTTAGAGCAATCTTGGCCCTACTCCCTCCCAGTTGGGAAGCTTTATGTATTTCATCATCAAATGGGTGCGTGGGAGAAACCCAATTGACATTAAGATATGGTCACTAGTTAATGTGCTGTTAGCAGGGCCGGCTCTGAGGTTTGGGTGGCCCTAGGCGAGCTCCTAAAATGGGCCCTGTCTTAGAAAAGGAAAAAAAAAACACGCATAATATTTTTTCTGTAGAAGGAACATAGAACTTAACCCCACTAGCAAGATAAAATAAAACATAGCTAGTGCCAAAATAATTACAAAAGCAAAGAATCATCTAAAATTTACTCGTCTCGCAATTTTCGCTGCAAAATCAGTAATTACATTTGTATAATCTATCTTCTCTACCAACTCTTTTTCAATGGATAACATAGCCAGTCCATTCAGTCTTTCTTGCGACATGGTTGACCGAAGGTAAGACTTGATCATTTTCAACTTAGAAAAACTTCTCTTTGCAGAGGCAACTGTTACTGGTAGAGTCAACAAAATTCTGTAAGCAACCCAGGCATTCGGAAAGCAACTAGCCCTTTAGTTCAAATGAGTTAGCACATCAATTGCCTTCTTTATGTCCTCTGGTAAAACTTCTCTCAAGATTTGCAATTCTAAAAGTAACTCTGTCCCATTAATATCAGAGATGCCATTATGTTTCAAAAACTCTGCAAGGTTGCCACAAGAAGCTATTAAGCAATTCCTATCTGCAGACTTTAACTTCTCCAAATTAAACAAAAACCCGAAAGTTTTCTCATATACTTGAAATTGTTCAAACCTATTCTTAAGTGAAGAAAGAGCTTGGTCTATAGTGAAAATGAAGTAATTGACTCTGAAGGATTCTTCAGCTGATTGTGGAACCTCTTCATCGGCATTCTCATCAAATTGTCTCTTTATACGTATAATACGTTTTTCACGGAAAACATGTTAAATTTCCATAGTACTTTCAACTTCTTTAGCTTCTATCATTACTTCTTCAAATCCAGTTTCTCTATACTTTTCAAAGAAAGAAATGAGCATTTTCAACTCACTAATAGCAACACCCATCTGCATATCTTCTGCTTGCATCAGTTTGCTAACAGTGTTAACACCACTCAGTATAGTGTGCCAAGCAATCATGCCGACCAAGAACTCAAAATTCTCAATTTCATGTATGGCTAGGGACTCGGCTTCACTCTATCTTCGGATCATCACTACTATAAGCCAAGTGAATTAAATCATCTCTTATCTCTCGAGCTTGACTTCTAATAGCCTTAACACTATCCACCCGACTTTCCCAACGTGTTGGCGACAATGTCTTTAGAGTAAGATTCGGAGCCTTTTTCACATGGTCTTTGAAAACTTGCCAACGCTTTGTAGAAGAAGAAAACAATGTATAGACACGTTGCACCACACCAAAAAAAGATACTGCTTTCGTACAAGAATTGGCCATATCACACAATGCAAGATTAAGGCTATGGCAATAGCATGGAGTATAGAAAGCTCTAGGATTTATTTCGAGTAATCTTTTCTGTACACCTTTATGTTTGCCTTTCATATTACATCCGTTGTCATAGCCTTGTCCTCTCACACGGCCGTCGGAGAACATTATCATCACCAAAGAAGTACTTCACATGATGAGCACCTTCGGCCTAAAGAAAAAATATTGCGCCCTGAAGCTGGACATTCGGAAGGCATATGACAAACTCTCTTGGGCTTTCCTGCGAGACTGTTTGCAGCAACTAGGCTTTGCCTCGCGAATCATTTCTCGAATCCTAACTTGCATATCTACTGTCTCTTATCGGGTGAAGATAAACGGACACTTGTTAGAGCTCATACACCCTCAGCAGGGCCTTCGTCAAGGCGACCCTATGTCCCCGTACCTGTACATCATATGTGTTGAAGCTTTAACAAAGATGTTCACCAATTTGGCTGTTAGCAGGCCAACTCTCTTCCAAACAATTGCACCAGGAGGAGATCGGATACCCATCCTACAATACGCCGATGATATGTACACTGTTGTTCTTCCGGGCGTCAAGTATGATAGGTTCTAGAGTCAAGCGAGTCCTCGATAAATACGCAACCGAGGCGGGCTAGTGGACAAACCAACTCAAATCTAGCCTGACCTTCAGCCGCAATACAGAGAGATCATCCATTAGGACAGTTAAAGGTGAATTGGATATCAATATTGTAACAGATTTTTTCACATACTTGGGTGAATCTATTGGCATCGGCATATCCAAAAAGCTCACAGCCTCACATGTGTACTCTCGTATCTCTAAAAGAATTCTCCATTGGCGGGGGAAAGCTCTGTCACTATTTGGCCGCAGAACAATGCTGCAATCCGTTTTAACCGCAATTCCCCAATACTGGACAGGCTTCCACGAGCTATCGATGTATTTCCAGTGCAAAATAAATTAGGTCGGCCTAGTCTTCTTTCCTATGGAGGGGATCCTTAACTGCTGCTGGCTCGTATCCCCTGGCTTGGGATAAGTTGAGCTAACCACCGAGGGAAGGGGGTCTGGGCATAAGAGATGTCACTATCTAGAATCAGGCAGGCATAGCCCATCTAATATGGTGATTCCTCCTACAGGATAAGGCATGGTGGACTAAGATACTAGCTCAAAAGTACCTTAGAGGCCACTCATTTCAACACTGCCCCATCAAGGGAATGGATTCATATACTTGGAAGGCCATCATGAAGCACAAACACATCATACTTCATAATCAGCGATGGGTGATTGGTTTGGGCACGATAATCTCAGCCCTAGACGAGGAGTGGGTCCCCGGGATGGGTCGGCTGCGAGAGACTCTACTATGTCTTGTTACAACAGTGGCAACTTCATCTCACTCAGCTCTTCCGGATCTATCTAACCTGAGGGTCGCTGATCTCATCACCCACTCTCACTCTGAGAAAACATGGTATGTTACATTACTGGCATGCAAGTAAGCTACTAAATATGCACACAACTTAAAACTTGCAAGCGCACAAGTGAATTGTAAGTATGAGGTCGATCCCACGAAGACTTTGTGATAAAACAATGTCGAAATTAACTAAAAATCAGAATATTAAATGGAATAATTGAATGATGAAAGATTGAATTAAACTAATAAAACAGTAATTAAAGTATCAAAAACTAAATGGAAAGTAACTTAAAACACACAACTAGTATGAGAATTGAAAATAATAAGAATGAATGAACTAGGGTTTCATCTACTCCCCTAACCAATCATATGCATGTCCCTTATTATCTTTTAATAAAAATTAGATTTTATTAGTGACATCTATCAACCTAGACCATGGCATATGCGTCTAGATTATTATTCCCCTAAACCTAATTTATGAGTGGCATACTACATGAATTGCTTATTATGATGCAAAAACTAGGGCTGTAAGCGGTCGATTTTCGGTTGGTTTTACGACATATGACACTCGGGCCGAAACTTTCGGTTTTACAATTTTGCAATAACCAAAACCGACCAAAGTACATATACTGGATATTGGAAACTGACATTTCGGTTCGGTCGGTTTCGGTCGGTCTTCGGTTAATGGGCTGGGCCTAATTTGTGCTCTCTCTTAATAACTGACAATAGTGTCAAATACAAAATAATTTGTGCTCTCTCCCTCTCTCAGTGAGAATGTACTTATATATGTGCATATTCCTTTTTGGCTTGTGACCTGGGCACATTATGTTATGTTATGTTAGTGATTGCAATGTGCACATGCAGATAAACATTTTTAAATGAAAAAAAAAAAAAAAAAACAGACTCTCCAGCCATTTCACTTTGATTGATAATTAGCAGCTGGAATCTGTATAAATATTCTATTTTATTAGAGCCTTTGAACTTGAAGTCAGCCGTCAGCCAGCAATATCTTGATCATAGACTCATAGTGCCTAGCTCGGAAATCTAATGCATCTAAATAATTTGTTCGGTCGGTTCGGTTTTAACTGAACAGTTTCTACATAATTATAAAAACCGACTGTTGAAAAAAAAAACAATAACTTACAAAAACCATTCGATCAGTTTTGTTTTTAAAAAAATCTATAAACCGGCCAGGCGGTTCGGTTTTCACGGTTAATTTTGACAGCCCTAGCAAAAACTAAGCATGGCATATGTCCTAGTCAAAACAAACATAATACATAAAACAATGGGAAAGATAAATGCATGAGTCTAAGCATGGCATATACTTAGCTTATTCATGGTTCCAAACCCTAAATGCTTAACATCAAGATCAATCAAAATTAAGTTAGCTACTCTTAAAATTAATTGAACATCACATAGTTGGCATGGCATATACACAACTCATCAATTAATAACATGGTTTAGAAACTCAACTAATAAAGCTGAAATATGAATTAAAAGATGCCAAAAGAGACTACATATAACTAGGATAGGGTTTCAATTATACCCTAGCCCTAAAAAGTTTAGCTACTCATGTCTTTAATGAAAAATAAACTAGAAAATAGAGTCATAAGAAGAAAACTAGAAGATGATGAAGATGTAGTGGATGGCCAGCAACTTTTTCCCTTTATTCTTCCTCCAAAAGCTCTCCAAAGATGGCTCCAAAGGTGTTGTATGGCTGCTGTCTCTATGGAATGATAGTGGCTGAATGGTGGCTGGGATTATGGAATGAATGGTGCTGGACGTGTACTCCCAATTTATGCTTTTTGCAAAAGCATCTCTTTTGTGAATAGATCCCCTCCTTTTTAGACTTTTCTCCTTGTATAATTAGATCTCCATATTCCTTTAAAATTCTGCTTCCTAATTAGATTAGAATAGGAGTCTTCTTTCTTGATTATCAAGCTTTCTAAATCTGGTCCCACTTCTATCTTCCAGAAACTTATTCACATGGACCCACAAATTTGAGATTAATTGCAAGGAATTAAATCTGAACTTTTGACATAAAAGTGGGTCCTATTTGGTGCATGCAACATGAGTGTGGGATCCCTCTTTTAGGACTTTTATCTTGGCTTGAACTCTTGGTCCAAACTTTCCTTCTTTTTCTCCATTCTTGAACTCTACTTTTAACTTGAATAAGACTTCTAATTTATGAAATTCTTTTATTTGCAATAGATGTGGGCCCCTTGGCGTGTAACCCTAGATTGGATTTCTTCCTTTTTTTTCTTTCTTTCTTTTGCTTTTCTTCTTTGATTAGAATTTCTTTCTCTGATTCTTTCCTTCTTTGAATTGTAAGTTCCCAAAGAATTAGAAATTAGTCTTAAAATCTGGAATAGCTTGGATGGGACCTACCATGGCCCTACTTGATGATTCACGCCCATCTCTTCATGAATTCTTCTCTTTTTGCTCCTTTTTACCTTTACATATAGATTAACAAAAACTATGTAAAATCAAATAAAATAACTATGACTAGAACAAGATTAATCAAAAATTAGGGTTTAGATTGCAAACAATTAAGCACTTATCAATTACTGCGTAGCTTGTGGCCGGACTTCATTGTCCATGCTATAGTCAAATTGCCTTTGGGTACTCACCATATCCGTTGTTGGCAGAATGAACCGGCGGGTACATGCCGCTTTCGATCTTTTTACAGCACAATCTTTCCGCGCACTATGGGGCCTTCCTTGCCATGGGAAGTAGCTTGGCAGCTTGATGTTCCACCTAAACTTCTTTTTTTTTTGTTGGCGGCTACTGCATGATCGGTTACCAACTAGATCACGACTATCTCGTTGGTCAGCCCAGGTGGACCCTGCCTGCCCTCTCTGTAACCAGGTAGATGAACTAGTGGACCATATCTTTCACTCTTGCCCATTTATTAAATCTGTTCGGGCACTGTTCTCACCCTCAGTTCGACCACCACCACGGATACCCAATGTTGCCTCCTGGTTCTGGCACGTGGTCAATCCTGAAGCTCGCAAACTAGGAATAATAGTTTTCTGGTATCTCTGGAAAAATATGAACAATTATATCTTCCAATATCACCGTCTCATTTGTACACAGGTCCAAGAAGCATGCAAGCTGCCTCCACAGATTGGTGGCGACCCCCATCCCCGGGCTGGATCAAGTTAAATTTCGACGGCTCTTTCAACAGCAGTAATGGCAAAGCATGTATCGGAGGACTGATTCGCGATCTGTTTGGTAAGCTACTGATGGCTTTCAGTGATCAATTTCTAGGTTTCGTCGTAAACCTAATTGGTTACTTCCAATTACGTAAATCCATAGTTCAAACCGCACTCAAAGGTAGGGCATTTCCCATTGATATAGGAACTTCTGTACCGGAAACAATGGTATCTCCAATTATAGCCCCTCAGTAACGGCAGCAAGTGATTGAGTTCAGTAGTTCCTCATATAAAATTATTGACACTCCAGATATGGTAATATGGAGAAGACAAAATTGTTTGAAGCACGGACAGAAGCGGAAGCGACCCTTGTTTCAAAGAGAAGAGGATGGGTTATTCACATTTCATTTGATGGTCAGAGGTGAATTGAAAGCTAAGTGGTGGTAATTCTAAAAATTCCCCCGGGGAAAAATAGAGATGTCTCCTACGTTACCCGTAATATGTGGAAGTAGCGACGTAATTTCATAGAGTCATTCGGTCTGAATGCTACATGAAGAACATAAGCCAGATGACGAAACGGAAAGACCTACACAGTAGAGGCCCATGCCAACCATCCACTGGAATCAGAGCTACTGGCCTTACAAAGGAGGATTTTCCATGCAAGTGAGTTTGCTGCAAAGCCTATTCAGATCGAAGCGGACTGTCTCGCGCTCATCACGACAGTCCAACAGTCAACTACAATGTCTTACGATCTTATGCCAGCTTGGCAACATACCATGAACATGTTAGCCTCCTTAGATACATGGACAGTTTAACTACTGCAAACGTATTGCTAACGGCGTTGCAGATCTCCTAGCAAAATACGATCTCCCTGAAATCCTAGAAGGAACAGCCACGCTGCCTCCACATATTCGCAGTGCAATCAATGACGATCAGCGCCGTGCAGTGGAGTACACCAGGTCGTTTTTCCAGCTGCAACCAGATCACCTGCACTCTTCCACCAGCAACAGATATGGCTAAGGATCGTCAGCTCTTCTACCTGAGCCCCTCAACCCAGGCGCCAACCCCCATCTTCCATCCAGAAGAGAGCAGTACCAGCCACCACGACAGTAATGACTTTGATCCGCAATACCCATGCTACGTGAGGAATTTCACAAAACATTCAGTGACAAAAGTTCAACGGTCCACTTTTTGGGTGCTACTATACTATAGGATACTTCCCTACTTTTCTTTCATGTTTAAGCTCACCTGTACTTTTTTTTTCTTATTTCTTTTTTTTGCATCAAATGTAGTAGTGGGTACTGCAATCATTTATGTAATACCCAACCTAGTTCCTAAATAAAATGACCCAACTTTCAGCTAAAAAAAACATGATTGAGGGAAAAAAAAAAAAGAGACTTTGCTGATCCATCAATAATATTATGGGAAAATTACCGTACGGATGGCCCAAGACCCGACAATTATCCCATACCAGATGAAAGACTGGAATTTACCGGATAAAAGATCGTACACAAAAGGACGACCAAAATGGGACGGTTTTACCCTTTTTCTAGCGATATCCTAGGGATGTAGGATATCGAAAGATTCAATATCCCAGGCGCATAGTTCGATATCCTAGGCCTGTAGGATATCGCACAGTTACCTACTCCCATCCCATCACAAATCACAGCTTTTCACCTTTTGTGGACCTCCGTTTCCATACGGTATCAGAGTCTCTCAGAACTCCTCTTTCAGCTCTCCATGGATGGAAGCTTTGCCTTGTTTGATGCCCTCTCTGGTTTGCTTGTTTGGAGTAGCAACACCAGCAGTTTGGGTGTTCAAACTGCCAGTCTTTTGGATACCGGGAATCTTGTTCTCATGGGTTCTGGGCAGGAAGTGGTTTGGGAGAGCTTCCACAGGCCCACAGACGCTCTCCTTCCTGGCCAGTCTCTCCATTAGAACGTATTGCTTGATGAGCAGTTGGTTGCTAAGGTGACTGATTTTGGTCTACAGGGCCTCATGGAGAAAGAAGATGCTTCTTCATCAGAAACTCTACCAGAGCGAGATGTTCACAGGTTTGGGGAGATGTTACTGCAGATTTTTATGGCAAAGAGGGATGTTCTCAGAAGTGATGTGTTTTCTTTGGCATATGAAATGTGTCGAGATTAGAAACTCGGTGAAGTTAGTGACATCGAACTGGAGGGGAGAATAGAATGGGCAGGGGTGGAACGAGTGGTTAGGATAGCATTTTGATGCATGCAAGATCAACCATTGCTTAGACCCTCCATTGGTGAAGCAATTAAGGTTTTAGAAGGTTCTCTTCATGTAGATACACCTCCCATGAGATCTACTTTTGAAATTGATGAAAATCATACAACTGAAAGAGACATAGATGCTGTTGAAGGAACTATAATATGATTTTAAAACCACTTTCACAATGTTGGTGGATGGTCATTAATGGTGAATTTTGGAGCAGTGACGCTTGGATATTTCATTGTGTATTTTTCTCCCTCGGGTACACTTCAATTTCAAGTGTTAAAGATTAACTCATGTACGGCTATCTCATCAATATGGCTTCTTTACTTAAAACTAAAGTGTTGAGCATGAGTATCAAACCTACACTAAAGTATTGGCCCACTTGATCATTTCATTGGAATCTCAATGTCAATATCCATTGACTGTGTCTTCCCTCCACAGTACATAAGATGGGGGCATGTGACTTCCAGATGGGGGCATGTGAGCGTCCCTCCATTCTTGGGATGTTCTCGCTATAGCGAGGGGGGGGGGGGGGGGGGGGGGGGGGTGGGGGTGGGGCGTCTGTGAACGATTTCCTCTGCAATTTTTTTTAAACTATTTTTAACAAACAAATAGGAAAAAAAGCCTCTACTTAAGAACAAAAGACTCCAAATCCATATATAATTGCTATAATTCCCCACACTTAAGAACAACTTTTTCAGGACGTACAGGGGAATTCTTTGAAAAAAAAAAGGGCATTCCATGAAATCCTTTTTTAGAACGTCATCTTTTCATGGCTCAATTAAACATAGAGACTCTTTGTATCTAAACTGAAGGGAGATGACTGGAAATCTGAGATGATTCACCAGCTGAGCTTTGGTAGATGATGATGAAGTGAAAATCAGGTCATCTGATCAAATTGTGGTAAGAAAGATCGGACCCATGTGGTGGGCCTCATTTTGACAAAAAAGTGCATTCTTTTGGACACTTTCTCATGACAACCACCAGAAGCACGGGTCCCTTCCAAAGAAAATGAAGTTATTACTTTCATAAATGCCCATGGTAACTCAAAAACTTTATCGACTAAATGTGAATAACAATTCATGTTTCTGGGAATGGTGCATTTTTTTTTTCAATAACAGAAGCTGATATCTTTCAAATGAAATGAATGTAAGCTCAAGATCTTAAAGTTTATAGAACAAAATCACATTTATTATTTCAGACTATACAAAGTTCTTAATACAACAGAATCACATTTATTGTTCTCGATTGCACAGTGTACTACCCAGAGACTCAAAACTGCGTATCTTCTGCAACATCCAAAGCTGCATTTGAATTGATCATGCTTTTTCGAACCTACATTTTGATTATGTTACTCAAGAATCTTAGCAGCCCATATCTTACAGCTTATGAATATATGGAGACCATAATTTTTCACTTCAATCATAGTGAGCGTAGTCCTACTTATGAATACCCAACAGCAGGGTGCACTTCAATTGGAGTAAATTTTGTATTAGTGCCAGTTCATGGTGGCCACCTAGGTAGTATTAGGAGGTAAATTGATCATAGGTTTGCAAGAATTGTAAAAGTGGGAGTTAAAAACCGGTTGAACTTATTAGAATATGCAATGTCCGCAAAGGTAGGTTAGTCTCAAATGAAAAAGTCTCCACCGCCCGGTCCCCCATGGGGGACCGTGCCACCGCCCGGTCTCAGAATCGGGCGGTGTAGCACGGCTGGTCTCAAATTTAACTTCTTGGAATATTCAATGTCCACTAAAGTGGGTTAAGCTCAAATTCAGATAAAGCAAGTGTGGTCCGAGGAGAAGAGGGTGGTCATGTAACGAAGCTATTTAAATTAAGCACTTCAGATAAAGACAATTGTTCACATATACAATGACTCAGGTTGGACCTAAGACGGACCAATGACTCAGGTTGCAAAGATGACATATCTGATTGCACTAACTTAATTTATGATCATATGATAACAAAAGTAATCCGAGGAGAAGAGGGTGGTCATGTAACGAAGCTATTTAAATTAAGCACTTCAGATAAAGACAATTGTTCACATATACAATGACTCAGGTTGGACCTAAGACGGACCAATGACTCAGGTTGCAAAGATGACATATCTGATTGCACTAACTTAATTTATGATCATATGATAACAAAAGTAATCGATGGGATTCCCTAATGCTTCACAGGTCTCGCTATAGCGAGAACAGGTCTCGCCATAGCGAGACTATGCTTTGTTTCCATTTTCATGTTCCCACTTCAACCTCCTTTCCCACTAACAACAATATCTTCTATGGAAAAATGGTAAAATAAGTAGACAACTCACTAACAACAATATCTTCCATGGAAGTTGAGCCTTATACTAGATTTATCGCTTTCAATGATGGGAAGAAATAATAGAGAATTCTAGAAACCAAGTGAAACCAAATTCCATTGAGCTGCACGAGGCTTTTTTTCCTATATGTTTGTTAAAAACATTTTTAAAAATTAAAAAAATTTTTTGCTCAACACCTCGTTCACAGACCCCCCTCTTCTCGTTCACAAACACCCCCTTTTCCAAAGAGTGGTCTCGCTATAGCGAGACATATTCTCTATAGCGAATTTTTCCACAGAATGTCTCTCGCTATAGTGAGACATATTTTCACTAGCTTCAAGTGAGTGGTCCCGCTATAGCAAAACATATGGCAAGGATGTAGCGAGGAAAATAGGAAACCATTATCGCCAGTCTCGCTGTAGGGTGACCTGATCTCGCTATAGCGAGAATAAATTTCCACATCTTGAAAGCACCCTCTCTTTTTCGGTGTGGGTCCTTCCTCATGGGTCGTGATGTGATGGAATAGGCAGCTGCGACGGGGCTGTAGTTGGAACTGAAGTTGAAACCATGGCGCTTTTGAATCCATGGGGTTTGTGAGGTTTAACACAAGATAAAACCAGGAAAAAAAGAGCGTTGGGGAGACAAGAGAGTTTGAGAGAGTTTAGACTTAATGAAAGTTACGGAGAAGAAAGACGGGAAGAGACAGGGAGGAATAGAGTTTTTTCATCGCTGGAAAAGTCGAGCGGGAAGATGAAAGCTTTGGGCGGGAGGAAGGGAGTAGGTAACTGTCCGATATCTTACAGGTCTAGGATATTGAACTGTGCCATATCCTAAGAGCCTGGGATATCGAGTCCTTCGATATCCTGTAACCCTAGGATATCACTGGAAAAAGGTATTTCTGTCCCATTTTGGATAGTTTTTGTGTACGATCTTTCATCTGGTAAATTGTAATGTTTCATCTGGTATGGGATAATTGTCGGGTCTTGGGTCGTCTGTACGGTAATTTTTCCTAATATTTAAAGAAAACATAAGGGGATTATTTGAATGGAAAAAAAAAAAAACTTTCCACACTACACGTTTTAACTATCGATGATTGTCTCCAATCCCCATTTTCCACTTTGAGACCTTTATTCTCTTTCTGGGTGTTATGAAATAGATTGAGAACTGTGGATAGTTTTCTCCAACTCCATTAGTGACTCTAATAAACAACAAGAAAGCTCAAATGAAAAATTTTTCTGAAATTTACCAACCAAAGAAAACCCAAGATTTAATTTAAAAGATCTTTTTTTTTTTCGATCTTTTCCTTCTGCAACCGGAGATTGCACTAAAGAAAACACATATGACAATTTAAACTATCATCACTTGAGGTGCAAAAAACTCCACAAACGGAGAGAAGTTCCTTTTCTTTGGACCTATCATCTCCCCAAATCACATTCACTTGCAAGATTGGAACGAGGAGCAGCACCCAAGATCCCCGCAATCACGACCGCATCAACATTCTGATTTATCTGCTGACTCAATCTTCTCGACACCACAACCGTCAAATATTTCCTCCTTTCCTTTGCCACCGTCACGCTCCACCTCCGAGCACGGTGTTATAAACAAGAATCTAGATTTAGAAAACTTTATTGTCAACCAAGATCCTCCATGTCAAATCATCATAAGATTTAAGGCGGAAACATAGCTTGATCCATTGTGGAAGTTATTCGCAGGTTGTTGATCTTCCAATCCAATATGGCTATCCAGAAACCTTCTTTCTGATGATGGGATGTCAGAGAGAATAGGAACTTACCATATGAATTGGGGACCATAACCCTAATATATAATAACGAGATTATCATAGGTTTTTCTAATTCTAATTTGTCCCCTCATCAAATTAGAATTACCATTCTGGTATCTATACATTAATCCCATGACAATTATACCCTTAAGCCTTAAAACTTTTAAGTCTTAATTAGATCACTTTAATTTAGGCTTAACCAAAGATAGCATAACACATTTAATATTTACATGTGTGGCCCACATGATGGAATTTTTCCAACAATCTCCTACTAGGCCATAGATGTAACTTAACAAATGTGTATGACTGTATGAGCTCCAAAATTTTGCTATCATAATTTTAGGGTATATCCAAACAATCTCGTCCATTGATTATGCCGTTATAGGATCAAAGCGGTTTTCGTCACATTTAACATGACTAAACCCATTAATGGTCACGTACACCAACATAACCAAATGACATAGACCAATCATGGATGCGTAGCATGGAAAATACATGCAATGTGATCTATACATGTCTATTTCCAACTGGTCCTACTTTATTCCGTAGTGAGATCAATATGGAATACAATGTAACAGAGTGAAATAAACTGAATACTTTATTTCTGATCAGAAAAATATCCAAATACATAAATGCATAAGTATGTCCAAAATTAAACATAAAGCAATATAATATAAACTGATATTAACTCCCACTATAATGTGATATCCTCACACAAAATAACACCCATATGAGCAATGTGCTCATGAAAGACCTTGGGTGGTAATCCCTTTGTAAGCGGATCCGCGATCATGAGTTTGTCCCAATGTGCTTTATGGATATCTGTCCATCCTGTATTCTCTCATTCACAACGAGGAACTTAATGGCAATATGTTTTGACTTAAATGAGCTACTGTTGTTGTTCGAATATAGCACTGCTGACTTATTGTCACAATATAGTGCGAGTGGTCTTTTAATACCCTCCAGAACTTGCAGCCAAGTGACAAAATTCCGCAGCCATATATACCATGGTTGGATGCCTCATAGCATGCTACAAAGTCTACTGCCATGGTGGAATTAGTAACGAGTGTCTGTTGGCACTCCTCCAAGAAATAGCTCCACCAGCTAACAGGTAGATGTAGCCTAATGGGGATTTCATACTGTCTTCACATCCAGCAAAATCGGAGTCGGAATACCCTATGATCTCCAACTGATCCGATCTCCTATATGTGAGCATGTGATCTTTTGTTCTCTGTAAATATCTCATAACCCGCTTGGCTGCTTTCCAATGATCCATTCCAAGATTACTTAAATATCTGCCTAACATGCCAACAATGTACGCAATATCCAGACACGTACACACCTAAGCATACATTAGACTCCCTACAGCTGATGCATAGGGAATCTTTTACATTTCCTTAACTTCAAGGTTAGTTTTAGGGCACTGATTGAGATCGAACTTGTCTCCCTTAGCGACAGGGGTGTCACCTGGTTTGCAGTCCTGCATGCCAAATCTTTTGAGTATTGTATCGATATAACGTCTTTGTGATAATCCAAGAATACCCCGAAAACGATCACGTTGTATTAGGATCCCTAATACAAAGGAGGCGTCACCAAGATCTTTCATCTCAAATTTCTTTGATAGAAATCTCTTGGTTTCATGGAACATGCCTATATCATTTGTGGCAAGCAGTATGTCATCGACATACAAAACCAGGAATATGTGCTTACTCCCACTGAATTTGTGATACACACAATTATCAACAGCGTTTGTCTCAAAACCAAACGAGATAATCACTTGATGAAACTTGTGATACCACGGATGAGAAGCTTGCTTGAGTCCATAGATGGACTTTGTCAATTTATATACAGACCATATTCTTTGGGTCTCCCGACTCAAAAGTTTTCTGGCTGTACCATATAAATTGTTTCGTCAATGTCACCATTGAGAAAAGCTGTCTTTGACATCCATTTGATGAAGCTCAAGATCAAAATGTGCAACAAGTGCCATGATTGTCCTAAAAGAGTCTTTCGATGAAACCGGAGAAAAAACCTCTTAAAGTCAATCCATTCCTTTTGGGTAAAGCCTTTAGCTACAAGACGAGCCTTATACCTCTCCACATTTCCATTCGAATCCCTTTTGGTTTTAAAAATCCATTTGCAGCCTATGGGCTTTGCACCTTCTGGTAATGGAACAAGTTCCCAAACCTTATTGTCTTGCATAGACTGATACTCCTCATTCATGACATCAATCCACTTTTGAGAGTTGGAACCTTGCATGGCCTGATGGAAGTTGATTGGATCATTTTCCACCATTCCAATTTCTTCCTCATGTTCTTGGAGAAATACGAAAAAATCGTCCGGAATAGCATTTCTCCTTTCTCTAGTGGATCGCCTTAATGGCACTGGTTCTTGAGGTTGTTGAGTTTGTTCCTCAGGAACAATCACCTCATCTTGAATAGGGGGTTGATCAACATTGTCTGGCTGAGGATCCGGATTCGCTTCTTGATCAATGACAGGCATAGAAACCGACACATTGTCAATAGCGATAGTAGGAATTGAAACCGATTCTTCCTCAAAGACAATGTCTCTAACCTTATTTCTCCCCCCAAACTCAACATCCTCAAAAAATATTGTAGTTCCCGTCTCAAAAATTGACTTAAGTGTGGGATCATAAAACTTATAGCCCCTAGATCGCTCATAGTAGCCAATGAAGTAGCTACTCACAGTTTTGGAGTCCCATTTCTTTTCATGTGGCCTGTAAGGCCTCGCCTCAACAGGACATCCCCAAATGTGAAAATGTTTTAGACTAGGCTTTCTGCCTGTCCAAAGCTCATAAGGTGTTTTTACAGCTGCTTTAGTTGGCACTCTATTCAGAATATAAGCTGCTGTTTTGATTGCTTCTCCCCAGAGTGACTCTGGTAAAGAAGAATGACTAATCATACTCCTTACCATATCCTTAAGAGTCTGGTTTCGCCTTTCAGCAACATCATTCATGCTAGGTGGCCCTGGCATGGTGTACTGTGGGACGATTCCACATTCCTCTAGGAATTTAGCAAACGGTCCTGGACGTTGTTCACCTGAACTGTCATATCTGCCGTAATATTTACCACCACGGTCAGACCTGACACTCTTTATTATTTTGTTAAGTTGGTTCTAAACTTCAGCTTTAAATGTTTTGAACACGTCCAAAGACTGTGGTTTCTCATGAATGAGAAATAGGTACCCATAACGAGAGTAATCGTCTATGAATGATATGAAATACTGTTGGCCATTCCAGGAAGCTGTAGGGAATGGGCCACAAATATCTGTGTGTATCAATTCTAAGACGTCTGTAGTTCTATTGGCACCTAATTTCTTCGTTTTGATCTGTTTTCCCTTGATGCAAGCAATACAAACATCAAAGTCTGTAAAGTCAAGGGAATCTAAAATTCCATCAGACAAAAGTCGCTCAACTCTAGTTTTAGAGATGTGACCTAAGCGTTTGTGCCATAATGTGGCTGAATTTTCTTTACTCAGTTTGCGCTTAGTACCTCATGATTCCATATGCAAGGATTCATTATAAGAAACAATTGTATCAAGCAAATATAAGTTGTCATATACACATAGAGAACCAGTTCCAACAACATTTGAGTTTATGGATAAACTGAATTGATTGTTTCCAAATGAACAAAAATAACCAAACTTGTCCAATAAAGAAACTGAAACCAAATTCCGTCTAAAAGACGGTACAATAAAAGTATCTATTAAATCCAAATAATAACAAGTTTTTAATAACAACCTAAAATGCTCTATTGCCTCTACTTCTACCGAGTTGCCATCGCCCACAAAGATGTGTCTTTCAGCATCACTTGGCTTTCGGCAACTCAGGCAACCCTGCATAGAAATACTGATATGAGTAGTAGCACCAGAATCTAACCACCACATGTTTTCAGGTACTAAAGCTAAATTTACCTTAGAACGGACCAAAGCAAGAAATGTACCTTTCTTTGCACGCCAAGCGTGATACTTGGTACAGTCCTTCTTTACATGTCCAGGCTTGTTGCAAAAGAAATAACCATCTTTGTCCTGCTGTTGTTTCTTTTGAGCTGGACCCTTAGCAGCTTCATTATTCTTAGCAGCTTCATTATTCTTCCTCTTTTTGCCCTTATCCTTAGAGGTGCTAGCCAAATGAGCACTTTCTGTCCTGTCTTGCTTCAATCTCTCTTCCTCTTGCACACAGTAAGAAATGAGCTCATTAAGAGTCCATTTCTCCCTTTGACAGTTATAACTGACCTTAAATTGACTGTATTGTGCAGGAAGTGATATTAATACCAAATGCACGAGCAAATCGTCAGACAGCTCGAGCTTCAGTGCCTTAAGTTTAGAAGCAAGATGAGACATATCCATAATGTACTCCCGTATGTTCCCCTTGCCATTGTACTTCATAGAAATCAAGCTTTGCAAAAGCGTGCTTGATTCTGCCTTATCGTTTTTTACAAAACGCTTTTCAATCTCGGCTAGGAATTCTTTGGCTGTGGTTAGCTTTTCAGATACCGCACCCCTAAAAGCCTCCGGAATGCCGCGCTTGATGATCATAAGACTCATGCGATTTGAGTGATCCCACTTCTCAAAGTTCTTTTTGTCATCAGGAGAACTTGCATCCGTAAGAGAAGCGGGTTGCTCAATCCGTAGTGCAAGGTCTAGATCCATGCAGCCGAGAACAATTTTTATGTTCTCTTTTCAATCCTTAAAGTTAGTCCCATTAAGCACAGGTATTGAGTTGATATTAGCAAATATAGAAGAAACACTTGCTGTAAAGAGAACAAAAAATAAACAGACAAACAAGCTCATATTAATAACCAAATACGATAATCAACAGATTCAAATAAAGGTAAGTCTCATATCAAGATACCTAGCACAACATTAATATCAAGTCTTTGGACAGTAATATTAATTGTAAATGGTACTCTTGTGATAGTGATCGAACATTGACAATAATTTATGTCAATTAATAAATCTATCTTTGGATCGATGTATTATTTACATGTAAAACTTTATAATCATTACATGTTTATCACCACGAGTGTGTATGCAATTCGGCCAAGTATGAACCTTCCTTTGGGCCAACTAAGACCCGCATGAATTTACACACACACAAACATCCAATATTCCTCATGAACAATTTACATAAGAGAGATCACTTTGGTGACATCTTATTTCAATTAGCTCATTTAGAATAATGGACTATTTTATTTAACCATAAAAGATATACCATAAATTATTTAAATTTATTTTGTATAAAACTATAGGTTTTGTTGCGCTACCGCCAACCTCATGCCGCTTTAAAAAAACAAACATAAAAATAATGAAATAAATAAATAAAACGACGAACTGGCGGCGCAAAACCCATCAATTTAAAAATCAGATCTGATACATATGTCAAAACCCATGGACCCAAAGCGAAGATCTGAATCATACGCATATCAAAGCGGACTGGTCTATTGATGTTTCAATAATAATCCAGCAGGTGGAAGTTTTCTAAGTTTAGATGACTGGACATGAGAGATGGTACACTTCGGTTCTCTCCTTTTTGCAACTGACGTCAGGTACATATAACTTGGCCTTTGGGAAACTTGTTGGCTAAAAACAAATGTCCCATCCAAAACCATATGACTAGATTGACCCTCTTGTTTCTCCTTCATCTGACCCAGATTTCAAGGCTGAGTGGTCATGCTACCACTAACAGGGCGACGAATAACGTGATCCATGCGTGAAACAGGAGTAAAAAAATTGAAAAAACAAAAGCATGCTTGATCCATGTCCCGAGGCAACAAGTCAATAGCATGAGTTGATCCATCACGCAAATCAATGAAAAAAAAAATTATATCACATAAGTGCATGAATACAGATATTGATCAATAACAGTGCATGAAGACAAGTCTCTCATACTTGATATGACGCACGCAATATTTCTTGATCTTTCGAGCAGAAGATCATCAATGGAATTAAAAAAAATTTAACTTGATTTCCGATGGCTTAACATGAAGATGCTCTAATACCACTTGTTATAAACAAGAATTTAGATTTAGAAAACTTTATTGTCAATCAAGATCCTCCATGTCAAATCATCGGGAGATGTAAAGCGGAAACATACCTTGATCCATTATGGAAGTTATTTGCATGTTGTTGATCTTTCAATCCAATATGGCTACCCAGAGAAACCTTCTTTCTGATGATGGGATGTCAGGGAGAATAGGAACTTACCATATGAATTGGGGACCATAACCCTAATATATAATAATGAGATTATCATAGGTTTTACTAATTCTAATTTGTCCCCTCATCAAATTAGAATTACCATTCTGGTATCTACACATTAATCCTATGACAATTATACCCTTAAGCCTTAAAATTTTAAGTCTTAATTAGATTAATTTAATTTAGGCTTAACCAAAGATAACATAACATATTTAATATTTACATGTGTGGCCCATATGATGGAATTTTTCCAACACACGGTTGATACCCCAACCCCTGCTGCTTCCAAAATTCTACCTATGCATCCAGTTTCACGCAAAAACAAACAACCCCAAAACTCATTAACAATCAGAAATAAAAAAGTGAGGGAAAGTGAAAGAAAGAGAGGCATCGAGCGCCATACCTGAGAATAGAGAGAGTGGGAGAGAGAGGAAAGGAGATGCTCCTGTATTTTCTTTATGAGGATTTTATGGAAAGACGCCTATGTTTTCAGGAAAACCTAAAAGAAACCCTCGTCTTTTTAAATTTTACTGTCAGTCAAGGCTAATGACATGGGTGATGGGACGGAGTTTCCCCCAGTCTCCCTTCTTTCGAATTACCGATTTTACCCTTGAAGTAAAAAAAAAATACTATTTTAATCCCAAAACCCCATGTCTCTCTTTGAACTTTTCTACTCCAGTTCTCATTCATCTCTGCTCATGTTCATCTCTACTCACCTTCTACTCCAGTTCTCTCTCATTCATCTCTGCTCTGCTTATCTCATGGCCTCTGACAAATCGCCAAAACCCATGAACATCTCAGAGACATCTCCCTCTCTATAAAAACAATGCAGGGTCATCTCGGATTGTACCCCTGTCTAGGTTATTTGGATAGCATGTGTGTTGGTCATCTCTGATTGTCTCTCTTTCCAAAGACTTTGGGTAGCCCGCGTTCGTTGGTTTAGGGGCCTAGTTTCACTTATATGTTTGAGTTTGAGAAAATAAATAAATAAAGAAATTTTGAGCATCAATCTTCTATTTAAGCTGAATTATAGTGATGCCATTGATAGAGAGCTCCCTAGGATTCAATGCCTTGACGCTCGTGAGCTCGAGCAGTCAAACTTATTACATTAAGCTTCAAGCCTTAACAACTTTCAGCACGGTGAGGCTGATTAGAGGAAGCTTAGCTCTGTTCCGCTTGTTCAATTAAGCTACGAATATAGAACAATAATGGCAAGCCTAATCCTGGAAAATATTTGGAAGATTGATTTGTCCTCACACAAATAAGGTGGAAGTATAAAATTGATGATTGGAAACTGTAAGAAAATTACTTTTTAGGTCTTTTACTTAGACCACAAGTCCTTATCTTTCCATAAATTGTGGTCATTATAGGAATCCCGTTTTCATAGGATACATGCTATCTTTTAATCATATAAGGTTTCCTAAAGAGATATATTCCATAACAAACTCTACCTTGATGGACGGTTGAGATTAAAACTAATGGAATCCTAATTGGAATATACTTGGTCCTCTCTCCACCTATAAAATAGAGTCTTTCCTCCATCACAAAGATTCATTCACGAAATTCAACACATTAAGGCTTATAGGCAAGGAGAGAGAAACTGAAGTTATTCCCTAAAGTTTTCTTGGGCGGATCTCAACATCAACATCTGACAGCAGGATCGGAAAGCTCTCTGCATCAAGATGTCTGGAGGTAATCTTTAATTAAATCCTTCACGTGATAATCATGTTGTTCTCGATCTTAGGGTTCATGTTAATTATAGGCTAACATGTGGTATCAGAGCATGGTTATTGGAGAACACATGATCGTCCATTAATTAGGATAATTATGTATTGCCATAATCGGCAAAATTAGATCCGTACAATTGGTGGGCCATTCATTCATCCTCAGTCCGTAAGTTTGAGGCCCTAAAATGTCTGACCGTATGTGAGTGTTTTTTATGCGTCTGCTGTACCACCAATTGTACGGATGAATGAATGATTTTTTTTTTTTACATTACTCGTATTACACGGCAACTTGTAAAACCCACGTCTCATGGTCTACATGGATGATTATATAATGTGTATAATCAACACTCATGGAGATGAACAGATCTGGATTACATAAAGCCAATCAGTAGTGGCCATCTAATTCATGACCATGATCGTGTCAGTAGGCTTAATCTGAATCGGCTGCTTCATGTGAGCATGTGGTATTTTTTTTTACTAAGTCTCTTTTTGCATCTGGAGTCACTAGATCTGCATACAACTGTGAGTACTTATAAACTAATCAAGCCTACTCGAAGTTGAAGATGATAGGATTGACAACTGGGCTTGTTCATGTGTCGTTTTTGCTTGATTATGGTGCATCACGGTGCAAGTTTTAGATCGAGAGATGTGGAACCCAAGACCCATAATAAAACCCTCAATTGGATTTCTAATTCATTGTAGCAGCCACAAAATAAAAGAGTCCCATGTCAAAACTAAACTCTACTTCGAGTGGAAATAAATTTACAAATTAATAAACTTTCCAAAGAAAGACTCAATTCACAATGTGTTCAATCCATTTTGATCAAATCAAATATTGAGAGGTTCTGGGTTCCAATCACGTCACTAAAAAAAAAAAAAAAAATTTCCGGGGCTGCCGCCCCGGACCCTGCCTTTTTGTTTGCCAACCCGAAATCGGCGAACCGAAGGCTTTCAGCCCCAAAGAGCCGGAGGACTGCCCTCCGGGGCTCGGTCATCTTTATCAGTATTTTTTCATATAACGAATGACCAATTATGTCTACATGTAATTTATAATGTTATCTATTCATATTAAGCTAATTTTGATCACCAAAGTTGTATGCTTAAGGTTAGGTCTCACCACAGTGACCCTAACAATTAAATACTGATATTTGGCCTTAATACTACCATCATAATGTTTACTTTTCCCATTATTCAAGCGCATGAAGAATTTAGTCGCCCACAGGCGGATTATAATCATACGTTTGAATAATAATTAAGGAGTGTTTGTTCATACATGGACCAAAGATATCCACAGATATCTTACTTGTTCTAATTAAAAGTAACATCACTCATTTACACCACCTTGAATATAATGACCTTAGATGGTATAATGTGTAGAAATTATGGTGACTACCCATAGGAGCACCTAAATTTCTTTTTGTCATATATATTCATATATTATGCATGTGTTGTCTTATTTTAATTAAAGCCTTATTGTTATATCTCTATTGCAGTTATTGTACCCACTAATCTGAATCGCATGCTACCTCTGTCACTAAACTCAATGGAACCAACTTCTCCGAATGGAAAGAGCAAGTTGAGTTCACATTGGGGGTACTTGAACTGGATATGGCTCTTCGTAAAGATAAGCCGGCTCCACTCACTGCCACAAGTAATGCTGAAGAAAAGACCCTCTTTAATGCTTGGGAGAGGTCTGACAGACTAAGCACTATGTTTTTGCGAATAACTATTGATGCCAACATCAAAACATCCCTTCCTACACCTGAGAATGCTAAGGACTTTATGAAAGCCATTGAAGATAGGTTTAAGACTGCAGACAAATCCCTTGCTGGGAAACTAATGGCAGATCTTACAACCATGAAGTTTGATGGCACTCGCTCAATGCATCAGCATGTCATTGAGATGACCAACCTTGCTGCTAAACTAAAGAATTTGGGACTATCCGTGGATGATGCTTTTTTCGTCTAATTTATCCTAAATAGTTTACCTCCTCAGTACGGGCCTTTCCAAATTCACTACAATACTATTACGGAAAAGTGGACAATGAATGAATTGGCTAACAAACTGGTTCAAGAGGAGGCCAGGCTGAATCAACAAGGTATTAAAGTAGCTCATCTCGTTCAAGGAGCTGGAAACAAAGCTGGGAAAAAGAAAAATTCAGGCCAGAAAAGGGCACCACCCAAATCTAATGAGGCCAGTCAGAACCCCAAGAAGAAAAAGAAGGAAAACTTATGCAAATTTTGCAAGAAACCTGGACATTTTCAGGCAGACTGCATTAAACGTAAAGAATGGTTCGAAAAGAAAGGTAACCCTCTGGGTTTCGTAAGTTATTTCGAATCACATCTTACTTATGTTTCTTCTGATACTTGGTGGATTGACACTGGTGCTAATGTTCTTGTTTCCAATTCAATGCAGGGATTCCTTACGATCCAAACCATAAACCCAAGTGAGAACTTCCTTTTTATGGGCAACAAAGACAAAGCTCCAGTTGAAGCCATTGGCACTTTTCATCTTGTTTTAGATAGCGGTTATCAGTTAGACTTATGTCAAACTCTTTATGTTCCGTCTATTTCCTGTAATTTGGTTTCTGTAAGCGCACTTGATAAAGATGGTTACTTGTTTGAATTAGGAAATGGTAATTTCAGTTTACTTAAAAATTCTAGTCGTATTGGTTTTGGAATTTTATTTGATGGGCTATACAAGTTTCATCTTAATAATTAAATTGCTGAAACCCATCTTACCCTGCATTCTAAGGAAACCAAACGAAAGTCATCTAAAAATGACTCTTATTTCTTGTGGCATAAAAGACTGGGTCACATATCCACTGAAAGAATCAAACGATTAGTAAAAGATGGTGTCCTTCTGGATCTAAATTTTACTAATATTAAGGTATGTGTGGATTGTATTAAAGGCAAATCAACAAAACACACAAAGAAAGGAGCCACAAGAAGTACTCAGCTTCTTGAAATAATTCATACAGATATTTGCGGACCCTTTGATGTTCCAACCTTTGGGGGAGAAAAGTACTTCATTACCTTTATTGATGATTACTCACGTTACTGTTATTTATACTTGTTGCATGACAAATCTCAGTCTGTGAATGCTGTACAAGTGTTCATTACTGAAGTCGAAAGGCAACTAGATAAAAAAGTGAAAATCATAAGGTCAGAAAGAGGTGGTGAATTTTATGGTAGGTATGACGAAACAGGACAACATCCTGGACCTTTTGCAAAACTTCTCCAAAAGCTTGGAATTGTTGCCCAATACACAACGCCTGGTTCACCATGGCAGAATGGTGTAGCTGAAAGGCGAAATCGTACATATATGGAAATGGTTAGATCCATGATGAGTCATGCTAACTTACCTATATCATTGTGGATGGATGCTCTACGCACAGCTGTTTATATCTTGAACAGTGTTCCCAGTAAGGCAGTTCCAAAAACACCATTTGAACTGTGGAAAGGTTGTGTCACGTCCCCCGAACCCGATTAAAGAAATAACCGGATCCGGAGAGTGAATTTTAGGACTATTTAAAAATTTTGTCCTTTGGGCCCACGGATCGTAGTCCGCGGTGAGGATTTAATATTTCAAACCTCTGTTATACCAATAAACATGGAGTTCATAGAACTCTAGGCATATGGAATCTCAAGCAATGGGTAATAATCTCATTAAATTAAAATTGCAAGAAAGAGTAACAAAAACTAAGGATTAAGTTATTTATTACATTGGCCATCCCAAGATACAAGGCCAATAAAAATATGGAAGAAAATAATAAAAGAAAGGTTCAATGAGAGAAATAATGAAAAAGAATAATCTAAAGAATCCCCATGTATCTCTCTCATGCCGGGAGTGATGACGCTACTCTACGTCATCGGCACGCCACTCTCGTGCCTCCTCTGCTGGTTGGAGATCCTCTGGGATCTCCTCACCTGCCTGCTCCTCATAGAAGAACTCACCTGATGTGTCTGTACATCAAGGAACAAAGTCAACGACATGTTGAGCAATAGATATACAAAACATAATAAACACGACATGCATCAAGTATAGAGTAATGACAGGTATAAGATCATACGAATACAAGAATATGAAGCTAGGCATAAAGCGAGATTAATAAGCAGAAGCAATAACAGGAATCCTAGCAATCATCTAACAATAACCACTATCCATGCAAATGCAAGCAAGACAAGCAAGAGGGAGACTCCGAGGATGTCCTATGCCACCTCCCGGGGTACCAGTAACAATCCCCTTGGACTACTGATACCATAGTCCGGCTCCAGTGGGATCCTAGCTCCCTGTCCTGGGAATAGCAGCACGGTCCTAGCCCGCTCCCAGCTATTCAACGCCATGGACGCCGTCCTACGCCGACTGCCCACCCCGACAACCGGAGTAACCGATTCGTCATTAAATCCCAAACTGCAGATGGCCATGATATGCAAACAATAATAAAGTGGTTCTAACACAAGAATATCAAGACAAGCAAGTCTGGCTAGTCTTATGTACAAGACAAGATTCTAGGGATTATCTTCTCCAAAACAATACAAGACAAGCCAGCCACGTGATAATCCCCTTCCATTACTAGCCAGTCATGTTCATCAAACAAGACACGGTTTCCTAAGGTACACTCTAAGTCAAGTCCAAGTCCTAAATTCTATAAGAATTTATGTTTCATAATTGATTAAGTATTTTATGTCAAGAGTGTACAAGGAACATAAGCAACGAATACAAGTCAAAAGTCAAGGAGATGTTACAATCCAATCCTAGGCAAGTGGTGTCATCCCTGTATTCCACGTGTTCTAACGGAGTACATGTGAAAATTGGATCAATGATGCTTTTAGGAAAATCCCTTGGTGTACAATCATGTTAAGCATCTATTGGTTCAGTTCCATATGCATTCGGTTATACCATATGTAATACACGAATACCTAGACAACCCATCGAATTCACACCAAGCCACGTGTTTCGATTTCAATCCCCATTAATGGTCAAGTGAGAGTAAGTTTATGGTTTCCAACATCTAAGGCCCAAACCTAGGTTACCGGTCTCTTTTCCAATAAAACATAAGCTGGATTAATAATCTAAGTATTTACATCACTTCTCGAACTCCGATCGTGATGAAACTAGAACCATTGGATTCTACATTCTAAGAGCTTTCCAACGGTATATAGCTCGTGAAATTCCGACGAACGGATCAAAAGTTATGACCGTTGGAAAATCTGCCTAAAATCGGTCAATTGCCAGGAGTTCGAACGTTCGAAGAAGTGTTCGAACGTTCGTCCCAGGCCAATTTCCCGAGAGCTCAAGTGTTCGAACGTTCAGGAACAGTGTTCGAACGTTCGTGTGCAGAAAGTGCTGTTTGCTGAATTTTTTTGTTCTAGTTGTTCCAGATCATCTCCATTCTGTTCTAAACCTTTCCCAATGGCTATATCCTGCACAAAATCGAGCCTCCTGCTCTCCCAACAATTCATTCCATCCACATCCCATTCTATTCCATTAAGAAATTCTAAAACAACCTATTATCATCAATTATCCATTTTCCAAAAATCTTACCTAACATATAATTTCCAATTAAAATCACAACAGGCTTGGAATTAAAGGAAAATCTACAGAAAACATAGCCAATCAAATGAAAACAGACATACATGCTTATATATGAATTGTAGATCTACTTGCCTCAATGTCAGAAGATTGGAATTGGGTAAACGCGAGGAGAAATCTTCCTACCGCAAGATCCACGATCTAACCCGATAAAATGCAAACTAGGAAACCAAGAAGATGATAGGAAGGAAAAGAATTAAGATCTAACCTAAATATAACCAAAAGGAATATGTTAGAAAAGATGAAGTTATCGGAAACCTCACCAGGTTGATACCGGAAGCAAGAGGGAAACACGAGGATGACTTCTAGCGGATCAGATCTCCGAATAGGGTCTCCTGGGCTAGGGTTCCGGGCTTGAGAAAGGAAGAAGAAGAAGATGGCTGCGGTTCTCTCTTCCGTTGCAGAGAATGAAATGAAATTAGGGCTAGGCTTTCGTTTAAGAAGACAATTAAGGGGAAAAGACCGAATCGCCCCTTTAAGTGGGTCCGGTGAAAGAATGGACCACTTGAAAGGTTTCTGATCGCCGGATCGCGATGAGTCAAGAGACAAAAGTCATCAGAACGATGAGACCTTTCCAACGAACACATAAATCACGGCGTTTGGAATATTTCGGAAAAACACTCATTTTTTCCTAAATTGCAAACTACTCCCCTGCTATGATCAAACGAACTCGGAATCGAACGAAACTTCGCAGGCACTATTCTAATGCTAAAAGAAACTCGCTCATGATCTAAACCCACTTAAATATCTAAAATACAATTAATTAAATTAATAACAAATTAAACGGGTCAATGGGCCGGGTTTTGGGCCCAACTGACCCAGTAAGGTCACGGACCTTACAACTCTCACAAATAAAAAGAACATTTGGTCCCCCAAATGCCTAAACATACCTCATCTGGAAAAAGAATCTGCTCCTTCAGCTCCCACGTAGCTTCCTCCGGACTGTGGTTCTCCCACTGTACTTTGACCCATTGAATGGTCTTGGTACGCAACACTACCTCCCTCGTGTCGATGATCTGCGCTGGACGCTCCACGTAGGTGACATCCGCCTGAAGCTGAAGTGGCTCGTGCTGCAACACGTGGGTGGGATCTGGAATATATTTTCGAAGCATTGAGACATGAAATACGTCGTGCACACCCGCTAACTCTGGCGGTAGCATCAAACGATAAGCCACGTCTCCAATCTTGCTCTTAATCTCAAACGGTCCCACAAACCTCTTGGCAAGCTTCCCTTTCTGTCCAAATCTGACAACACCTCTCATTGGAGACACTTTCAGGAAAACCATATCCCCCACTTGGAATTCTAAAGGTCTCCGCCTCTTATCTGCATAGCTCTTCTGACGATCCCGTGACTCCTTCATTCTCATCTGGACAACTCTGACCTTCTCACTGGAATCAGCAATCTCTGAAGGGCCATGAAAACTCCGAACTCCAACTTCCTCCCAACATACTGGAGTTCTGCATCTCCTTCCATACAATGCCTCAAATGGTGCCATACCAATACTTGAATGATAACTGTTATTGTAGGCAAACTCACATAGAGGCAAACTCTCATCCCAACTCTCCTTGAAATCCAAAACACATGCTCGGAGGAGATCTTCCAATGTCTGGATTGTACGCTCTGACTGTCCATCTGTCTGAGGGTGGTAAGCTGTGCTAAACTTCAACTGGGTACCCATAGATGACTGGAAAGTAGACCAAAACCGAGAGACAAACTTAGTATCTCGATCGGAAACTATGGACTTAGGCACTCCATGTAACTTGACTATATTGTCCCTGTACATCTTAGTCATCTTGTCCATAAATTGACCAGTCTTGAATGGTAAGAAATGGGCTGATTTAGTCAATCTATCCACAATCACCCAAATAGCATCATTGCCTTTCTTGGTATTCGGCAACCCCGACACGAAATCCATGGTAATATTCTCCCATTTCCACTGTGGAATCTCCAACGGGTGAAGTAAACCAGGAGGCTTCTTGTGTTCTGCCTTAATTTGCTGACAAGTCATACACCTGGAGACAAATTCTGCAATCTCTTTCTTCATTTTCACCCACCAATAGTGATTCTTCAAATTCTGATACATCTTGGTACTCCCTGGGTGAATAGAGTATCTGGTGTGGTGCGCATCTGTCATCAATTCTGACTTGATGCCTTGAACATCTGGCACACACAACCTATCCTTACAGTACAAAACTCTCTCTATCAATCTGAACTCTGGCTTGTCATCCACATGATCAATGATTCTCTACAACTCTGGATCATCCTTCTGGCATTCCTTGATCCTGTTAACTATTTCTGGCTCCCAAACTCCCATTTGTTAGTTTTATGGACTCAATCCAGTAGATGATATAATAAATTGATTAAATTCTTTATTTATTCATATATTCATGCTTTCCTTTCATGAGATGAATGGTGATTTATTATATACTTGCACATAACCAATACGAATGACATGATGGTTCATGAGATGAACCGGGGTCCACAAGTATATTAGATGTAACACATGTGTATGGATGAGATCCACATACGGGAGACATGTGTGGCAAATCTTATACTTAAATATTATCACAACCAGTGATGAGACTGGACATCTCATACTGATAAGGTTGCAGTACTTTGATCACTATGAGATAGTGTGATTTGTCTCGATCATCAGAATGGAAGATTCTGTTAGGAATTTTGTGTATTGCAATTTGATGGATGCATATCATTTTAATCATCATTTGATTTCTCACACTTGCATTATTTTAGAAAACATTGAAATCTTATTTTATCCATGCATTGTTTTTAAATATGGTAAAACTCATGTTTTATGCATGAATTGGTTTTAATTGTGGATGCAATTGATTTTGTAAAAGGAATTTCAAAATTCAAGCTTAGCCTAAGTTTTAAAGTTTCAAATGATTTGTGGCTTTTTATGATTCATGATTTTAAAAAATACTTAGATTGATTTAAATCATGTTTCAAGCTTGATTTAATGGCCCCAACAAGTCCCACATCAAAAATCTTTGAAAATTGCAAAAGTATGCAAAATGGGAAAAGTGACCCAGGGCCCAGTGTACCCGGTCGACCGGGTACACATCCCGGTCGACCGCGTACACTGCGGGTCGACTGGGCATAGAGCCGTTTGGCTCTCCAACGGTCATTTTTCTGACCGTTAAGGGTCGGTCGACCGGGCCTGTCATGGGGTCGACCGGGGACACGCAGAAACTCTGTTTTCTGTGTATAAAAAGGCTTCATTCCCTTTGGAAAAAAGTTGGAATTTTTGAGGAAACTTGGAGCCTTCTTGGAGGTGTTAGAAGAGAAGATAAAGGGGATGAACCAAGGGGATTAAGAAGGTCATTAAGGAAGCTAAAGCTTGGATCATGAAGTTAAATCTCCAAGTAAGCTTTGCTTAATTAAATCATATGTTTCATGCTTGGTTTTAAATCTTTGGTAAATGTTTTTAGCATGATAACTATGATGAAATGAATTCATTACTTCCATTCAATCTTTGATATTAAGTTGTAATGAATTCTTTTCTTTGATTCAAACTTAGTTTAGTTTTAAACCTTGTAAAACATGTTATGGTTAAAACTTTGATTTCTTTATAACATGTTAATTTAACTTATTTGAATCATCATTGTTGTTTTCAATCTTTTTAAAACCTTTGTTAAATCTTGTTTTTGAAAACAACACTACAAATGCATCACATGTTTAAGCCAAATTAATTTCATACAACTTGTGAGCCTTGATTTTTTAAATCATCAACAAGTTAGTATTTGGTCATGTGATTTGCATTTAAACTTCAATCAATTCTTTCTATGTGCTTTAATCTTTGAATTGCTTTGAGCATATATTCATTGGACTTTACTTTTTAAACTTGATTGAAGTTGTCACACACACACCTCATTAGCATACATCTTTGCACTCATTAGTGTGTTGTGTGAGTTTAGTTTTCACTTTCAAATTAGCCTATTAAAGAGGCATTGTAATTGAGCTTTAATTGTAATCTCTTAGAGTGTTCTTTGGAAGACACTTTCTTTGAGAGAAATCATTTGATTGTAAGGTTATTGCTTAGCCATATAAAAGCATTGTGTAAAGGTTATTGCTTAGCCTATAAAAGCACATTGTAAGGTTATTGCTTAGCCTAGAAAAGCATACATTGTAGAGGTTATTGCTTAGCCTTTTGAAAAGCATAATAGTGGAAATCCGGTGGGGTGTGAGGAACACAAGCCGGTAGTGGATGTAGGCATGTTGGCCGAACCACTATAAATATTGTGTTGTGGTGCATGCTCTTGTGATGATTGTATGTATTTAGCTTCCGCATTGTGCTTGTTATCATCACTAGTGACTAGTTAGTTTATAGAAAATTAAAATTGGTCATAGTTAGTCACTATTAGTAGCTCACCCTATTCACCCCCCCTCTAGGGTTAGGATCTCCGTGGAATTTCAATTGGTATCAGAGCAAGGTTACTCCATTTGGGGCTTAAACACCTGGAGTTGATCCTCTCTATCTAGATCAAAACCCTAGTGTTGTTTTTCTATGAAAATCATTAGAATGGATTCCACTAGTTTAGACTTTGTAGATTCTTGTGTAGATTCCTCTAGACCCCTCCTTCTTCCATCTATTGGAGATTCTAACATTAAAATTAATGAATCTAAATCTAAATCAAAAGAAGAAGAATATGATGAAAATGAAGCTTATGAGGAATTGTACACATGGTCCTTTGAGCTTTCTAAGAAGAATAAAAGATTAAAAGAAGAATCTAAAAGGCTAAACCAAGAATTAGTCTCTTCTAAAAATGAACTTAAAGAAAAAGATGAATTAATAAATTGTGCAGAATCTAAGTTCATGATCTCTTTGCATAACCTATATAATGCTCAAGATGAATTAAAAGATTTAAAGATAGGTTATGACAATCTTAATAAGGAAAATTCTAAATTAAGAGATCAAAGGCAAGATAAAGACATTAACAATCTTGAATCCAAGTTAACTATCTCTAAAGAAAATTTATCTAATGCTCAAAATGAACTAAATGAGATTAAGGTAAATTGTAATGAGCTTAAAAATGAAAATTTAAATCTAAGAGATACTTTAAAAAGACAAGATGAAAACATTGTCCATTTAAAATCCAAGTTGACTATTTCCAATGAAAACTTGTCTAATGCTCAAAGTAATTTAAAAACTCTAGAACTTGGATCTAATGTTGTTAATGAACTTAAATTTGAATTAAAACTTGCCCATGAAGAGCTAAACAAATTTAAGGGAATTGAACAAGAACTAACAAAAGTTAAACTTGAAAATTCTACCCTTAAAACCAAAGTCACTCAACTTGAAACATACAAACAAAAGTATGAGTGCAAATTTACCCAAAGTGAAGAAAGATTGGAAAAGTTATTTAAATTGGGTAAATCAAAAGGAGATAGGACGGGTCTTGGATTTGATAGGAATACCTCATATGACCCTAAATTCACCAACACTTTTGTGAAAGGTGAGTCCTCATTCTCTAGCACTCACACTTCTTTGCCCATGTCTAAATGTAATTATTGTGGCATTGAAGGACATTTTAGGTTTGAGTGCAAACAAAGAAGAAGCAATGTGTCTAAATCCATATTTGAACCAAAGAAAGGTAAATCAAATTCTATGATGGATAAGACACCAAAAACCAAGGAGAACTCCATGAAGCTTAAACAAGTAAAATCAATTAAGAAGGAGTCTCCTAAAATAGATTCTAAAAAGATTAAACAAGTTAAATCAAGTTTAAAAGAATCTATAAATAAAAAGGTTCTCAACCTACCTCCCTTAACTCAACAAATGAAAGAGCTTTTGAAGAAAGTTGCAAAGATAAATTTGAAATTCAAAAGTCAATCAAAGGGAGGAAATAAGAAGAAAAGAAAAGAGAATTCATCCCCTAAGAAGAAAAGTCACCAACCTCAAAAGACTAATCACCATTCTAAGACAAATTTAGTTAAATCTAAACATCATGGTGATAAGTCTAAATTGAAAATTTATCAAGTCAAATCTCCATTAGTTGGTAAGACTTTTAAGATGGACCTTAAAGATCAACCCTCTCAAGACCTTAGGTGGATTCCCAAAGTTAAATACTTAGACAAACCTTAAGGCCTTGGACCTCATTGACCAACCTATCCTTTATAGGCAAATCCTTTTGTTGGTCATGATTGCATTTGCATTTATGATTCTTTCATAGTTACATTTCATAAAATGCAATGCTTGTTTATAATCAATTGATTTTGTTTTCATGCACCATACTAGTTACATATCATGGTTTTCAAGATCTTTTGATTATAATTTCTCATGTTAGATTTGCTTTTTGCTCTCATATAGTTATGTCTTTTGTAATGCATTTCTACATGTTCAATTGATTATGATTTCAAAAGCTTTTATAGATAGAGCTTTCATAATCGATTGATGTTGCAAAATCATTTGTTTGCATGTCTTAGTAAGATTTGTTTTAAAAAACAAATGATTTGAAACAATTTAGTTTTTCCATAGATTTCTAAGTTATATTTCATATGGAAAATTATTGTTTTGAAAAACCAACTTGTATGTGCTTCAAATAAGTTATATCTTTTAAAATTACAAGTTGAAAAAGTTTTATCTTCATTTTCATACTCATTTTGTCCATTGTTGGATTTTGTTTATGATTTGAAGATTGTTTGAATGGAATTGCTTTAAAACATCATTAGTTATATTCTTCAAAGCATGTTCCATGTTGTCATTTCCTTTTGTATTTGATTATACCATTTCAAATGGAAATGAATGTTGTTTTAGGCAATTTGCTTCTTTTAGTTTCATTCCTTTTATATGCAAATGTCTATTAGTTTCTTGTATGGTTGTGATCTTATTTACATTTGTTTTAACCATACTAGAACCCAAATCCATCCTTTATGCTTTCTAGTCATTTTTGTGAAATGGATGGTTATGATGTTTGATTCATGTGTATTTGTCATACTTATACATGTTTCAACCTCATAGTAGTGTTTGATCATATGAACCTCTTTGAAATTCATTTCTTGAATTACATAGTTATATCTCTTGAATGATGGATTTCTTAGATGTTGTATTCATATGGTTGACACTTTGGAAATTGCATATTCTTATAAGTCATATATTTTCAAAATGCAATTTCTCATGTTCATCACTATGCTCAATAGTTATATCATTAAAGTGATGAATATTCATTTATGTTGCTTGATGGAATCTTGTGTTTGTCACATGCTTGCTCTCAAACATGTTCCATATTCAATTGGTAATCAAATGATATCATTTTCAATTAGTATAACTTCCAATTGATGTTATATATTTGTGATAAACCTTGTGTACATTGGATTAAACTTGATAGTAATATGTCTTTGTTCCATGTCACATTCCATTAGCTTCATAAATGGTCATGTTTGCCACCTCTCTTGCTTATTTGGTTAAATCTCGTGACCACCATGTTTATGTGTTAATAATCTTGGTTGGTTAATGATTGAGGTAGGCATCATGGTTTGAATTTCATTTCACTCATCTTACACTTGATAGTCATATTTTATGATTGAGTGAAATGATTTCAAAATTTACATAGCATATGATTTTCATAGTTATATTATTTGATGCTATGTATAGTAAACCCCTTATCATCATGGATAGCTCTAACTTGGATTAATCCTTCTAGTTACATTCCTTAAGTCCATTTTAGAGTGATTGAGCTAATAAGTCATACTCTCAAATCTCAATTGATATGGTTCTTATTTCAATTGGTATCCATGATAGATTAACCTATTGACCTTGCTCTTCAACTTTCCTTAAGCTTATAGGTCAATTGGTTTCTCTCCAATTTGGTAATTTGATCATTGAGCCTTATAGTTAATCATTATCAATTGGTATCTAATCCTTCTCTTGAAGTTATCCCTCAATTGGTTAAACCATCTTCTTCTTGCATCTAATAGTTATATTCTTGTCAAAAGTATGACAAAAGAAGATTATGGATTGAGGGGGAGTAAACCTTCTAAGGAAGCATTAGAGATGATCAAATTCACCATTGCTATTCCCTTATAACTTACTCACATGCATAATAGCCTGTTAAGTATTTCATTTTCGATTTCATTTGTTAACAGGTGCTACTAAAGGTATTTTCCTTGTTTCATGTGTGTAGGTACCTTTCTTCAATTGCTACCTTTGCAATTTAATGGCAAAGGGGGAGAAAGGATTAAGGGGGAGAAAATGCTCTAGCTACCCAAAAAGGGAGAAAGATCAAAGGGGGAGAGAGCATTCAATGGCAAAGGGAGAGAAAGACCAAGGAGAGAGAGTGCTTGGTCTAAGGGGGAGAGAAGATAAAAGAAAGAAAGCTTGGTGCTAAGGACAAGAAGAATGAAGATCAAAAGAGCTAAAGCCCAAGCTAAGTGAAGGAGCATCCGAAGATTTCAAGCCGTGTCAAGCCAAGGAGCTGAAGACTTAGTGTGAGGTTTAGTGTTAAGTTAAGGTTTGCCATCAAATTGCAAAGGGGGAGATTGTTAGGAATTTTGTGTATTGCAATTTGATGGATGCATATCATTTTAATCATCATTTGATTTCTCACACTTGCATTATTTTAGAAAACATTGAAATCTTATTTTATCCATGCATTGTTTTTAAATATGGTAAAACTCATGTTTTATGCATGAATTGGTTTTAATTGTGGATGCAATTGATTTTGTAAAAGGAATTTCAAAATTCAAGCTTAGCCTAAGTTTTAAAGTTTCAAATGATTTGTGGCTTTTTATGATTCATGATTTTAAAAAATACTTAGATTGATTTAAATCATGTTTCAAGCTTGATTTAATGGCCCCAACAAGTCCCACATCAAAAATCTTTGAAAATTGCAAAAGTATGCAAAATGGGAAAAGTGACCCAGGGCCCAGTGTACCCGGTCGACCGGGTACACATCCCGGTCGACCGCGTACACTGCGGGTCGACTGGGCATAGAGCCGTTTGGCTCTCCAACGGTCATTTTTCTGACCGTTAAGGGTCGGTCGACCGGGCCTGTCATGGGGTCGACCGGGGACACGCAGAAACTCTGTTTTCTGTGTATAAAAAGGCTTCATTCCCTTTGGAAAAAAGTTGGAATTTTTGAGGAAACTTGGAGCCTTCTTGGAGGTGTTAGAAGAGAAGATAAAGGGGATGAACCAAGGGGATTAAGAAGGTCATTAAGGAAGCTAAAGCTTGGATCATGAAGTTAAATCTCCAAGTAAGCTTTGCTTAATTAAATCATATGTTTCATGCTTGGTTTTAAATCTTTGGTAAATGTTTTTAGCATGATAACTATGATGAAATGAATTCATTACTTCCATTCAATCTTTGATATTAAGTTGTAATGAATTCTTTTCTTTGATTCAAACTTAGTTTAGTTTTAAACCTTGTAAAACATGTTATGGTTAAAACTTTGATTTCTTTATAACATGTTAATTTAACTTATTTGAATCATCATTGTTGTTTTCAATCTTTTTAAAACCTTTGTTAAATCTTGTTTTTGAAAACAACACTACAAATGCATCACATGTTTAAGCCAAATTAATTTCATACAACTTGTGAGCCTTGATTTTTTAAATCATCAACAAGTTAGTATTTGGTCATGTGATTTGCATTTAAACTTCAATCAATTCTTTCTATGTGCTTTAATCTTTGAATTGCTTTGAGCATATATTCATTGGACTTTACTTTTTAAACTTGATTGAAGTTGTCACACACACACCTCATTAGCATACATCTTTGCACTCATTAGTGTGTTGTGTGAGTTTAGTTTTCACTTTCAAATTAGCCTATTAAAGAGGCATTGTAATTGAGCTTTAATTGTAATCTCTTAGAGTGTTCTTTGGAAGACACTTTCTTTGAGAGAAATCATTTGATTGTAAGGTTATTGCTTAGCCATATAAAAGCATTGTGTAAAGGTTATTGCTTAGCCTATAAAAGCACATTGTAAGGTTATTGCTTAGCCTAGAAAAGCATACATTGTAGAGGTTATTGCTTAGCCTTTTGAAAAGCATAATAGTGGAAATCCGGTGGGGTGTGAGGAACACAAGCCGGTAGTGGATGTAGGCATGTTGGCCGAACCACTATAAATATTGTGTTGTGGTGCATGCTCTTGTGATGATTGTATGTATTTAGCTTCCGCATTGTGCTTGTTATCATCACTAGTGACTAGTTAGTTTATAGAAAATTAAAATTGGTCATAATTAGTCACTATTAGTAGCTCACCCTATTCACCCCCCCTCTAGGGTTAGGATCTCCGTGGACTTTCAATCTGGATCATAGTGTTGGTACATTGGATGTATTGAAGGACCATGAGACGCACCTTATAAACACTGTCTTTATTTTAAGGTCTGCTCTCATAATTCCCTAGCAATAGGCTCTCAATCCTGAGACATTAATGAACTCAAGTTTCTATCTATTCATTTGCTTTGAGTCACCAATGAGTGAGGCCAACTGTAGGTCAACACCTCGGTGATTTGGGTACATGGTAGTAGAGCTGTGGGAACATTCAATGGTCAAGATGGAATCTATCTCTAATATCCCCTTGTGCCAATTAATGGATTTATCATTGGTAAGTGCGCACCCATTCCGATTAAGAGTTAATTGGAAAGGTACCTATTGATCATTATAATTAATTGGGGCTCAAGGATAATAAGATATGGATCTAGTTTGGAAGACAGGTCTAATTGATCCATGGATATTGATAGAGGGGTCTACTTGTGGTAATGTGGAAGTTTAGGGTCTTCTATGTAATATTCCTAAGACTGGAGTTCAATTGCATTTATATAGTGGAGTTATTTGCAATTAACTGTGGGCCCGGATTACACGAGTTGTGGGGTCGCGAGTCCCAGTTGGAGCCAGCTTTCTAAGGAATCCCTAGTGGTCCCCACGCTAGCCCAATTATTAGAAATTATCTAATTCTAGTTGAACTCTAAAAGGAAAGTTACTATTTCTATTTGAAGTGAGACTTCTAATAGTGGTAATAGTAGACTTACTAATTTTAGTAGAAGTAAGACTTCTATTTTAATTAGAAAGGAATTGGAAAGTTATAAATCATATTTGAAGTAAGACTTCTAATTATGATATGGTAAGTTACTAATTAATGGAAGTAAGACTTCTATTGTAATTAGTAAAGAAGAGACAACTTGCAAAAGTTATAAATAAGTAAAGAGGATGCCTTGGACGTCCATGCTTGCTCCTTCCATTGGGATTCACGCCCAAGGCTCTCTAAGTGCAAGTGTTGCACGAGCTCTTCTCCTCTTCCCTCTTCTAGTTTTCTTTCTAGTTCCTCCCTAGAGTTCCTAGTAGTTTTCTCTTGGAGATCCCACCATCTTCTTGAGAAAAAGGAGAATCTGATACGGGTCATAGCGTGGAAGATCAAGAGGTCTTGGAGATCCCTATTTGATTAGTGAAAGCGTTTCATCATCAAAGAAAGACGCAACTCTTCCATTAGAGCACAACCGAGCTCCAAAGGTATAATCCACTTCCTTGCATGTTGTAGATTATTATGGATGCTTGTTAGTTGATGTTTCTATCTTCTATATAGATTGTATTTACTGATCATAATGACTGAGATTGAGGACATGGATCTTGGATTGGGTTTTATAGCCTTGTGGATAGTTGATCCCTGCGTCAAGTGGGTCAAAAGTTTTTGAAACCTATCCTAGAGGCTCACCCTATTTCCAACACCATTGTAGCAACTAGGACCTTCTCATTGACTGGCCAGACTTCCACATCCATGTCTCTGAATTGGTCCATCCATCTCCATTCAGGCATTATACATCCACTGAATGCTGCCTTTCTACTGAGAGCATCTGCTACAACATTCACTCTTCCAGGATGGTATTTGATCGGAAAATCATAATCTTTTATGTACTCCATCCATCTCCTCTGCCTGTTATTCAGATCACCTTGTGTAAACAGATATTGCAGACTCTTGTGATCTGTATGCACCTCAAATCTCTCCCCATACAAATAGTGCCTCCACAACTTCAATGCAAACACCACTGCTGCTAACTCCAAGTCATGTGTGGCATACTTCTTCTCATGATCTTTCAATTGTCTCGATCCATATGCTATTTACCTTGTCATGCTGCATGAGAACACATCCCAAACCTACTCCTGATGCATCGGTGAATATCACAAATCCTCCACTTCCAGCGGGTAAGGCAAGTATGGGTGCTGTAGTCAATCTGGTCTTCAGCTCTTGGAAACTCTTTTCACACCCCTCCGTCCATACAAATGGAATATCCTTCCTTGTCAACTTAGTCAACGGGGATGCTATGGTAGCGAATCCTTTCACAAACCTTCTGTAGTAACCTGCAAGTCCAAGGAAACTACGAATCTCCGCTACATTCCGCGGGCTACTCCAATTGACAACTGCTGCAATCTTCTTGGGATCCACTGTCAGTCCTTCCTTAGAGATTATATGGCCCAAAAATGCCACTTGTTCCAACCAAAACTCACATTTGCTAAACTTTGCATACAGTTGGTTATCCCTCAAAAGCTGCAAAGAAGTTCTCAACTGATGCTCATGCTCCTCCTTAGTCTTTGAGTACACCAATACATCATCAATGAAGACTACCACAAACTGATCCAAGAAAGGAGCAAATGCCTTATTCATTAATGCCATAAAAACTGCTGGAGCATTCGTCAATCCAAAAGGCATCACAAGAAACTCAAAATGTCCATATCTCGTCCGGAATGCAGTCTTAGGAACATCCTCCTTCCTGACTCGTAATTGATGATAACCGGAACGCAGATCTATCTTTGAAAAGAATTGAGCTCCCTGTAATTGATCGAAGAGCTCATCGATCCTCGGTAACGGGTACTTGTTCTTAACAGTCATCTGGTTCAACTGTCTGTAATCTATGCACATGCGCATAGTCCCGTCCTTCTTCACAAAAATCACCGGAGCTCCCCACGGTGAAACACTAGGCCTGATAAAACCCTTATCCAACAGATCTCCAATCTGAGTTTTCAACTCTTTCAATTCTGCTGGTGCCATCCTATAAGGGGCCTTTGAAATAGGTGCTGTCCCTGGCTGCAATTCAATCGTGAAATCCAACTCACGAACAGGTGGCAATCCAGGAATCTCCTCCGGAAACACATCCGGGAATTCTCGCACCACTGGAATCTCATCAACCGACTTGGACTCCTTATCTTCCGCAATAAATGCGATAAAACCTTCGCAACCGCTCCTCATCAATCGCTCTGCCTTTAATGCAGAAATCATCCCAGTGGAGATGGGCTTTTCAGCTCCAATAAACTCAACACTACGATCTGCACTCTGCAACTTCATAGTCTTGTTAAAACAATCTAACACTGCTCGGTTCTTGGCTAACCAATCCATACCAAGTATCACATCAAACTCCGCCATCGGTAAGATGATCAAACGGATGGTCAGCTTAACTTTCTCAATCTGAATACCACACCTAGGTTAGAAAACATTACAAGCTACATGTCTACCTACAGGGGTAGCTACTATCAAATCATAGGGTAGTATCTCCTTATCCTCCCCCAAATGCAGTGCAAATGCTGGTGCAACAAACGAATGTGTGGATTCAGGATCAAATAAGACTTTAGCATCAAATCCACAAACTAAAAGTGTACCTTCTATGACATTTCTGCAAAATATTCAAGGTTAGTTCCTATATGCCCCAAGCTAACATCACAATGCTAGAAACAAAACTAAAAGAACAACCTACTGACCAACGAAATCCTCACACGCGTCCTATGGTTTCTATAATTTTTACCCTGAGAAACCAACCACTACTCTGATACCAATCTGTCACGTCCCCCGAACTCGATTAAAGAAATAACCGGATCCGGAGAGTGAATTTTAGGACTATTTAAAAATTTTGTCCTTTGGGCCCACGGATCGTAGTCTGCGGTGAGGATTTAATATTTCAAACCTCTGTTATACCAATAAACATGGAGTTCATAGAACTCTAGGCATATGGAATCTCAAGCAATGGGTAATAATCTCATTAAATTAAAATTGCAAGAAAGAGTAACAAAAACTAAGGATTAAGTTATTTATTACATTGGCCATCCCAAGATACAAGGCCAATAAAAATATGGAAGACAATAATAAAAGAAAGGTTCAATGAGAGAAATAATGAAAAAGAATAATCTAAAAGAATCCCCATGTATCTCTCTCATGCCGGGAGTGATGACGCTACTCTACGTCATTGGCACGCCACTCTCGTGCCTCCTCTGCTGGTTGGAGATCCTCTGGGATCTCCTCACCTGCCTGCTCCTCATAGAAGAACTCACCTGATGTGTCTGTACATCAAGGAACAAAGTCAACGATATGTTGAGCAATAGATATACAAAACATAATAAACACGACATGCATCAAGTATAGAGTAATGACAGGTATAAGATCATACGAATACAAGAATATGAAGCTAGGCATAAAGCGAGATTAATAAGCAGAAGCAATAACAGGAATCCTAGCAATCATCTAACAATAACCACTATCCATGCAAATGCAAGCAAGACAAGCAAGAGGGAGACTCCGAGGATGTCCTATGCCACCTCCCGGGGTACCAGTAACAATCCCCTTGGACTACTGATACCATAGTCCGGCTCCAGTGGGATCCTAGCTCCCTGTCCTGGGAATAGCAGCACGGTCCTAGCCCGCTCCCAGCTATTCAACGCCATGGACGCCGTCCTACGCCGACTGCCCACCCCGACAACCGGAGTAACCGATTCGTCATTAAATCCCAAACTGCAGATGGCCATGATATGCAAACAATAATAAAGTGGTTCTGACACAAGAATATCAAGACAAGCAAGTCTGGCTAGTCTTATGTACAAGACAAGATTCTAGGGATTATCTTCTCCAAAACAATACAAGACAAGCCAGCCACGTGATAATCCCCTTCCATTACTAGCCAGTCATGTTCATCAAACAAGACACGGTTTCCTAAGGTACACTCTAAGTCAAGTCCAAGTCCTAAATTCTATAAGAATTTATGTTTCATAATTGATTAAGTATTTTATGTCAAGAGTGTACAAGGAACATAAGCAACGAATACAAGTCAAAAGTCAAGGAGATGTTACAATCCAATCCTAGGCAAGTGGTGTCATCCCTGTATTCCACGTGTTCTAACGGAGTACATGTGAAAATTGGATCAATGATGCTTTTAGGAAAATCCCTTGGTGTACAATCATGTTAAGCATCTATTGGTTCAGTTCCATATGCATTCGGTTATACCATATGTAATACACGAATACCTAGACAACCCATCGAATTCACACCAAGCCACGTGTTTCGATTTCAATCCCCATTAATGGTCAAGTGAGAGTAAGTTTATGGTTTCCAACATCTAAGGCCCAAACCTAGGTTACCGGTCTCTTTTCCAATAAAACATAAGCTGGATTAATAATCTAAGTATTTACATCACTTCTCGAACTCCGATCGTGATGAAACTAGAACCATTGGATTCTACATTCTAAGAGCTTTCCAACGGTATATAGCTCGTAAAATTCCGACGAACGGATCAAAAGTTATGACCGTTGGAAAATCTGCCTAAAATCGGTCAATTGCCAGGAGTTCGAACGTTCGAAGAAGTGTTCCAACGTTCGTCCCAGGCCGATTTCCCAAGAGCTCAAGTGTTCGAACGTTCAGGAACAGTGTTCGAACGTTCGTGTGCAGAAAGTGCTGTTTGCTGAATTTTTTTGTTCTAGTTGTTCCAGATCATCTCCATTCTGTTCTAAACCTTTCCCAATGGCTATATCCTGCACAAAATCGAGCCTCCTGCTCTCCCAACAATATATTCCATCCACATTCCATTCTATTCCATTAAGAAATTCTAAAACAACCTATTATCATCAATTATCCATTTTCCAAAAATCTTACCTAACATATAATTTCCAATTAAAATCACAACAGGCTTGGAATTAAAGGGAAATCTACAGAAAACATAGCCAATCAAATGAAAACAGACATACATGCTTATATATGAATTGTAGATCTACTTGCCTCAATGTCAGAAGATTGGAATTGGGTAAACGCGAGGAGAAATCTTCCTACCGCAAGATCCACGATCTAACCCGATAAAATGCAAACTAGGAAACCAAGAAGATGATAGGAAGGAAAAGAATTAAGATCTAACCTAAATATAACCAAAAGGAAGATGTTAGAAAAGATGAAGTTATCGGAAACCTCACCAGGTTGATACCGGAAGCAAGAGGGAAACACGAGGATGACTTCTAGCGGATCAGATCTCCGAATAGGGTCTCCTGGGCTAGGGTTCCGGGCTTGAGAAAGGAAGAAGAAGAAGATGGCTGCGGTTCTTTCTTCCGTTGCAGAGAATGAAATGAAATTAGGGCTAGGCTTTCGTTTAAGAAGACAATTAAGGGGAAAAGACCGAATCGCCCCTTTAAGTGGGTCCGGTGAAAGAATGGACCACTTGAAAGGTTTCTGATCGCCGGATCGCGATGAGTCAAGAGACAAAAGTCATCAGAACGATGAGACCTTTCCAACGAACACATAAATCACGGCGTTTGGAATATTTCGGAAAAACACTCATTTTTTCCTAAATTGCAAACTACTCCCCTGCTATGATCAAACGAACTCGGAATCGAACGAAACTTCGCAGGCACTATTCTAATGCTAAAAGAAACTCGCTCATGATCTAAACCCACTTAAATATCTAAAATACAATTAATTAAATTAATAACAAATTAAACGGGTCAATGGGCCGGGTTTTGGGCCCAACTGACCCAGTAAGGTCACGGACCTTACAACTCTCACAAATAAAAAGAACATTTGGTCCCCCAAATGCCTAAACATACCTCATCTGGAAAAAGAATATGCTCCTTCAGCTCCCACGTAGCTTCCTCCGGACTTTGGTTCTCCCACTGTACTTTGACCCATTGAATGGTCTTGGTACGCAACACTACCTCCCTCGTGTCGATGATCTGCGCTGGACGCTCCACGTAGGTGACATCCGCCTGAAGCTGAAGTGGCTCGTGCTGCAACACGTGGGTGGGATCTGGAATATATTTCCGAAGCATTGAGACATGAAATACGTCGTGCACACCCGCTAACTCTGGCGGTAGCATCAAACGATAAGCCACGTCTCCAATCTTGCTCTTAATCTCAAACGGTCCCACAAACCTCTTGGCAAGCTTCCCTTTCTGTCCAAATCTAACAACACCTCTCATTGGAGACACTTTCAGGAAAACCATATCCCCCACTTGGAATTCTAAAGGTCTCCGCCTCTTATCTGCATAGCTCTTCTGACGATCCCGTGACTCCTTCATTCTCATCTGGACAACTCTGACCTTCTCACTGGAATCAGCAATCTCTGAAGGGCCATGAAAACTCCGAACTCCAACTTCCTCCCAACATACTGGAGTTCTGCATCTCCTTCCATACAATGCCTCAAATGGTGCCATACCAATACTTGAATGATAACTGTTATTGTAGGCAAACTCACATAGAGGCAAACTCTCATCCCAACTCTCCTTGAAATCCAAAACACATGCTCGGAGGAGATCTTCCAATGTCTGGATTGTACGCTCTGACTGTCCATCTGTCTGAGGGTGGTAAGCTGTGCTAAACTTCAACTGGGTACCCATAGATGACTGGAAAGTAGACCAAAACCGAGAGACAAACTTAGTATCTCGATCGGAAACTATGGACTTAGGCACTCCATGTAGCTTGACTATATTGTCCCTGTACATCTTAGTCATCTTGTCCAGAAATTGACAAGTCTTGAATGGTAAGAAATGGGCTGATTTAGTCAATCTATCCACAATCACCCAAATAGCATCATTGCCTTTCTTGGTATTCGGCAACCCCGACACGAAATCCATGGTAATATTCTCCCATTTCCACTGTGGAATCACCAACGGGTGAAGTAAACCAGGAGGCTTCTTGTGTTCTGCCTTAATTTGCTGACAAGTCATACACCTGGAGACAAATTCTGCAATCTCTTTCTTCATTTTCACCCACCAATAGTGATTCTTCAAATTCTGATACATCTTGGTACTCCCTGGGTGAATAGAGTATCTGGTGTGGTGCGCATCTGTCATCAATTCTGACTTGATGTCTTGAACATCTGGCACACACAACCTATCCTTACAGTACAAAACTCCCTCTATCAATCTGAACTCTGGCTTGTCATCCACATGATCAATGATTATCTGCAACTCTGGATCATCCTTCTGGCATTCCTTGATCCTGTTAACTATTTCTGGCTCCCAAACTCCCATTGTAGCAACTAGGACCTTCTCATTGACTGGCCAGACTTCCACATCCATGTCTCTGAATTGCTCCATCCATCTCCATTCAGGCATTATACATCCACTGAATGCTGCCTTTCTACTGAGAGCATCTGCTACAACATTCACTCTTCCAGGATGGTATTTGATCGGAAAATCATAATCTTTTATATATTCCATCCATCTCCTCTGCCTGTTATTTAGATCACCCTGTGTAAACAGGTATTGCAGACTCTTGTGATTTGTATGCACCTCAAATCTCTCCCCATACAAATAGTGCCTCCACAACTTCAATGCAAACACCACTGCTGCTAACTCCAAGTCATGTGTGGCATACTTCTTCTCATGATCTTTCAATTGTCTCGATCCATATGCTATTACCTTGTCATGCTGCATGAGAACACATCCCAAACCTACTCCTGATGCATCGGTGAAAATCACAAATCCTCCACTTCCAGCGGGTAAGGCAAGTATCGGTGCTGTAGTCAATCTGGTCTTCAGCTCTTGGAAACTCTTTTCACACCCCTCCGTCCATACAAATGGAATATCCTTCCTTGTCAACTTAGTCAACGGGGATGCTATGGTAGCGAATCCTTTCACAAACCTTCTGTAGTAACCTGCAAGTCCAAGGAAACTACGAATCTCCGCTACATTCCGCGGGCTACTCCAATTGACAACTGCTGCAATCTTCTTGGGATCCACTGTCAGTCCTTCCTTAGAGATTATATGGCCCAAAAATGCCACTTGTTCCAACCAAAACTCACATTTGCTAAACTTTGCATACAGTTGGTTATCCCTCAAAAGCTGCAAAGAAGTTCTCAACTGATGCTCATGCTCCTCCTTAGTCTTTGAGTACACCAATACATCATCAATGAAGACTACCACAAACTGATCCAAGAAAGGAGCAAATGCCTTATTCATTAATGCCATAAAAACTGCTGGAGCATTCGTCAATCCAAAAGGCATCACAAGAAACTCAAAATGTCCATATCTCGTCCGGAATGCAGTCTTAGGAACATCCTCCTTCCTGACTCGTAATTGATGATAACCGGAACGCAGATCTATCTTTGAAAAGAATTGAGCTCCCTGTAATTGATCGAAGAGCTCATCGATCCTCGGTAACGGGTACTTGTTCTTAACAGTCATCTGGTTCAACTGTCTGTAATCTATGCACATGCGCATAGTCCCGTCCTTCTTCACAAAAATCACCGGAGCTCCCCACGGTGAAACACTGGGCCTGATAAAACCCTTATCCAACAGATCTCCAATCTGAGTTTTCAACTCTTTCAATTCTGCTGGTGCCATCCTATAAGGGGCCTTTGAAATAGGTGCTGTCCCTGGCTGCAATTCAATCGTGAAATCCAACTCACGAACAGGTGGCAATCCAGGAATCTCCTCCGGAAACACATCCGGGAATTCTCGCACCACTGGAATCTCATCAACCGACTTGGTCTCCTTATCTTCCGCAATAAATGCGATAAAACCTTCGCAACCGCTCCTCATCAATCGCTCTGCCTTTAATGCAAAAATCATCCTAGTGGAGATGGGCTTTTCAGCTCCAATAAACTCAACACTACGATCTGCACTCTGCAACTTCATAGTCTTGTTAAAACAATCTAACACTGCTCGGTTCTGATGGACCGCGCTCCCGGAATGCCCGGGGTTCCTACCGAGGTCGGCGGACGTGGGAGTCCGTTTGGTTCAGACCCTTTCGTAACCGGGGGGCAAAGGGGGGCGTGCATCAACATTTCTTTTTTTGTGGGTGTGCCAGATTTTCTATTTTTACTTGGAATTGCAAGTGGTGATCCGGAGATCAACCTTCGCAAGTAAAAAGGAAATCAACTTCTTTCAAGTTTTCCATTGCACATATATTTAAGAAAAGAGACATTTTCTTGATTTGCCGTGAAAGGCGATTTTTTTGGCATTTATAGCCGATTTTGGCGTTTATAGCCGATTTTTGGCGTTTATAGCCGATTTTGGCGTTTATAGCCGATTTACAATCCTTATCAACAATGAAAGACAAGAATTGTGATTTTTGTCTCTTTTGAAAAAATACAAACTACAATGAAAAGCAAGAAAAGAGGATCTAACTTCTCAAGAGATTGTGGGGGACTCGTTTAGATTGACGGTCGCAAGCCATATGTGGGCTTCGCCATCATCCATGCAGATGAGAACAGAGGATGCTATTGATTCGCTTGGCTTGGCTATAACCTCGGTTTTTTAGAGGACAAAGACCAAAGGAAGGTCCTATGTCCAATAAAAAGCCGAGTAGACGGGCTGAAAAGCCATATCTAAGCCATTGGAGGCAGGAGGAGAAGGCAAGGACCTTGGGGGGGGGGGTACCCCCCAAGGGACTTTTGTCACCTTGTTGCGGTGGCCGGTGTAGAATTTCCGCAGAGTTTTCTCTCTTTTTCCTTTCTCTGGATTTCTGTCTGCTGTCTGTGCTTTTTTCTCTGATGTTTCTGATGTTTTTTCTTCTTGGAGAGCCCTCCTATTTATAGGCTTTTAGGTAGCCTTTTAGGTGGGTTTATGGGCTTTTATTGTCATTAAGCCGCATAATGGGAGGAGTTACAAAATTGAATTGTTTATTTTGTAACTCCTTTTTCTTGGCTTCTGATTGGCCGGAGGAGATTGAGGGCATTTAATCGCCTTTAATCGCCAGGATGGGAGGAGTTTCATGGGTTAAATGCCATGAATCTCTTGACTTGTAACTCCCGAATGCTTGCTTCTGATTGGGCCGTCCAAAGAAATGGATTAATGACTGTAATAAAGCTAGTCAATTAATCGCATTAAGTGGTCGCCGAGCAGCTGAAGAGTCGCGGGCCGTGCCACGTCTTTTGAGATTCTTCTGTTGATGATCATCGATGGATCTTCATGTAGATCGACATCAGATGATCATGTAATTTCAGGTGTTTGTTGCCAACAGCGGGTCGGTGCCATCTGTCCTGTCGATTTCTCGATCGGTCGGGTGGAAAGCACACTTTTTTGGTTGACCGGGTGGCGATCAATACTGTCTTCGATACTCTTGATGATTTACCCGTGTTTTGGACGGATGTCAGAGGACTTGGTGTCTCAAAAGCATGAATTTTGGAAAGTACCAGAGGCTGGGCTCCTCGAATCGCGAAAAAACGGTGAAAACCGGGGTTTCCGGGGCTTTCCTGGCGACCCCGGGGTCCAAGGTCGCCGGCGACCCTGGCCCAGGGTCGCAGGGGTCTGCGACCCTGGGGGGGTTTTCCCCCTTTCGTGTCCCGTTTTGCGTCCGTTTTTGCTTTTTTTTTATTCTTTTTTCTTCTGTACCTTTCCTTGACATTTTGACCATTTATTGGCCTGATTTCTTTGTAGGAAACCTGATGAGAATCCTTGCATTTTTTTTTGCAAAGTTTCCAATTTCCTGAGAAAGCCGAAGACTTTGTCGCGCAGAGCTGCCGATTTTCCGTCAGAAGCTGAAACTGGGCCAAACGATGTCGGAATGACCTGAAATTTGGTGTGAAGCCTCTTGAGCAATAAATAAGACCAACCATAGGCTTTTGTTTGAGTTTTGTAGCCGTTTGGGGTCCTATCACCTGTAGACTTGCTTTTTGTCGCGATGAAGATGTCGCGGTTTGATGTGTGGTCAACCGATGTCCGATTGACTTGAAATTTGACAGGGAACCTATTGGAGTCATTTTAAGATGATCCATAGGTTCTGTCTTGGAAACCATGGTCTCGGAAAGCTTTTGTCGCCGAGAGCTCCTTTTCGGCTGTCGAAGAAGCGAAGTTAGGCCAAATGATTTTGAAATGGCTCGAAACTTCTTGTGTACTCCTCTTTTGGCTGTCTGGAAGAATCTTGCAGTTTTTGTTTGATTCTGACAAGATTTGATTTTTGGAAGCAGCATTGCCTATTTATGGCAGGTTGCGACTTCATGTAGCTCTTTGGATCTTGAAAAGGCAAAGTGACATTTTTGGTGTCAACAAATGCCCCCTCGAGGTACAGCGGCGAGTTGCTTAACTTTTGTAGTCGATGTGCCTCGAAGAGATTTTTTGAAGGAGAGCCTGTGACTTGACCAAGAGTCTTTGAGCAATCTTTCTTTTTGGTATTTGTAGCCTTTTGAGCTTCCAGGGGAATTTTATGGTAGTGAAAGGGATCACGTACCATCTCGAGGCAAAGTTTTGAAGATGACATCAGGGATGTGGATTTGGGTTTTGACCTTGTGACCTGTAAGATCCCGACCCCAGTTCTTCTGTTTAGCATTGTTTTAATCGTGGTTTAGCTTGTTAAGCGAGATTTGATTTAGTTTGATCTTGTTTTTGAGTTTGACTAGATTTTTCCTTAGTCTTTGAGATTTTGTAGACCGTTGACTTTGGTTTGACCCGGCCTTTATGATATGTATTTTTATGGGAAATTACTTTTCATTTCTAAAAATCCGGGATTTGGTGTATTTTGACTCATTTTATGAAGTTTAACAACTTTCATGTTTTGACCATTTTGGTTTGATACTCAGAAATCACGTTTTTTCGAGAAAAAGGGCAAAACTGACTTTTCACCCTAAATCTGTCCATGAATTTCGAAAATTCCAGAATTTGGGGAAAATATACTTTTCGGAAACTAGATATTTCACCGATCGTTTTTGTCTTCTTCGTCGTTTTCGTTCGGGGCCCGCAAATGTGAGTTTCAGCTTTGGTAAGCTTGGGGCCCATGGGGCCCAGCCCATCATTCTCTATAAAACCCCCATTGGGTTTCTTCTCTTCTCCCATTCTTCATTTCCTGCAACAAGAAAAGGGGAGTTAGGGTTTCTCCCAGCCCCCTTCCTCTCTCCTCTTGTGTCCCTTGTCCCTTGATGCTAAATGGAGGAATGAGCTCCTCATCTTCTTCCCCATCTTTCAAGCTTCCCTTAGATGCCATTTTTGAGATGCTTGAGCTAGAGAAGGCCCCTCATTCAAGCCTCTCTTCCTTGTTAGGACTTCTCAAGGTTTGTAATGTCATTTCTTTCTTGAGATTCTTGTTTTCCTCTCCATTTGGAGTGTTTTAAACCCAATTGCTAGGGTTTTCCTTGGAGGTTTACCCATCTTGACATTTTAGGGTTTTCTTGGGAAAATTTTGGGGTTTTTGTAGATTGAAGCTTGAGGCTCTAAGGCATTGTTTGGAGAGTGATTTTGCTCATATCTTGGCTTAAGGCAAGTAGAATTTTCAACTAATATGATGTTTTCATGAGTCTTATTTGGTTTCATGGCTTTTTCTTCATTATGTTCTAACCCTTTGTGATTTATGGATTCACATTGAATGAATGGACTAATGTATGTTGATTTCCACTTATGCTATTTTCTTATGATGTATTGGGAGTTTGGTTTCATTTTAGTCACTTTGATAATTTGATTTTTTTTGTATTAATGGTGTTGTGTTCTAAGTATGGGAAAAACTTTGATTTTAAAAAGGGTTGTGTTTGATCAATTGGATAGGTTATGGATGGTTTTGATGAGTTTGGAAGGACAAGGAAGGGCCCAACAATCCATGGAAATTAGTATGAAAGAAAAAGGAATCAAAAGAATCAAGAAAAGAGGGAAAAAAAAAATGCAAAAACATGCACTCGGGCTGGACTGGGTAGGCCCAGTCCGCTCGAGCGACCCACTGGGTCGCTCGAGCGGACCAGGCACTGTCTGGGTCCGCTCGAGCGAGCCCAGCTCAGTCTGGGCTCGGGTTTGGGCCAGAGTTTGGATTGTTTGTGGGCCAGATTGTTTGGGGCTTTCTTGGGCCTGATTCAGGCCAGTCTTTGGGCCATTTCAAGACCTGATGTTGGGTCAGTTTAGGGCCTGATAGTGGGCTGTTTTAGAATTTGTTGGTGGGCCTGTTTTATGGTTAGTTTGGGTTGATTTTAAAACTTGTTCCTTGGACCATTTAAGGACTAGTTGGGGACTGTTTTTAAACTTGTTTTGTGGGCTTGATTAAGGTTGGTTTTTGAATGGTTATTGAGGACTATTTTGGAATTGGATTAAGGCTAACTATGGGCCTATTTTAGAGAGTTTGGATTTACTTTTGATACTTGGAAATTTGTGAAATGAGAATGGGACCAATGAGAGAATGAAAGTATGTAAAATTATCCGGGAATCGTCTGAGTCTCAATGCGCACTTTATCATTTAAATATTATGGATTTTCATTGGCATCAAACGCGCTCTTTACTAATCAATGTTTAAATGATAGTTGTGCATTGAGATGGTTCCTTGGTAAGTCATTAAGTCATCCTACATAATTCCATTCCATTTCAAGTCAGAAAAATGTATTTGTATTTGTATTTGTATTTGTATTTGTATTTGTTTTCTTTGGTGAACTAATTTAAATAGCATCGATGATTTGCTATAAAATCATGTGGTTTTCCACGTTCGAAAGGATTGATCGTATGATTTTATACAAATCACCTTGATGCGTATTTGAACGGTTTACCAGAGATATTCGTATGTTTTCTCCGATTCGATTTGAAAAGAGATTGAAGTATGTTGTCACATTCGGGATTTCTTCGATGAGACCATTATTTGTTAAGATTAGTATTTTAAAAATAAAAACCTCGAGGCAAGATGGGGCCAGAGCTATGTGGTGCGAGCCCATGAGCCAAAGAGGCTATGATTCCGAAAACGAAACCCCGAGGCAAGACGGGGCCAGAGCTATGTGGTGTGAGCCCCTGAGCCAAAGGGATTAGTATTATGTTTGATTGTATCGGTTTGAGTTTGAAAACTAAAGGCACCACTAGGCTTAGGTCACCTTGTCGGGCTGATCACCCGGCTTGGGATCTTTACTTTGTCCGCCAGCTGCAGCTTGGATTCTGTCTGTACCGACCATGGCAACGGTAACTATCTGCCGGTCCCATTTGTATGGCTACGGTTCTGATTTCTGATCTGCTGGTCCCATTTGTATGGCTACGGTGCTGATCCCATCTTTTAGTACCACATTTAGTGGCTACGCTCTGTCTGCTCTTATTACTTCGGTAATAGGAGGATTTAGCTATTTGTGGTTGCCAGTGTTTTATCTGTATATTGCTTTAGTTTATGATTCTTGTGGGTTATACTTTTTATGCTCAGATTGGTTTAATGTTACGGTATCGCTCTTTATCGGATTGTCGCTACTATTTAGGATTTGAAATGTCTTTCCGACGATTAAATGTTTTAAGCAGGCTTTTAATCTTTCGAGATATTCGTACATCTGATATTGTTCTTTTACTTGTTTTGATATTTATGTTCGGTCTTTCGATCACTTTAGCATGCTTTATTGCCATTATTGTTTAGACTTTATATTTGGTTTTACGATGATTTCGTCAGGTTTTATATATGTTCTTTTACTTCATATTACTTGATTATTTGCTTGCCAGACCGTCGTGTCTGACCCTTTTTGTTTGGTGCCAGTTTCTTCTCTTTTTGGTTTTAGGTGTTTGATCAGAGGTGGCGGTGGGACCGCTGGTCTGACGTGAGAGGCTGCCTATTGATATCATCTAGATGTCAAGTTTGGCACCGGAGTTCGTATCAAACCTTTGAGGGTAGTATTTCTGTTTAGTTGGTTATATTGTTGTATGGCTTTGTAGCCTTTTTCTTTGGGTTTGTAATTAAGACATTTGTTAATTGTAACTTGAATATGTGGGAAATAATAGATTTGTTACTACCAGCTCAGTGTGTTTTGGATTATGATTTGTACCAGCCTGCTTATGTGATGGCTTTGTGATATTGGTTGCGTGCGACACGGAACCCGATGGCCACGGATTCCGAGTCGTAACACCATGTGTAGATTCCACGAAAAATATACTCTGATTGTGTTGGCATGTGATTATCCTCATTCACGTGGATCTTGGGAACTATAACAAAAAGTTTCAAATTATTCCAAAATTTCGCACCCCGAGATCGGTTCGCTGCAGGTCCCGGTTTCAGGGGCGTGACATGACCTAACAGGCTATATGTGGCAGGTTTGGGTGTCGGGTTTGGTTTTGATCGTGTGACCCAACAAGCTGTATGTGGAATGTTGGGGGATCGATTTTGGTTTTTTGTTTTGGTCTTGTGACCTAACAGGCTGTATGTGGCAAGTTAGGGGACCAGGTTTTGGTTTGATGGAATGTCAATTTCAAGAATTTGGCTCAATTTGGTAGATGAGGCTTGATGGTTTGATTTTTGGAAGCTCATGGGGCTTGGAATTTTCTTTTGTATGGTCCAATCAACTCAAAAGAGGCATGGAACCATTTTTGTATGCTCTTGGTAAGAGGGATTTATCTTTGACTAAAAGCCCAAATTTTTTTTTTTTTTTTTTGTGTGCCTAGGTGGTCAAACCTGGCTCATATGGGCTAACCCATGGGACCTTAAGCTTTTGAAATGGCTTAGATCTCATATGGTGTCATTTTTGTAAAGAATATCCAAAAATATCTCATTTGGATAGAGAATATCTAAGAATATCTTTAGTTGGAGAGAATCTCTCATGATCCCTTTATTTTGGGATAGAATATCTCAAGATATCTTTCTTTTGGGAAAGAATCCGTCATAGATTATATCTTTTAGGAGAAAATCTCTCATTGATTTCTTTTTGGGAGAGAATCCCTCAAGATATCTTTCTTTTGGGAAAGAATCTTTCTAATTTCTTTCTTTTGGTAAGGTTACTAATTAGTAACACTTACCTCTTTCTTCTTTCCTTCTTTGGTTTGCTCTCCTCTATAAAAGCAAGGAGAAGGTTGGTTCTCTTGCTCTTATTACTTTCTTTTGCAATAATCTCAAGAGGGCTTCAAGACCAAAAGTTCTTCTTCTTCAAGATCTTCAAGACTTTTCTTCTTCTTCTCCATCAATGGCTTCAAGTAAGTTCTTTTTCAAGAAAACTCCATTGTAGGAAAAAAACAAAGTTCTTTCTTTTTTTTTTGTTTCTTTCTTTTTCTTTTCTTCTTCTTTTTTTTTTCACGTGTTTGCCTCCCTTTTTTTTTTTACACGGTTTTTTTTTTTGCTTTCTTTTCTTTTTTTTTTCATTTTTTTTTGTGTGGGCCGTACGGACAGATCCGTACGGATCTGGCCGTACGGCCACGTGGCCTGTGGGCCAGCCCTCTTTTTTTTCTTTTTTTTTTCCCTTTTTTTTTTGAGAGTTTCTTTTCTTTCTTTTTTTGTTTTCTTTCCCCCTTTTTTTTTAGAGAAAGTTTCTTTTTCTTTTTTTTTTTTGTTTTCTTTCCCTTTTTTTTTTTGAGAAAGTTTCTTTTCTTTTTTTTTTGCTCATCATGATAATGCATTTTTTTTTAAACCAAGATGTTCATGCATGCATTCAATTTGTAAATTAAATTTGTAGCATGATGTGATAGCATACCTGAAAGTTTTCGCAAATTTGGGAATTTGGAGCTCGCAGTGATGTTGAGCCCTTCCTGATTTTGCGGAGACTTTTTAGGTTTCGAAAGTTTGGAGTTTCGGAGCTCGCAGCGATGTTGAGCCCATCTTCAAGCTTTCTATTTCTTTCGGGATAGTTCCTTTTCTTCGGAATTGCCCCGTCATCATGTCAAAATTTCGCCAGATTTTTTTTTAGCGAGATTCTGTCATTTTGATGTTTGATCTTTTTCTTTTCCATCCTTTTCAGGTGGTTCCTCCAGAGCGAACAAGGGTAAAGAGCCTGCTACAAGCGTACCTCGTCGGTCTTCTAGATCTTCTAATCCGGCCGTTCAGCAGGCTTTTGAGAAGGTCCAGTATGTTGAGAGAAATCTGGAAGAGTGCGACTCCCTCAACAGAGATGAGATGAGGCAGCGACTGATCACTCTCAAGGGAGAGGAATTCTATAAGATCATGGTAAGCAGTCGTCCATGGGTGATGGAAGATCAGAGCGTTTTGCCCAAGCCTACCTTCTTCTTTGGTGATGCAGTCCCTGATGACATTACATACCAGAGGAGATGTTTTCAGTTTTCCTTCACAGCAGATGGTGAGAAGAAGACTGTTACTACCCGGTCGATGTTTGATCGCACCGTCTCGATTCTGAGCCTTGCCCCCACGTGCCCTAAGAGGGAAGATCCTCCAAGTTGGGTGAGAAGAACAAATGTAATCAAGACCGGGGTTTTTGTTGGCGGTTCTCCTGGATATACGGAGAGGTCGCCTGTTGACATGGACTTGTTGATGCCATCCAGCGGCTACCAGGGCTCTGATTATCCGTCGGTCGATTTGAGACCGGTGGGCCTTGGTATTTTCAGCGGTGACGGCAGCAATTGGATCAAGCCTTTTCGACTTCGAGGTCGTTTCAATGCTGACTCCGAGTGGAAGTCGTGGACTGATCGCGTCCTGCTGATTGGTGGCAGCCGTTTTGAAGGAAGCCGGGATTTTTGATGCGGTCCGCGCCTTTAGGGAGACCGTGATCTTTTCTGACGAGGCCTTCATGGCTATGCTGGAGTCATTCCTCCCACAAACCAATACCTTCGTTGTGACGAATGGTGAGATTGATTTTTCTTTGAAGGAGCTGAGCGCCATTACCGGATTGCCCATCCTCGGCAAACTCTATGAGGAGTTTATGCCGATTGACAGCGTCCTCGAGGGGCAGTCTGAGGAGTTCAGGCTTTTATACTTTCAGTGTTAGGAATTTTGTGTATTGCAATTTGATGGATGCATTATCATTTAATCATCATTTGAATTTTCACATGAGCATTGATTTAGAAAATCTTGAAATCTTGATTTTCACATGCATTGTTTTTAAAACCTTTAAAACTTAAGGTTCATGCATGTTTTGATTTTAAAACTTGGATGCATTTAGTTTTGAAAAGAATTTCTCTAAATCAAGCTAGCCTATGCTTTTTAAATCTTTCAAATCATTTTAGTTTTTTTTTATGTTTCATGTTTTTAAACCTCTTAGAATGTTTTAAAACATGTTTTCTAGCTTGAATTTATGGCCCAAGAAATCCCCATTTGAAAATATGCAAAATATGCATTTTTGGGGGAATTGGTCCAGGGGACCCGGTCGACCCGCAGTGTGGCCGGTCGACCGAGCCCATGGACCCGGTCGACCGAGCCCACTGCAGGTCGACCGGGAAAGTGTCCGTTGGCAATTTTCCAAACGGTCAGTTTTATGACCGTTGAAGGGTAGGTCGACCGAGCAGCTAAGGGGGTCGACCGGGGACACGCAGAAAGTCACTTTTTGACTATAAATACTAGTTCATTCCATGAAAATTTTGAGGAACTCTAAGGCCCTTCTTGAGGTGATTTGAGGCCAAACAAAGGGGAATGAGCTAGGGATTTCTAAGGGTCATTAAGGAAAGCTAAAGCTTGGAATTAAAGGTTAAACCATCTAAGTAAGCTTGCTTTTCCTAATCATATGTTTTCATGCTTTATTCTATTTATTGGTAAATCTTTTCTAGCATGTTAATGTATGATTTGTTGTGTCCTTAACATGGTTATGTTTTGAATTGATTCATTGTTTTGGATACATCACCTTGATTCAAACCAAGTAGTACTTAAATTGGTATATCTAAGTAGATCATGTTTTGGAATCATCTTTGAAATCATATGTAACATGATTCCTATACTTGGTTGAATCTTTGGTTGTTGTTTTTCATCATAAGAAAATCTCTTTCAAATCTATCTTATGTTTTGGATTCAACAACTTTACTAATCACATGTATTTTGTTTTAAAGTTTCACAACTTGTTTAGCTTTGATTGGTATATCATCTTCAAGTTGTATTTTTTTTAATACATGAGATTTGACCCTTAATTTCAATCAAACATATTTGTATGTTTTACACTTTCAAATACTTTAAGCATACATTGAGCTACATTGTTAATTTGATTGAAATCCTTATGCATCACATGTTTGCTCTTAGAATTTCACAACTTGTTTGGAATAGATAAGTATTTCTTTTACAAGTTGTTTTTAACATGTGATTAGCTTTTCCTCAATCATAAATGTTTTGAGCTAAAACTTTCAAAAGCCTTTGGCATACATTCATGAGCTTTGATTTTCAAATTGATTGAGGACATCATGCATACACCTTGAACATACATCTTTGCATTCATATAGTGTTTGCATGAATTAGTTTTTCACTTTCATATCCGCCTATTAAGAGGCATTGTAATGAGCTAAATATGTATCTCCATCAAGTGTATTTTAGACACTACTAAGAGAGAGAACCAACCATTTGGTTGTATAGGTTATTGCTTAGCCTAAAAAGCATAATGTAAAGGTTATTGCTTAGCCTAGAAAAGCATAGTTGTAAAGGTTATTGCTTAGCCTAGAAAAGCATAGTTGTAAAGGTTATTGCTTAGCCTATTGAAAAGCATACATAGTGGAAATCCGGTGGGGTGTGAGGAACACAAGCCGGTAGTGGATGTAGGCATTGAGGCCGAACCACTATAAATCTTGTGTTGTGGTGATTGCATTGTGATGATTGTATTTGTTTAAGCTTCCGCATTTTGTTTGTTAATCATCACAAGTGACTAGTTAATTTAAAGAAGTTAAAATTGTTCATAATTGGTCACTAGTTGTAGCTCACCCTATTCACCCCCCCTCTAGGGTAAGGATCCCAAGGACTTTCAAGTGGTATCAGAGCAAGGTTACTCCATTTAGGGCTTAAACACCCGGAGTTGATCCATATTTGCTTATATCTAGATTTGAACCCTAGAGTTGTGTTTTATTGCATATCATTAAGAATGATTTCCACTATGGTTGAAAAGGAATTTTCTTCCTAGCTCTCTAATTCCCCTAAGATTCAATCTCACCACTCTAAAACTTTATCAAGTTAAAACTCCAAGAGTTGGTGGGACCTCAAAGTAAACCCTCAAGGACAACCTTATCAAGACCTTAGGTGAATCTTCAAAGGTAGACTTTTGGACTAACCTTAAGGCCTTGAACCTCACTAGACCAACCTATTCTTTTTAGTCATATCTATTTGTTGGTCATGTTACATTTGCATTTTGTTTCTACATAGTCACATCTTATAAAATGCAATGTTTCTTTGTGATCATTTGATTTTGTCTCCATGAACTTTCTTAGTTATATCTTTGGGTTTCAAAATCATTTGATTGCAATATTCTCATATAGATTTGCATTTTGTTCTCATATAGTTATATCTATTGTAGTGCATTTCTATTTGATGATCATCAATTGACTGTGATTACAAAAGCTTTCTTAGCTAGATTTTTCATGATCATTTGATGTTGGAAAATCATTTGTTTGGATATCATAGTTAGATTATTTTGTAAAACAAATGATTCAAATCAATTTAGATTTTCCATGAACTTACAAGTTATATCCTTTGGTATGGAAAATATGTAATCAATTTGTATGAGCATTTGTATTTATATCCTTGATTACAAATTGAGATTTGATATTAGTTCACTTCATGTTTTTCAAAGTCACTTGATCATAATTTTATGAATGATTCATTGTTGGATTTTGAATGTTGGAGTGAATTAAAAGATCTTTGGAAAATGTTTAAAGCTTTATTAGTTATATTTATTGAAGCATTTTCCATGAGTTTATTTCCTTGTGCTTATGTTTATATCATTTAGAAGGAAATACATTTTACAAGCAATTTGCATCTTTGCTCAACAAAGTTACATTCTTTCAAATGCAAATTGACTTTGTTGTTATGTCTTACTTTGTGTGGTTGGGTATGATGTCATTGATTTGCATGTTTGTGCCTAACTTTGTATATCGTTTCATTAGTGCAAATTGATGTTGTTTATGCTTTATAATAAAATCTTTTGTTTCATGATCATTTGAGCTTCTTAAGTACATATGTGATTTTGTGTGCTAAGTTCATTTGGTATGATTCTCATATCCATTTTCCATTGCATTGTAAGCATACTACATTTGCTAAGAGTGGAAATTTTACATGATAGATTAATGGATCATTTTAGATGAATTTGAATTAAACCATTGTTCTTCATAGGTATACCTTATATGAGATCCATTTTCATCTATATGCGATCCATGATATCGTTCTAACTTCATACCTTCTTGTGCATGAATAGTTATATTCTTTATTGATGATATGGTATGAGTTAGATCTTGATTATAATTGATCCTCTCTATGCAAATGTCATATAGTTCCATGTATGGTTGTGCTCTTAAGTTCCATTTGTGGATACCATACTAGAACTCTCAAATCCATCCTTTGTACTTCATACGCTTTGCTATAGATGGATGGTTGTGATATTGTTTTATGCATAATTTCATAGTAATATCGCTTGTGCATTTTTTCAATATCATATTTATGATCATATGAGACTCTCATCAAAATCCATTATTTGTATCTCATAGGCATATCTATTTTTGATGGATTTCCTTCATGTTGAGTTCATATGGTTTTTCAATTTTCAAATTGCATGTACCACCTAAAGACATTCATTTCATGCAATTTAAAATGTTCATCACTATGCTCACTAAGTTACTATATCTTTAAAGTGATGATTTACCATTTATGTTGCTTGATGGAATTTTGTGTTTGTCACATCTATGCTCTTAATCATGTTTCATATTCAATTGGTTTCAATTAGTTTAATTTTCGATTGTTGTCATATCCAATTGATATCTTGAGATTGTGATAAACCTTGTGTACATTGGATTGAACTTGATAAGTAATATATCTTTATTCCATGTCACATTCCATTAGCATCATAATGTTCATGTTTGCCTCCTCTCATGCTCATATAGGTAAATCTTATGACCACCATGTTTTATGTGTTAATAATCTTGGTTGGTTAATGGTTGAGGTAGGCTTCATGTTTGAACTTCATTTCATTCATCTTGTGCACATAATAGTCATAGTTTTTGATTGGATGAAATGATTTCAAAATTTACATAGCATATGTTTTTCATAGGTATATTGATTGATGCTATGTTGAATAAACCCCATAACATCATGGATAGCTCCAAGTTGGATTGATCCTAGTAGTTATATTCTTTTTAACTCCATTTTAGAGTGATTGAGATAATAGTAATATCCTTTAATCTCAATTGGTATTCTTTATTCCAATTGGTATCCATGGTTGCTTTTCTCCATGACCTTGCTCTTAATCTTGGTAATTTGATCATATTGAGCTCTATAGTTAAATGAATCTAATCCTTTCCTTGGAGTTTACCCTCAATTGGTAAAACCATCTTCTTCTTGAACCAAATAGTTAAATCTTTGTCAAAAGTTTGACGAAAGGAGAGAATGGATTGAGGGGGAGTATAAACCTTCATAGGAAGTATTAGTTTTGATCAAATTCACCATTGAATTGGCTTTATACCCTTAGACTACTACCATACATGATACCTGTTATATATTTCATTTTCGATTTCTTTCGTTAACAGGTGCTACTAAAAGGTATTTTCCTTATGTCATGTGTGTAGGTACCTTTGCAATTTAATGTCAAAGGGGGAGAATATTGTAGATGTCAAAAGGGGAGAGTATAGCCAATTTATCTAAGGGAAGATTTTGTATTATCTTCCAAAAGGGGAGAAGATGCATATCTTACCAAAGAGAGAGAGTGCATGGTCAAAGGGGGAGAGTTGATAGAAGACTAAGCTTGGGAGTTAAAGAAGTTGCTTGGCTAAAGAAGAAAAGAAAGCTTGAAGAATGATCAAGCTCCAAGCATCAAGAATGAAGAAAAAAATCAAGAGCCCAAGCTAAGTCAAAGAAGCATCCAAGAGATTTCAAGACTTGTCCAGCTAAGGGGGAGCTGAAGACTTAGTGTGTAAATTTGGTGATGAGTGAGTTGCCATCAAATTGCAAAGGGGGAGATTGTTAGGAATTTTGTGTATTGCAATTTGATGGATGCATTATCATTTAATCATCATTTGAATTTTCACATGAGCATTGATTTAGAAAATCTTGAAATCTTGATTTTCACATGCATTGTTTTTAAAACCTTTAAAACTTAAGGTTCATGCATGTTTTGATTTTAAAACTTGGATGCATTTAGTTTTGAAAAGAATTTCTCTAAATCAAGCTAGCCTATGCTTTTTAAATCTTTCAAATCATTTTAGTTTTTTTTTATGTTTCATGTTTTTAAACCTCTTAGAATGTTTTAAAACATGTTTTCTAGCTTGAATTTATGGCCCAAGAAATCCCCATTTGAAAATATGCAAAATATGCATTTTTGGGGGAATTGGTCCAGGGGACCCGGTCGACCCGCAGTGTGGCCGGTCGACCGAGCCCATGGACCCGGTCGACCGAGCCCACTGCAGGTCGACCGGGAAAGTGTCCGTTGGCAATTTTCCAAACGGTCAGTTTTATGACCGTTGAAGGGTAGGTCGACCGAGCAGCTAAGGGGGTCGACCGGGGACACGCAGAAAGTCACTTTTTGACTATAAATACTAGTTCATTCCATGAAAATTTTGAGGAACTCTAAGGCCCTTCTTGAGGTGATTTGAGGCCAAACAAAGGGGAATGAGCTAGGGATTTCTAAGGGTCATTAAGGAAAGCTAAAGCTTGGAATTAAAGGTTAAACCATCTAAGTAAGCTTGCTTTTCCTAATCATATGTTTTCATGCTTTATTCTATTTATTGGTAAATCTTTTCTAGCATGTTAATGTATGATTTGTTGTGTCCTTAACATGGTTATGTTTTGAATTGATTCATTGTTTTGGATACATCACCTTGATTCAAACCAAGTAGTACTTAAATTGGTATATCTAAGTAGATCATGTTTTGGAATCATCTTTGAAATCATATGTAACATGATTCCTATACTTGGTTGAATCTTTGGTTGTTGTTTTTCATCATAAGAAAATCTCTTTCAAATCTATCTTATGTTTTGGATTCAACAACTTTACTAATCACATGTATTTTGTTTTAAAGTTTCACAACTTGTTTAGCTTTGATTGGTATATCATCTTCAAGTTGTATTTTTTTAATACATGAGATTTGACCCTTAATTTCAATCAAACATATTTGTATGTTTTACACTTTCAAATACTTTAAGCATACATTGAGCTACATTGTTAATTTGATTGAAATCCTTATGCATCACATGTTTGCTCTTAGAATTTCACAACTTGTTTGGAATAGATAAGTATTTCTTTTACAAGTTGTTTTTAACATGTGATTAGCTTTTCCTCAATCATAAATGTTTTGAGCTAAAACTTTCAAAAGCCTTTGGCATACATTCATGAGCTTTGATTTTCAAATTGATTGAGGACATCATGCATACACTTTGAACATACATCTTTGCATTCATATAGTGTTTGCATGAATTAGTTTTTCACTTTCATATCCGCCTATTAAGAGGCATTGTAATGAGCTAAATATGTATCTCCATCAAGTGTATTTTAGACACTACTAAGAGAGAGAACCAACCATTTGGTTGTATAGGTTATTGCTTAGCCTAAAAAGCATAATGTAAAGGTTATTGCTTAGCCTAGAAAAGCATAGTTGTAAAGGTTATTGCTTAGCCTAGAAAAGCATAGTTGTAAAGGTTATTGCTTAGCCTATTGAAAAGCATACATAGTGGAAATCCGGTGGGGTGTGAGGAACGCAAGCCGGTAGTGGATGTAGGCATTGAGGCCGAACCACTATAAATCTTGTGTTGTGGTGATTGCATTGTGATGATTGTATTTGTTTAAGCTTCCGCATTTTGTTTGTTAATCATCACAAGTGACTAGTTAATTTAAAGAAGTTAAAATTGTTCATAATTGGTCACTAGTTGTAGCTCACCCTATTCACCCCCCCTCTAGGGTAAGGATCCCAAGGACTTTCAAGTGGTATCAGAGCAAGGTTACTCCATTTAGGGCTTAAACACCCGGAGTTGATCCATATTTGCTTATATCTAGATTTGAACCCTAGAGTTGTGTTTTATTGCATATCATTAAGAATGATTTCCACTATGGTTGAAAAGGAATTTTCTTCCTAGCTCTCTAATTCCCCTAAGATTCAATCTCACCACTCTAAAACTTTATCAAGTTAAAACTCCAAGAGTTGGTGGGACCTCAAAGTAAACCCTCAAGGACAACCTTATCAAGACCTTAGGTGAATCTTCAAAGGTAGACTTTTGGACTAACCTTAAGGCCTTGAACCTCACTAGACCAACCTATTCTTTTTAGTCATATCTATTTGTTGGTCATGTTACATTTGCATTTTGTTTCTACATAGTCACATCTTATAAAATGCAATGTTTCTTTGTGATCATTTGATTTTGTCTCCATGAACTTTCTTAGTTATATCTTTGGGTTTCAAAATCATTTGATTGCAATATTCTCATATAGATTTGCATTTTGTTCTCATATAGTTATATCTATTGTAGTGCATTTCTATTTGATGATCATCAATTGACTGTGATTACAAAAGCTTTCTTAGCTAGATTTTTCATGATCATTTGATGTTGGAAAATCATTTGTTTGGATATCATAGTTAGATTATTTTGTAAAACAAATGATTCAAATCAATTTAGATTTTCCATGAACTTACAAGTTATATCCTTTGGTATGGAAAATATGTAATCAATTTGTATGAGCATTTGTATTTATATCCTTGATTACAAATTGAGATTTGATATTAGTTCACTTCATGTTTTTCAAAGTCACTTGATCATAATTTTATGAATGATTCATTGTTGGATTTTGAATGTTGGAGTGAATTAAAAGATCTTTGGAAAATGTTTAAAGCTTTATTAGTTATATTTATTGAAGCATTTTCCATGAGTTTATTTCCTTGTGCTTATGTTTATATCATTTAGAAGGAAATACATTTTACAAGCAATTTGCATCTTTGCTCAACAAAGTTACATTCTTTCAAATGCAAATTGACTTTGTTGTTATGTCTTACTTTGTGTGGTTGGGTATGATGTCATTGATTTGCATGTTTGTGCCTAACTTTGTATATCGTTTCATTAGTGCAAATTGATGTTGTTTATGCTTTATAATAAAATCTTTTGTTTCATGATCATTTGAGCTTCTTAAGTACATATGTGATTTTGTGTGCTAAGTTCATTTGGTATGATTCTCATATCCATTTTCCATTGCATTGTAAGCATACTACATTTGCTAAGAGTGGAAATTTTACATGATAGATTAATGGATCATTTTAGATGAATTTGAATTAAACCATTGTTCTTCATAGGTATACCTTATATGAGATCCATTTTCATCTATATGCGATCCATGATATCGTTCTAACTTCATACCTTCTTGTGCATGAATAGTTATATTCTTTATTGATGATATGGTATGAGTTAGATCTTGATTATAATTGATCCTCTCTATGCAAATGTCATATAGTTCCATGTATGGTTGTGCTCTTAAGTTCCATTTGTGGATACCATACTAGAACTCTCAAATCCATCCTTTGTACTTCATACGCTTTGCTATAGATGGATGGTTGTGATATTGTTTTATGCATAATTTCATAGTAATATCGCTTGTGCATTTTTTCAATATCATATTTATGATCATATGAGACTCTCATCAAAATCCATTATTTGTATCTCATAGGCATATCTATTTTTGATGGATTTCCTTCATGTTGAGTTCATATGGTTTTTCAATTTTCAAATTGCATGTACCACCTAAAGACATTCATTTCATGCAATTTAAAATGTTCATCACTATGCTCACTAAGTTACTATATCTTTAAAGTGATGATTTACCATTTATGTTGCTTGATGGAATTTTGTGTTTGTCACATCTATGCTCTTAATCATGTTTCATATTCAATTGGTTTCAATTAGTTTAATTTTCGATTGTTGTCATATCCAATTGATATCTTGAGATTGTGATAAACCTTGTGTACATTGGATTGAACTTGATAAGTAATATATCTTTATTCCATGTCACATTCCATTAGCATCATAATGTTCATGTTTGCCTCCTCTCATGCTCATATAGGTAAATCTTATGACCACCATGTTTTATGTGTTAATAATCTTGGTTGGTTAATGGTTGAGGTAGGCTTCATGTTTGAACTTCATTTCATTCATCTTGTGCACATAATAGTCATAGTTTTTGATTGGATGAAATGATTTCAAAATTTACATAGCATATGTTTTTCATAGGTATATTGATTGATGCTATGTTGAATAAACCCCATAACATCATGGATAGCTCCAAGTTGGATTGATCCTAGTAGTTATATTCTTTTTAACTCCATTTTAGAGTGATTGAGATAATAGTAATATCCTTTAATCTCAATTGGTATTCTTTATTCCAATTGGTATCCATGGTTGCTTTTCTCCATGACCTTGCTCTTAATCTTGGTAATTTGATCATATTGAGCTCTATAGTTAAATGAATCTAATCCTTTCCTTGGAGTTTACCCTCAATTGGTAAAACCATCTTCTTCTTGAACCAAATAGTTAAATCTTTGTCAAAAGTTTGACGAAAGGAGAGAATGGATTGAGGGGGAGTATAAACCTTCATAGGAAGTATTAGTTTTGATCAAATTCACCATTGAATTGGCTTTATACCCTTAGACTACTACCATACATGATACCTGTTATATATTTCATTTTCGATTTCTTTCGTTAACAGGTGCTACTAAAAGGTATTTTCCTTATGTCATGTGTGTAGGTACCTTTGCAATTTAATGTCAAAGGGGGAGAATATTGTAGATGTCAAAAGGGGAGAGTATAGCCAATTTATCTAAGGGAAGATTTTGTATTATCTTCCAAAAGGGGAGAAGATGCATATCTTACCAAAGAGAGAGAGTGCATGGTCAAAGGGGGAGAGTTGATAGAAGACTAAGCTTGGGAGTTAAAGAAGTTGCTTGGCTAAAGAAGAAAAGAAAGCTTGAAGAATGATCAAGCTCCAAGCATCAAGAATGAAGAAAAAAATCAAGAGCCCAAGCTAAGTCAAAGAAGCATCCAAGAGATTTCAAGACTTGTCCAGCTAAGGGGGAGCTGAAGACTTAGTGTGTAAATTTGGTGATGAGTGAGTTGCCATCAAATTGCAAAGGGGGAGATTGTTAGGAATTTTGTGTATTGCAATTTGATGGATGCATTATCATTTAATCATCATTTGAATTTTCACATGAGCATTGATTTAGAAAATCTTGAAATCTTGATTTTCACATGCATTGTTTTTAAAACCTTTAAAACTTAAGGTTCATGCATGTTTTGATTTTAAAACTTGGATGCATTTAGTTTTGAAAAGAATTTCTCTAAATCAAGCTAGCCTATGCTTTTTAAATCTTTCAAATCATTTTAGTTTTTTTTTTATGTTTCATGTTTTTAAACCTCTTAGAATGTTTTAAAACATGTTTTCTAGCTTGAATTTATGGCCCAAGAAATCCCCATTTGAAAATATGCAAAATATGCATTTTTGGGGGAATTGGTCCAGGGGACCCGGTCGACCCGCAGTGTGGCCGGTCGACCGAGCCCATGGACCCGGTCGACCGAGCCCACTGCAGGTCGACCGGGAAAGTGTCCGTTGGCAATTTTCCAAACGGTCAGTTTTATGACCGTTGAAGGGTAGGTCGACCGAGCAGCTAAGGGGGTCGACCGGGGACACGCAGAAAGTCACTTTTTGACTATAAATACTAGTTCATTCCATGAAAATTTTGAGGAACTCTAAGGTCCTTCTTGAGGTGATTTGAGGCCAAACAAAGGGGAATGAGCTAGGGATTTCTAAGGGTCATTAAGGAAAGCTAAAGCTTGGAATTAAAGGTTAAACCATCTAAGTAAGCTTGCTTTTCCTAATCATATGTTTTCATGCTTTATTCTATTTATTGGTAAATCTTTTCTAGCATGTTAATGTATGATTTGTTGTGTCCTTAACATGGTTATGTTTTGAATTGATTCATTGTTTTGGATACATCACCTTGATTCAAACCAAGTAGTACTTAAATTGGTATATCTAAGTAGATCATGTTTTGGAATCATCTTTGAAATCATATGTAACATGATTCCTATACTTGGTTGAATCTTTGGTTGTTGTTTTTCATCATAAGAAAATCTCTTTCAAATCTATCTTATGTTTTGGATTCAACAACTTTACTAATCACATGTATTTTGTTTTAAAGTTTCACAACTTGTTTAGCTTTGATTGGTATATCATCTTCAAGTTGTATTTTTTTTAATACATGAGATTTGACCCTTAATTTCAATCAAACATATTTGTATGTTTTACACTTTCAAATACTTTAAGCATACATTGAGCTACATTGTTAATTTGATTGAAATCCTTATGCATCACATGTTTGCTCTTAGAATTTCACAACTTGTTTGGAATAGATAAGTATTTCTTTTACAAGTTGTTTTTAACATGTGATTAGCTTTTCCTCAATCATAAATGTTTTGAGCTAAAACTTTCAAAAGCCTTTGGCATACATTCATGAGCTTTGATTTTCAAATTGATTGAGGACATCATGCATACACTTTGAACATACATCTTTGCATTCATATAGTGTTTGCATGAATTAGTTTTTCACTTTCATATCCGCCTATTAAGAGGCATTGTAATGAGCTAAATATGTATCTCCATCAAGTGTATTTTAGACACTACTAAGAGAGAGAACCAACCATTTGGTTGTATAGGTTATTGCTTAGCCTAAAAAGCATAATGTAAAGGTTATTGCTTAGCCTAGAAAAGCATAGTTGTAAAGGTTATTGCTTAGCCTATTGAAAAGCATACATAGTGGAAATCCGGTGGGGTGTGAGGAACACAAGCCGGTAGTGGATGTAGGCATTGAGGCCGAACCACTATAAATCTTGTGTTGTGGTGATTGCATTGTGATGATTGTATTTGTTTAAGCTTCCGCATTTTGTTTGTTAATCATCACAAGTGACTAGTTAATTTAAAGAAGTTAAAATTGTTCATAATTGGTCACTAGTTGTAGCTCACCCTATTCACCCCCCCTCTAGGGTAAGGATCCCAAGGACTTTCATTCAGCTCGTCGCCTTCTATGATTTTTTGAAGGAGAAGGGGGGTTCGAAAGTTAGATCCAGCAGTTGGAAGAGTTTTAGCTCTTCATTCCCCAACTTTTTTGATAGTAGGGAGTCTTCTGATAGCGTGACCCAGGAAGCCTGGAGCTCAGGATCCAAAGAAGATCTTGGCCATGCAAGAAGAGTTGAGAGATTTCTGTGCAAGTACAAACGCCATATGTCCTGACATTGCACTGCGGAGAGATCTCGCTGTTTACCTCACTTATTGGCTTGGTGAGGCTGTATTTGCTGGTGGAGATGGAACGCACATCAGGCCGCATTGTATTTTTCCGGCTTGTCAGATGGCGTTTGGAGAGCAGCTTGCTTTGGTGCCAGCTCTTTACTCCTACCTGTGTACCGAACTGCAGGCTGCTGCTTTTCTGGTTCGGCTTGGGCTTCCCATGAATAGGGTATTTTCAGCCCATATCTTTTATTCGTGGTATGTATACCACTGTCCTGGCTTCCATCGGCTGGGTGCTGCACAGGATGATGATCCTCTGATGATTCGACTGGCTAAGGGCAAAGCCGTGTCCGAATCACTTTTGTTTGCCCGTATGAGGATCCGACGGTTCAGGGACGTCGAGATGGGGCAATCTTCAGTAAAGCTTTCTCCGGAGTTGCGGAAGAAGGCTTTTGATTTTGGTGCCTCCCGAGACTCTACCAGGGCGGGGTCGGGAAGGCATTATTCCTTGACAAATGCAGAGAGAGAGTGGCTTTTCAGCATACGTGTCGGCACGATGGTGTACCGTAGACATCTTTTCGTCGACATCCAGCCGTATGTACCCTCTCGCTTTGCTTTGCAGCTTGGCTTTTCTCAAGGCGTTGTTGGAGCGCCTTCAAGCATGGTGAAGCGCTTTGGAGGCTTACAGGACGGGAGAAATGCATGGGCTTTCTATAGTGCTGAAGACACTACAGCCATGATTTCTTATCCTGTGTTGTTGACTTCCCGTACTGCCGGCTTTGCGAAGTGGTTCGCGGAGAGCTTTTCGGCATATCGGGGGCTTTCCAAGAAGGAGCTTGATGTGAAGCTGGCATCTGGAAAGGGCCTTGGAAAGTCGGATGGCATCCGGCGAGAGGAAGTTTGGGCCTTCCTTTCTGGAGAGAAGCACAAGATAGGCTTTCTCGGTGACCAGGGCGTCATCGGTTCTGAAGCTGTTCGAGAGATACCTAATGAGGCTTTGGAGCAGCTAGAACAGGAGGAAGCTGAACTTGGCGCTTGGATGCAAGCGGCACAGAGGCAAGCTTCCGTGGAGCCTACTGGCGAGAGCAGACCTTCCAGTGAGGAGTCAAGTGGGAAACCTGACTCTGAAAGCGGGGCAGGTACCTCTAAGAAGCGAGCCCGCAGAGGTAAGAGGAGGAGGAGTCATCATCGCAGCGAGGGGCAGCATGAGGACTCTCCTAACTTGGAAGTTCCTCTTACTATCAATGAGGATGTGCCAGTGGATGCTGACGAGCCTCCAGAGAAGAGAAGCCGAGAAGAAGAGACCGTCGGTGAAGGTATGATTCTTCCTTTTTCTCTTTCCATTTCTTTTCATGGGATTTTTTTTCATGTTATGATTTGCTTCTTGTTTCTGCTTTTCTTTTTTTTTTTAGCAGAGGAAGACTTGGTGATGCCTGAGGTCCCAACCGATGAGGTGGTGATGGATCCTGTCGAGGCACCTGAAGAAGAACCGAGGGACTCTGGAGTAAATCCAGAATCTCCAATTGGTACGACTTCTTTTGCTCCTTTTTTTTTGTTTTGTGACTTGGCTTGCTAACACATTTTTTTTTTTGTCAGCTGACTTGCCACAGGGTTCTGATGACTTTGAACCATCGATGGACGCAAACGTTGATGATGCTTCCGATGAGTTCATGGAGGAAGAAAGTGTTCCGCCCGTCGTCGAAGAAGGTATTTTGTAGTTATAACTCTGATAATGACTTCAAACAGGGTCATATTCATACCTTTTGTGTTTCCTTTGCAGGTTTTGAAGTGGCAGAGGAGGATCCGTCACTTCCAGAGCAAGAGATGCCAGAGGTTGATCCAGAGGTAGAGATTCCTGGGACCAGCTCTGACAATATTGAGGAGATTCCTCGCGCTGAGATTCCTTCCCGAGCAGGAGCAGCTTCAGCTGGAAAGAGTTCTTTTGTTACTCTTTCAACAGATGATGATATGAGTAGCCGACCAACGGAGTTGGGCGAATCTTCAGCTGGGCCATCTCTTCTTTTTGCTAAGAAGGTGGTGGTGCGAGTTCTGAGCTCTTGGATTGAGACTCTCTTTTCTGGGCACTTGGAAGCCGGATTTGGCATGATCCAGCATGTGCAGGAGATTCTCAGTGATGCTGAAGAAGCTGGTACGGATGTCACAGGTGCCAGGGCGATCGTTGATAGGATCATTGCACTGGGTGACAAGTGGTTTGAGACCGTGAGTTTGGCTGATGACCAGTTCTTCAAGGAGATGTTCCTGGACCCTGCTGATAAGGCTAAGTCTGACCTGGATGAGGCTACAGAAAGCAAGAAGCAGGCAGTCCGAAAGAGGAACTTAGAAGAGCTAGCCATCATCAGGCTGACGCATGATCTTAGCATCCTTGACAGGGAGGTCGATGAGGCCAGGAAACGTCTTGAGCATTTGCAGGCACAAGTCGCTGCCAAGTGGACTGCCATAATAGAGGCTCGCGACAGGGAGAGTGCTCTGATTCACCAGGTTGCAGATGCCGAACGGGTTCTTAAAAGGAAGTCTGATGAGGAGGAACAATGGCAAACTGCTCGAGGTAAGCTTCCTGGTGTGAAAGAAGGGGTACAGCCCACTCCAGCATCTCATGGCAGGTTCCTGAAGAAGCGTGCCTTGGAATCCTTGACGGATGAGGCTAAAAGTTTGCTTGGGGAGCTGAACTCTTGGCTGGAGACCATTTTTGATTGAGCTCCTGTATATTTTTTTTTTACAGAAACCATCCTTCTCTCTTTTCTTTTTTTTTTTTGGTACCACTTGTATTTTTTGGTACTTATTTTTTGTAGTGCTTGTGAACACTTTCTTTTTTTTGGTACCATATGTATTTTTTTTGGTACTCTTTTCTCTTCTTTTTTTTTGTTATCCCTAGGCTCACTTGAATCTTTTTGTGATAAAAGTAATTGCTAAATGGGATGCTTTTTTTTTGTTATCCCTACGCTCACTTGAATCTTTTTGTGATAAAAGTAATTGCTAAATGGGATTTGATCAAAAGGTTGTCATTTTGTGAAAATCTTTTGTCAAGTAATTGTTTTGGCATGAAAGCCAGGTTTTTTGTTTGTGGCATGGAAGCCAATTTTGGCATGAGAGCCAGCTTTTCTTGTGGCATTGATAGCCGAGTTTTTTTTTTGTGGCATCTATAGCCAGTTTTGGTGGCATTGATAGCCGGGTTTTTTTTTTTTTGGTGGCATTGATAGCCGGTTTTTTTTTTTTTGTGGCATTGATAGCCGGGTTTTTTTTTTTTTTGAAATCCAAGTTTTTTTTTTGTGTGGCATTGATAGCCGGTTTTGTTTTTGGTGGCATTGATAGCCGGTTTGTGGCATTTATAGCCTGTTTTGATGGCATTTATAGCCTGTTTTGATGGCATTTATAGCCGATTTGGTTTTCAAAAAATGCAAGTATCGACTAAAAGTCGCCTCCCTGCTGAATGTTCTTGCAAGTATCGATGGAATGTCGCATCCTTGCTCATTCGGTTGCGAGTATCGATGGAATGTCGCATCCTCGCGGATTTGGGTGCAAGTATCGATGGAATGTCGCATCCTTGCTTTTCAAAAATTTTGGTTTTGCGGGTACTGACTTGATGTCGTTTCCCCACGATTTTTGAAATTTGTGGTTTTCTCGAACCTTTGGGTTATGGATATCAACTGAAATGTTGCGTCTCCACAGTTTTTTAGGTTTCTTTTTTTTTTTGAACCTTTGAAATTTGGGTTGTGGATATCAACTGAAATGTTGCATCTCCACAGTTTTGGATTTTGCAAGTATCAACGAAATGTCGCTTCCCTGCGATTTTGGAAGTGTCGAACGTGGTTCGCTTGCTTCCGATTTGTGCGAGTATCGACTAAGCGTCGCTTCCTCGCGGGTTTTTGAAAAACCATTTTTTTTTGTTTAAAGACACGAGGGTCATAAATTTTGACCTAAAACCATTTTGGCGGTAAAAGGCAGGGTGGACTAGGGTGGAAATCCCTGAATCCGGATTTTGTTTCAAACCATGAATTTTGGGTTCAAAGGTTGAAAATTTTGGTCAAGTTAGGGAAAGGTTCCTAAACTTGGATTTTTTTTTGTTGAACAATGAAACGATGAAAGTAAGCATTGTTTTAGATTTCTAGAAATTTCAACATTTGATATGAAAATTCTAAAAAAGGGTGGGTTTAGCGAGCGTGTACCTGGAAACCGGTTTTGGCCATACAGGCATTGCTCTTACCCAGTTGGGTAAGTCTTTAAGGGTAGTACCGCTTTAAGAACTTGCCATTGATGGGCAGCATACATCTGTCACCTTCCATGTTTAGGAGTGCGTATGCGCCGTTAGAGAAAACCTTGTCGATGACGTAGGGTCCCTCCCATTTTGGCTCAAATTTGCCTTTGGACTTGTGAGCGAAGACCATTGGTCTTTTTACCGCAAGAACCAAGTCATTCTTTTTGTAGGCGCGTTGCCTGACCTTTTTATCGAAAGATCCTGCCATACGTGCTTGGTAAAGTTCAATGCTTTGTTGAGCTTCGAGCCGTCTCTCATCGAGATTGTCCAGCTCATGGAGCCGCAATTTGACATTGCTTTCTTGAGTCATGTCATTTTGCAAGGATACCCTCAAGGAAGGAATTTGTACTTCCAAGGGCACGACAGCTTCGCATCCATAGACCAAGGAGAATGGTGTGCTATGGGTTGGTCCTCGAACGGTGGTTCGATAGGCCCACAAAGCTTCAGACATTTTGTCGCTCCAGTCTCTTTTGTGATTAGAGACCATTTTTTTGAGGATTTTGCAGAGTGTCTTGTTGAAAGCTTCTGCTAACCCGTTTGCTGCCGGATTGTATGGAGTCGAAGGACAGCTTTGAATTTTGTATTTGTCGCAGAACCTGTAGAATCGATGATCCCGGAACTGTGGTCCGTTATCATGGACGAATCTTTTGGGTATGCCGAAACGACAAATGATGTTGGTGCGTAGGAACTGAAGGACTGATGAGGTCTTCATTTCGTTAAACGCAAATGCTTCTGACCACTTGGAGAAGTAATCCGTAGCAGCGAAGATGAAGCGATGACCTTTGCTTGAAGGGGGAGAAATAGGACCTATGATGTCCATACCCCAGGCTTCGAAAGGCCATGAGATCGCTGTTGGATGCAGCCATTCTGGAGGCATGTGAATGTAATCTCCATGAACTTGGCATTGTTGGCAGCGCTTAGCAAATTGCATTGCGTCAGCTACCATGGTAGGCCAGTAATATCCTAACCTTTTTATCTGATCATAGAGCTTAGGTCCAGCCTGATGAGCTCCGCAAAGACCAGCATGAACTTCTTTGAGTGTTTCTTTAGCCTCTTGTTGTGACAAGCAGCGTAGAAGTACTCCGTTGAAGGATTTCCTATAAAGGATTTTTGAAGGAATATCCAAATGGAAGCTTGGGGTTCGCCTTTGGATGCTTACCCGTTCTTTTGGATCTTCAGGTAGGATTCCGAACATAATGTAATCAATGAACGGATCCCTCCAGTCGCCAATTGAAGTTTGAAGGATTGAAATCCGACTTCCGACCACTTGGTGGCATTCAGCAACTGCTTGGTGTGTGTTAAGAGGAGGAAGGATTCTTCTTTCGCACACTGTGACTTGCATGTTTTCCCCTTCCTGGATTGCCATGGATGCGGCAAGTCCGGCTAGGGCATCTGCACGTATGTTTTCACCTCTACGAATGTGGGTGATGTGACAGATGTCAAACTTTTGCAGAAGTGATTGTGCCTTGTTGTAGTAGGGCAGCAAATCTGGTTTCCTGACTTCAAATTTCTGATTCATCTGGTTGACGATCAGTTGAGAGTCTCCAAAGACTTCCAGCATGGTGATACCGGATTCGATGGCGAGTTCCAATCCTAAGATCAGAGCTTGATATTCAGCTGCATTGTTTGTGCATGGTTCCAGTAGTGAGAAAGCGTGTGGAATCATGTATTTGTCGGGGCTAACAAAGAGGATGCCAACTCCCGAGATCAGCTGTCTTTTTTCATTTGTCCTGGTTGCACCGTCAAAGTACATGTCCCAGGAGGCACTTTGTGAGAAAGTCTCCACATTGTAGACTGGTTCGTCTGGGAGATCATCTCTGAGTGGAGAATCTTTAGGCAATGGATGCTCTGCGAGGAAGTCCGCTAGAGCTTGCCCTTTGATTGCTTTTTGTGGTACATACCTAATATCAAATTGTGACAGAAGGATGGACCATTTTGCCAGTCGAGCATTGAGAGAACCTGCCTTTGTGACAAGGACCTTCAAGAGGTTGACCCTCGAGACTAGGTAGACTGTGTTGGAAAGCAAGTAGTGACGCAGCTTTTGTACGGCGAACATCACTGCAAGACATTCTTTTTCGACTGGAGAGTAGCGATGCTCTGCACCTACTAGCATGCGGCTGAGGTAATATAGATCAGCTTCTTTTCTTTGATCATTTTCTTGCGCAAGCAGAGCTCCCAAAGAGTGATCAAGGGCTCTTGTGTACAAGATGAATGGTTTTCCAGTGGTAGGAGCAGCTAACACTGGAGGTTTTGTCAGGTATGACTTGATGTCTTGGAAAGCAGCTTCACAGTCAGCATCCCAGACAAAGTTTACACCTTTTTTCATCAACCGGGAGAATGGACGGCATTTCCCCGAAAGATTGGAGATGAACCGTCTGATGTAGGCCAATCTCCCTTGAAGCCCTTTGAGTTCTCTCAAGGTTCTTGGAGAGGGCATTTCTAGAATGGCTTTGACTTTTATGGGGTCAAGCTCTATTCCAGCTTTCCGAACTAAGAATCCGAGGAACTTACCCGATGAGACGCCGAAGAAGCATTTCAATGGATTCATTCGCAGTTTGTGTTTGCGAAGCCGGAGGAAGACTTCTCGAAGGTTTTCGAGATGATCCTCTTTTCTTTTGCTTTTGACGGCGAGGTCATCAACGTAACATTCAACCGTCTTGTGCTGCATATCTTGGAATATTTTCATCATAGCCCTCTGATATGTGGCACCAGCATTCTTCAAACCGAATGACATGACAGTGTAACAATACACGCCAAATGGGGTTCGAAAGGATGTATGTTTTTCATCCTCAGGATGCATCTTTATCTGATTGTAGCCAGAGAAACCATCCATGAATGTCATTCGCTCGAATCCACAGGTATTATCAATCATTACCTCTGGTATGGGGAGCGGAAATTCATCTTTTGGGCATGCGCCATTCAGGTCTCTATAGTCAATACAGACCCTGATCTGCCCATTTTTCTTTGTCACGGGGACAATGTTGGCCAACCATTCAGGATGTTGTTCCTCACGGATGAAGCCGACGCTTTTGAGTTTTTGAACTTCTTGTTCAATTTTATCCATCACATCTGGACGGAATCTTCTTTGGCCTTGCTTGACAGGCTTGATGTCTTCTTGAAGATTGAGTTTGTGAACTGCTATTTTGAGGTCTAAGCCTGGCATTTCAGCGTAAGACCATGCAAAGCAATCAACGAACTCACGAAGAAAAGCGATATACTCGGGTAACTCATCATCCTTTATATTCTTGCTTATGAATACAGGACGTGGGTTATCTGGTGTTCCCAAGTCTATCTTTTGAACAGGATCTTCTGTTGGAAGGTTCGAAGGTGGTTCCTCCACAATATTTTCGGAGGCTTCCAGCTCAACGAAACCTTCTGGGGTTTCAAGGGCATTTCCAGACCAAGGTTTTGTTCCTTTCCACGGGTCTTCTTGATCGGTAATTTTCCCAAGGCTTGCTATGAGATGATCCCAATCGCCTGTTGAAACCGAGTCGAAGTAGGCTACTTCTTTTGGAGATGAGGGTTCTTCTGGGTCAGAAGTCCACACGTCTGTGCCATCGGACAACTCCTCTTCATTTTCGGAGAAATCGTGCCAATTGGATGAGCTTCCTGGATCTTTGTCAGGTGACTCATCAAAGAGATATCCAGGGATATCGATGTCTTCATGGATTTGAGATGTTGAGGCTTGGTCTGTATATTGACTTTTAAGCCTTTGTGTCAACTGTCTCAAGGGAGTGTCAGGATCATACCCTAACCCGTGTGAAGACTTTTCTACATAGCCGTAGAGTCTCCAATCTTCCAGCTGGCTTTTGGTCAAGACGGGCCCCAATGGCGTGAGAATACCGCGTCCTTCTCCCAAACTGACTGGGTTTTGAGCGTCATAGCCCATTTTCTTCATAATAGCTTGTGCCACAGAACTGTATAAGGATAGTTGAGGCGTACCTTTATTTTGGAAAGGTTCAAGCATGGAGTTTGATGAAGAAGCATCCGATCTATGGAAGAAGATCGGCTTTTCCTTTGCTGAAGTTGCTGGAACAACGAAGGAAGCTGACGTAGGATCTTCTATGTCAGAGGTTGTCTCCATTGGAGTAAGAGCAGGCTGAACTTGCTGAGTGTCAGCTTGGCTTGACGATGTGTCGTCTTCTGGCTCTGAATCCGAGTCCGTGTCTTGCATGATAGACACGAAAGAGACAACAAATTTGCCCCCAGGCTTTTGTTTTGCCTTCTTCACTTTAGTTGTGATGACCAAAGGCTTTGAAGATTTGAGGGAGATGATGAAGGGAGTTTGAGTGCTCTCTTCAGATTTACCGGATGGTTTGTTTTCTTCCGGTGATTGTTGAGGAGCTTTGCCTTTATCTTTCTGGAGATTTTCGGCAAAGGATGCTGTATGCTTCTCCTCTTCTTCTTTTTCACCTTCATACATCTGTGAGTCTGCGAAGTGGATTTCTTTACCTTTGAAGGGTTTTCTGTCCGCAAAGACTCGATGTATCATGCCGTCGTCGCCAACAAACTTAATGCATTGATGTAGAGTTGAAGGGACAACACCATTCTCATGGATCCAAGGGCGTCCGAGAAGGATGTTGTAGCATGAAGGGGTCTTTATTGCATACACTGTGACCTCAGAGATAAGATCACCTATCTGCAATTTGAACCTGATTTTGCCGATAGGCCTTTGAGTACTCCCATCGTATCCAAAGATAGATACAGATGTGTGGCTCAGTTTGCTGGGTGGGATGCACAACTCTTCAAGAGCCGATGTGGAGATGAGGTTGAGTGCAGAACCTGGGTCGATCTGAACTCTATGCATAGGCATTTCCTTGATATACCCTGTGAAGTACAGGGGTCGGTTATGCCTGGTTTCGCCAAGTAGGAGGTCATCCTTTGTGAAGGCGATGGTTGCACTGGCTGCTTTTTTAACCGAGAGGCATTCAATGCATGATCCCTCAGTTTTCTTCTTTTCTCCCTTTGAGGAGGCTTCTGAGTTTTTGACCCGGTAATCCATTTCAATTTGGAGGACTTGCGGGGCATGTTTGTCGACATCCTCATTCAGTTTTTGTAATTCCGAAATGAGATTATCACGAGTGTGCGGAGACATTCGCAACAAATCTAGGATGTGCAGACGTGCAGGTATGTGCTTGAAGTGTTCAATCAAGTCATACTTGAAAGCCTCCTTAGGGCCTGCATGTTCATCATTGTTGCCACTAGGGGCGCTTACAACATCTTTTTCCGAAGGATTTACATATGTAAAGGAAGATTGGTTGTAATTTTTGTGGTAGTCCCGGCCAGAGCGGGTACCTCTACCAACTTCGAGAGCTTCTTGAGAAGGGTCTTCGTTTGGAAGATTGTCTTCAGGATCAAGAGGCTGTCGTTTTTCATTTGCTGAGGATGTATCAGCAGCAGAGTTACCATCCTCAGTGATTGTGTTGCATGGAGCATTTTCCGGGAACAAGTCCTGAACAGCATCCAGCAATCTTTCTTCTTCGTTGACTAATTCATCGTCCCAAGCATCAATAGCTGGGAATTCTTCAGTCAGGAAGGGTGTGAACTTTGAAGTCACAGTCTCAGGAGAAGAAACCTGAGAGGGTGTCATCTCAGTGAAAGTCACGTGAGACGAGGTGGCTCCAGAAGATACATTGCTAGGCGTCGCCGGAGTGTAAGTGCTCTCATCAGACGATGCTTCGGAAGAGCTATAATCCCGAATTATCACATTACAGGAAGCTCTGACGGGAGACGTTGCCTGATCGGAGTCAGACTCATCCTCGGATGTGAGAGGATCGTCTATCCAGCAATTTTCTCCATTTTCAGGAGTTAAGGGAGGATGTACCTGGTGGTCTTCAGGGACTTCAGGCTCTGGATTGCGAGGAGGCTCGTTGACGCGTTCTTGCTCTTGTTCTAGAGCGAGTCGCTGCAAGATCCTTGCATATTCTTCAAGATCAGGCATAGGAGCCGGATCTTCTTCTTCATCAACTCTTTGTGGCTCAACATTGTTGATTTCCACTGGAGTAATGAGAGGTGCTGGGTCAGCAGCATTTTCTTGTACAGCTTCTTGGTCTTCTTCATCATCAGACCAGGATCCTTGTGGCTGTAGGGGGTTATACCAGATTACTGGCATAAGATGAGACTCAGGAACCCATTCTTCATCGGAGAGATATTCTCCTGTTTCAAGGGATTCCTCCCACTCATCTGTGTAGTTGGATTCGAATCCATCATCGGTGTCGCTGGATTCGTATCCATCAATGGAGAATCCAACTATTGAATTGCAAGAGTATGATGCCTCCTGCATGGCTTCTTTGAATTGAGGTGGCATGAAATCACTGAGAGTGAATTTCCTTACCCCCTTTGAAGTCTCTGGAAGGGATGTTTTTGTTACCTCCAGTGAAGCGGTAGAGGAAGCCTCTGCCTTTTCTTTGACCTCTAGTTTTGGCTGGGTCTTCTCTTGCCGTTTGAGCTTGAGGAGATGTTTCCTAGCCTGCCTTCGCTGTCGAGCTGTAGGCTTTATTTTCACGACCTCCCAATTTTCATCTTCCAGGAGATCGGGATGTACCCATATCGGTTGTCCGTCTGGTGTCGGGTAAGGAACCAGTTCCTCGGACGCTTCGATTGAGTTTATCACCTTGAAGGAAGTAGTGATCTTCTTCTTCGGTGATCTTGATGTTTGTCCACATGTCACCATGTTGACGGAGGCAGACCCATAGTTTTTGTCAAAGGTGATGACTCCGTTTTTCCACATCTCATTTATTTTCTCTCTCACAACGAAGCATTGATTGAGAGGATGCGAGATCATCTGGTGGTATGGACAGTACCGAGGATCGTTGGTTTTGCCAACATCACCCGGACTTTTTGGTTCAGGCAAGGTGAGCTTGCCGTTTGCCACAAGAGCCCCGAAGATTTCATCAACATCTTCATCAAACGGGTATTTCTTCTCTACTCGTTCTTTGAAGGCATCAGAGAGTTCAGGTCTCTTACCAGCAGCTTTGTTTTCAGCTTTCTTTGGTGGCTGAGGAGCTGGCTTGGTCTGCACATTGAGGACCTCTTTCTTCTTTGGTTTAGAGGTTGCAATGGCGGTTGGCTCTTTTCTTGATGATTTCTGACTGTTGAGGTCTTTAATCACCGTTTCAGCTTCCATGGAAGCTTCTAGGAGTTCTCCCAGGTTTTTTGATTTGTTGCCGATGATCATGGAGCGGATTCTGGCTCTCATGTTGTTTCGGCAGATGTCGACTAGCGACGCTTGTGGCAATACATCAGAGCATTTGTATGCCATTGCTTTCCACTTGTGAATGAAGTCATATGTTGATTCATTCTCCCCCTGTTTTAGGCTGCACAGCTGAGCCATAGTAGCGGGGTGATCCTCACCTTTGAAGTGAGTCAGGAAGCGTGTCTCTAGCATGGCCCAGTTTTGGATTGAGTCCTCCGGCAGAGTGGAGTACCAATCGAAGGCCGTACCTTTTAGGGTACTTGCAAAGAGGCGGATCTTGAGTGCATCTTGATCTGCGATAGCTCCCGTCAGGATCTTGAAGTGGATGACGTGCTGTCTGGCTGATCCTTTCCCCGTATATGTTTGGAGAGTAGGATGCTTGAATTTGGTGGGGAACGGGACCGAGTCCATCCATAAGGGATATGGTGGCTTGATCCCATGCTCCTTGAGTATATCCTCTTCTTTTGCTTTGGCGAGGATACCGTCTACGTCCTTTTTGGTAAGGGCGCGTGACTCATTTTCTTCTCTATTTACCTCGTCGTCTTGATGATTCGGAGGAGGTTCATTGTTCGCCTGATTTTGGAAGGCGAGGAGAAGGTTTTCCATCAGAGTTTCAATCCTCTGCTGGCCCTGTTCCAACTGCTGGATGCGGGTGATCGCATCTTCTGGAGGTGGATTGCGGGGTGGTGGCTCAGAATTTGTAGCCAAGACATTCATCCTTCGTGATTCGAACGAAGAAACTGTCCTGGTGACTGAGCTGGGGCTCATTCTTTTTGAAGAGGAGCTTGAGGAAGGATCACTCTGCTGTCCTTTGCTTGAAGGAGCAGGGGATTCTTCTGAATGTCTTCTTGTCCTGGAGACGCTGCGGGTCATTGGACGTCGGACATGGATTTTTGTTGCTGATTTTTGGCGCCTTCTGGTTTTTCCAACCATATGGACGGCAGCAACTTGGTTGGGTCTTTCTTTTTCGACCCATTTGGGAGAGACTTGAAGTGTGGGAGGCTGTGTCCTTTGCTTCTCTAGTCTCTTTTGTCGGTACGACGCGCGGCGGCGTATACGACGAGCAATTTGAGCTTCGGTCAGCTCTGACTGGGCTTTGACGATGAAGGATGTGCTCCCTCGGGCGCAGCAGCCGAGCCTGTCTTCTTTGTAGCTGGGCAAGGACAGGATGCGAACCCTATCCTTCGCCAGTTGCATCGAAGCTTTGAATTTTTGAAGTTCGGCCCCTGTAGAGATGAAGGGTCGAACTGCAGGTTTGTAGGCCTTAGCAGGTGCTTGTAGAGGCCTTGTGATGCATGACTTGATTTTGGGCTTGTAGGAACAAGCCGGCTCATGCTGGGTTGACTTGGAAGTCGGGTTTGAGATGGGTCTCTCCTCTTTCATGTAAGCAAGAGGATAGAACTGGTTCTCCTTGAGTGGGGCCAGGAATGCTGGCTTAGTGGATGTTTGGGACCTTCTCTGTTTTGGTGAAGGTCTTGGGGACCAAGTCTTGGGGTAGACCTGGTTGTTTGCAGGTTGAGGCTTCGTGGGGCTGCCACGGGCTTCAGGCCTTCTGGTGCTCGCCTTTGGTGTCATGGTAGTGACACGTTGAGTGGCGAGTTTCTGCTTCTTGGAGGGAGCAGTTTGTTCCTCAGGAAGTGGGAATGGTCCCAGCGTCCCAAAGACGATAGTCCGGGGAGTCGAGGTCGACCCGAAATTCAGAGAGTTGCCGAGGGAGTTGACACTTCGGCAGCTGATGGGGCGCTTGTAGGTGCGCGTGGTTTGCTTCTGTTGAAGCATGAGTTGGTGCTTGTTTTCGTCGAAAGTAATGGTTAGTGAAGCTGCCATTGTTAGTTTTCGAAAATTTCTGAAACAAGACCACATCCATTAGTAATCACAAGAATATAATGATCATAAATGGGAAGTTCTATGGTTTCGTCTTTTCAAATTGCTCGAGGTAGATGACCCAAGCAATATGAGGAAGGCAAAATGCCATAGAGGGTACAATTGTTCTGATCGCAGGTGTGGTAAGCCCGGAATGGGCATCCCAGTGACTGCTAGAAGCAATTGTGAACTTAAATTCGACTTATCGAGAAGCAGAGCTTGCTCGAGGTAAGAAGAATATAAAGTTGGAGTTACAGATGTGCCGGTCGCAATACAGTAGACCCTGAAAGGGCGTACTAGTACCGCTAGACACAAATGTTTTGAGACAGCATCTATGAGATGAGATTCTCTGTTTTGAAAGGTCAAGATTGGATTCATCAAAGAGAGCAGATGGTATTCCAATCTGAACACGGGCTCAGCGATTTCCGCGAGCGCCAGTGCTCAGAAAGAAATGAACCATGATTTCTCGGATCTGAATCTAAAAATGACGAGTTTTTTTTTTTTTTGAAAGGCCAATATCGGGTTCATCAAAGAGAGCAAAAGGCACTCCAATCTGAACACGGGCTCAGCGATTTCCGCGAGCGCCAGTGCTCAGAAAGGAGAAGACCAAGATTTCTCTAATCTAAACCCAAAATGACGGAAGTTTTTTTTTTTTGAAGATTTTGAAGATTTTTTTTTTTTATTATTTTTTTTAAGATTTTTTTTTTGAATTTTTTTTTATTTTTTATTTTTTATTTTTTATTTTAAAATTTTTATTTTTTTAAAAATTTTATTTTTGAAAAAAATTTATTTAAAAGATGAGAGAGTACACATAGGCCTCCTAACCTGGTCTTATGAAATCTTGATTGATAGAATTGCCCCCAGGTAAGGGTAGGATTACTTAATGAACCCGTTTGGAGGACCCTTGCCTAGAACAATCAAGCTGTCTCCACACTCTGGACAAGGCTTTTCTTTGAATCAACCATGATCAAAGAACACAGTTGGTTTAACCTTAGTGGTCTATGTCTTTTTTTTATATATATTTTTTTTATTTTATGAATTCATCGAAGAGAAACAATGGCCCAACCCCTGATCCGAACACGGTCTCGGCGATTTCCGCGAGCGCCAGTGCCCAGAAGGGAAAGGATCAAAGTTTCTCAATTTTGAATCCAAATTGAGAAATCTAAAATTTTTTTTTATATTTTTTTTATTTTTTATTTTTATATCTTTAATGAACTCATCGAAGAGAAACAATGGCCCAATCACCGATCCGAACACGGTCTCAGCGATTTCCGTGAGCGCCAGTGCCCAGAAGGGAGAGGATCAAAGTTTCTCAATCTTGAATCCAAACTGAAAAATCTGATTTTTTTTTGTTTTTTTTTGTTTTTTTTGAAAAGAGAAAGAGTGGAAATAAATTCAAAGCACTACAAGAAAGTTGGCATTTCGCCGCGAAATTTTTCGCGGCTAAAGGTCTCAAAGTCGCCACTAAAAGTTTTAGTTGCAATATTTTTCTCGCGGCTAAGCTATCGCTAATAGTGCTGTCACTAATTGTTTTTGCCGCAATTTCCAAATGTCGCAGCTATATGTTAAAGTTTTAGCCGCAACACTAAAACTGTCACTAAAAGTCTAATATTTAGTGACAAGATTTACCGCAGCTAATTGAAAAAATAATTGCCGCTAAAATTATAAAGTCGCAGCTAAAAAAAAAATATCATAAGCACATGAAAGCGGAGTTTTAGCGGCGACCTGTAGTCGCGGCTAAATGTTTAAGTTTTAGCTGCGACTACAAGTTGCCGCTAAATATTTAACTTTTAACTGCGACTTATTGTTGCCGCAAAAAAATAAACTTTTAGCCGCAAGCACAAGATTGACACTAAAAGTATTAGTTATAGCAGTTTTAAAGGTGCATTCAGTGGCGACTTACAGTCGCAGCCAAAAGTTCATGTTTTAGTGGCAACTTATCTCATACTTATACTAGTTACTTGTTGCCGCGACTAAAAGTTTAGAATTAAAAATAAATAAAAAATAATTTTAATTTATTAAATTTATTTTCTTTCCATTTATCTGCTTTTCACAAACTTGCTTATACAAGATGAAAGCAGTAAGATTTTCAATCACCATCAGGTATTGCTTTCAAATTCAAAATCATTAAATTCCTACGTATTTAACTAGCAAAAGTTAAGTCTACATCATCATAATCAAATAAAACCTGAAATAAAATATAAAAAATATGATCTTGGGCTTTTGACTAGTTATGAATCACATCAGAATTTGCCCTCTATCTTTGAACTGCTGGAAGAGGGTAATGAATTGAGACTTTACTGAAGCTTGCACCTCATGCATCTGTGCTTGCTGCGAGGCTACCTGGGACTCTAGGGACTCTAGTCGTAAAGCCATCTCTCTTTTCTCCTTTTCCATCTCCTCGAAGAGCCTTCTATCCTCCTCAGCTCGCCTCCTGAACTCCTCATTCTCCCTTTCTAGTTGCGCACGGATCCGCTGCCCAGCTGTACATGTCGTGGGCTTTGGACCAGCCCCATGACCACGTATATAGGCTGACCGCTCTGGTCCAAGCACTGCCTCAAACCTATCACCCTCAGTCATGGGAGGAATGCCCTTCTCCAACGGTTGAGACTCTAGCTTCTTAAGCTTGTCCTACATTCAACAACCAATTTTTATTATCAATCAATTTAGTGATATATATAATATAAAAAATTGAAATGGAAATAAAGAATGGAACAATAAGTTACATAGACTTCCTGGGAACTCGAATCCACCCAAGTGCCTTTCTTCTCGCTAAATCGGGTAGTGAACCACAACTTAGTCCGGGAAGGCTCGTTTCTCGTCTCAAGATCACGCTGTCATTACACAAGTTAACACATATAATATTTATTTAATAAACAAATTGTTCTAAACACTATGAGTGAAGTTTACACTATCATAGCTGATCTGAGCAAAAGCCTTTGTCCCGGCAATATGGCCAATAGTCTGCTTTTTCCTGTTCTCCTTGTTTCTATTGCTAATTTTCTGCATTCAGGAACCATAAATTATAAGCAATACATGTATAAATGATAGATTGAAAGGGTAGACAATATAACTTAATTAACATCCATACCGTGAAATCTTCGGATCCGACATACCTAACAAGATCAACCCAATCATCGCTGCTCACACTTGAGGGGGGATTCTCGAGTCTCATTTCATCTGTGTTGTACTTGCAATAATGATCTTTATTCAGCCTATGTCGATAGTCTCGATATTGGCGATTTAGCTGCTGATATACAGCTTCTTGGATATGGGAATGCTCCTCAAGAGTAAATTTTTGCTGCACGGTATTTTAAGAGGAAGTAAACATAGATGCAAGGTAGTACATCGAATGTAACTAGAGTTTTTCATCCTAACACATAAGCTCTTTAATTTAAATGACTTACTTTTGCAGCATGCCACATTTTCAGCTTGTCATTATCCGGAATTGACTTCCATTTGGAAAAACGGAGCGGGGCCATTTGTCTGACAATAGTGCCCAATTCGGTAATTAATACGACCTACAGCTCGCATCAGGTTTGGTGGAATGTTCACCGCTAGCTTTTCCCCCTCGCGCCTCCTCTTTACGAGTGTAGTGTTCCTGGTCTTCCCTCGTCCTTTCTTCCCGAACATGCATGACCTGTTCACTCAGAAATTCAATTAAACATGTTAACATCCATCAACATGAGTTTATATATATAATGCATAAACTATAAAAAAGCACATGCACAATTTAAATTAATAGTTAACATACCGGCGTTGCTGATGGCAACCTCATCTTGAGCAAATGCGGGGTCCGAGGGTCCCGCCTCTAATGTAGGCTGCCCGATCTGTGAGGGCTGGCCTACCCGAGCTCCTCCTCGTCTACCTCCACCTCGGCCTCTATTGGCCATATTTGTGTTCTCTCCTGCAACACTTTACTTTAAATTGATTACTCATTAAGCATATGTATACACATCAAGCACACGTATCACATCAAAGAATGATTAATGTATGAGAAAGAAATATAAGATTCCTTTAATGTATTAGTTCATAAAAAATGATAAGGAACATATCATATAAATTATATTAAGTCATTGGTCTCACTATCATCTTCAATATTCATTTCATCTTCCTCAGTATCATCATCAATGGAGGCACCGTCCTCCTCACTTTCATCATTTATGAAAGTGTTAACATCCTCATCTTCCCTTTCCTCATTCATTACAAGATTTGCATCAATAAGAATTGGAGGAATATCATCTCTTTGCCACACCATGAAGTCATTGTCATTAACTCTCAATACGTCAGCTACACTATATGACTCATTCTGTTGATATGGCTCTTCATCACCAATCGACTCTTCATCTTCATCTTCTGGCACATCGTACAAGTCTCGAGGTTGTGTCTTCACCACAACGTGCCAATTATTGCCTAATTTGGAGTCTTTTACATAAAAAACTTGTTCTGCCTGAGATGCTAGTGCAAATGGCTCATTGGTATTCCATTTCCTTGCTAAATTGACACTGGTATAGTTGTGTTCATCTGTTTGGATTCCTCTACCATCTTTGCCGACGTCCCACCAATCGCACTTGAACAAAAAAACATTATTGTCCCCAAAATAATCCAATTGAATAATGTCTGTCAGGACACCATAGTAATCTTGGTTTCCTGATTCGTCATCTCCCTTTACAATCACGCCGCTATTCTGACTTTTTCGAAACATCTCACGATCTTTTGTGTGAAATCGTAGGCCATTAATGATAAAACCCTTGTATCATGTCACTCTTCTGTCAGGACCTCGTGCTAAGTCTAGAAGTTGCTTATTGACACGTGCGTTCCCTTGATTGTACAATTGTGTAACCTGTCCATACTTGTGAGTGAGATAAATATAATATGATAGAAGTAATGTGCGATGTAAAAATATTTATATTGCATGACACTTACACGTTCTTCAAACCATTTAGGAAACTTCTCTTCGTGCCTCTTTACTACATTCCTTAGACTCTCTCTCTCTCCAACTGTTCCTTGTGTTCACTATACAAAAAGACATACAATTATAGCCCCAAGGAATTACATTAAAAGAGAGATAAAAATGGACAATTGAAAAATACTAAATATATATCAAATACTCTGGAATAAGTGTCCTACATAAGAAACGGCAGAACTTCATCACAGTTTTTCAATAAGTAAATACGAGCTTGCTCCCAAGCTCTGTCATCAATATATTCATATTCTCCTTTCCCTAGGGGATGACGATCCTTTGAAAAAAGGGATAAGCCTTGATGCGTTTGTTTGTTACTTCCATCATAATTTCTTTCTACTCTATTGAATTTGGTCTCAACCCCATGCAAGTACATTGAGCAAAACGTAAGGCATTCTGCGGCAATGTAACCTTCTGCTATTGACCCTTCTGGGAAAGCTTTAATTTATTGCTCACATAACGCTTCAGTGTATATAAGTACCTAATGAAACATAAATTCAGGATGATAAACAAAGGAGTAATATGATATAAACATGATAAGTGCATAATTAACACTAAGAATAATAAAATGCACTACCTTTCAATCGGATACATCCATCGATATTGTACTGGTCCGCCAAGAATCACCTCTCGCGCGAGATGAATGGGCAAGTGCACCATAATATCAAAGAATGATGGTGGGAATATCCTTTCCAGCTTACAAAGTGTTATAACAATCTGGCTTTCAAGACGTTCCAAGACATCTTTTGTTAATGTCCTAGAACACAACTCCTTAAAGAAATGGCTAAACTCAATTAGTGCCTCACACACATCATCGCTTAAGGATCCACGTAGTGCAAGTGGAAGTAATCGTTGTAAAAATATGTGGCAATCATGACTCTTCATGCCTACAATTCGACTTTCTTTGATGTTTACACGTCGAGATATGTTTGAAGCATAGCCATCGGGGAACTTCACCGAAGCCAATAATTCACAAAAATTCTTTTTCTCGGCAAGGGACATTGTGTAGCATGCAGGGGGCATTTTATAGGAATTACCATCATGTTTCATGTGTAATTGATGCCTTATACCTATCGCTTGCAAATCTAAACGAGCATTGGCATGATCCTTTGTTTTACCTTTGATGTTCATCAATGTCCCAAGAATACTATCGCATACATTTTTTTCTATGTGCATGACATCCAAATTATGGCGCAGTTTAAGGGTTCTCCAATAAGGCAATTCAAAGAAAATACTATGTTTCGACCAATTAAAATCCTCGGCACGCTTCCTTTTCTTCGGTTGTGTCTTCCCAAATTTCACTAGTTCAACATGACTCAACTGCTCAAGCACATCATCCCCAGACAATGACTTTGGTGTCTCCCGAAGTTCGTTTTTTCCATCAAAAGAGCTCTTTTTATGTCGCCAAATATGATTTGTCGGTAGGAAGCGACGATGACTCATGTAACAAGTCTTTTTTCCATTCTTCAACCACATATGTGATGTCTCCTTATTACAAGTAGGACAAGCCAAAAACCCTTTAGTGCTCCATCCTGATAAGTTTCCGTATGCAGGAAAATCATTGATGGGCCATATCATCGCTGCATGCAACTGAAAATTAGTACCTTTGTAGGCATCATAAGTTTAGATGCCATCTTCCCATAACTCTTTCAGCTCATCTACTAACGGTCGCAAATATACATCAATGTCATTTCCTGGAGACTTGGGTCCAGGAATAAGCAACGACATAATAAAAAATGGATTTTTCATACATTTCCACGGTGGTAGGTTGTATGGCACAAGAATAACCGGCCATGTACTATGAGAAGTGCTCATGTTTGAAAAGGGATTGAATCCATCACTTGCTAGGCCAAGCCTAACACTACGAGGGTCTTGGGCAAATGAGTTATGCATTTTGTCAAATTCTTTCCAGGCTTCAGCATCAGATGGATGCCGTAACACCCCATCATTGACGCGCTTCTCTTTATGCCACTCATATCTGATGCTGTCTTATTTGAGATAAATAACCTTTGTGATCTCGGTTTTAGCGGGAAGTAGCGTAAGATTTTTTGAGGAATCTTCTACTGTTTTCCATTAGTAAATTTATATCTAGGCTCTTTGCATTCTGGACACTCTTCTCTATGCTCATGCTCCTTCCAAAATAGTACACAATCATTTTTGCAAGCATGAATCCTCACATAGTCAAGTCCTAGGTCACGAATCATATTTCTAGCCTCGTAAAATGAGCCGGGGAGCGTCTCACCATCAGGAAGTGCCTCCTTTAACAACTCAAGCAACATGGTGAAGGATTTGCGGCTCCAATGATTAAGTATCTTTAGGTGCAACAGCTTTACAATGAACGACAACTTAGAGAACTTCTCGCAGCCCGGGTATAGTTTCCGTTCGGCATCCTTCAACAGTCTCATGAATTTATCTGCTTTCCAGTCGGGCACCACATTTTCATTGCTACTAGAATCCTCCCCTGCCCATTCATTTATAGTTGATGCTGTGTAATGATCATGTATCATTTCTTGCATGTCATCATGATCATCTTCATCTTCTATGTTGGGCTCATCATCATCATCTTCTTCAGTGCTTGACTCAAACTCCTCCCCATGCAATACCCATGGAATGTAACACTTAACTATACCATGATAATATAGATCCGCTTCCACATCTTCCCGGGTACGAAAATAGACATTGTTGCATTTGACACACGGACACCGAATCTTTTTCCCTGGCTCTTTATGTGCATATGCAAACTCCAAGTACTGTTTAACTCCATCTATGTACTTAGGGTGTCGTCTATCCTCAATTTTCATCCAACTCTTATCCATGTCGATATACCTAACAGAATTTGAAGTATAAATAAAAAACTGCACCCATGGGTCCCCTAGACAACAAAACAATATGGAGATAGCTGAAAAAGGAGGCATATGCAATAAGAAAAGATAGACTGAAGATACTATAGGCAAATAAGTGGCATGAGATTAAGCATTCTAGCACTCCTATATATCCAAATGGTGTTCCTAGATAATTGGAATCATCAAATGATTCTATTTCAAAACATCTATTTAATTATTTTGTAGCTCCTTGAGTTTGAAATAATCCAACAGAGGATCATAAGTTTCTATGTCAAATTGGGCAGTTGTCAATCAATTATATTAAGAGAGACACTAATAGTTACTAGTCACACTTAAGTTCAAAGTGTTGTTCAAAAACAACATTAAAGAAAAAGAAAAAAAATAAAAGAAATAAATGTTCCCCCATTTTTCCCGGTGCATCTTGCCAATCCATAGGGACAAGTGTATGATGCGTTAAATTTTCTTTGATGATCCCTACAAGTAAGGTGTATTGGGAGGGCATGGCCTGATACGTATTGGGAGAGACGGGAGATGGTAAGAAAGCATAGGTATGAGAGAGAGAGAGGGGGGGGTGTTCCCATGTGTGTGGATGGTTCGGATGGATAATAAGGAGGGCCCCACTATGTTGCCCTCACTTTAAGATGGTGAGCACCATGCTCACAAGAAGATTTGCCTATATAGATCAGTAGTCATCCAGTGCATGTGTCGCGCATTGGAGCTACGTGCGCATCGGGATGTGGGCCCCACCTAGGGATGGGACAGGGGGATTTCAAGATCGGAGGGGGCTAATCTGACTTAGGCATCGGAGAGCCTTGCGCTGTCAGCAGTCAGGGTCTTTGTCCCGTCCCCCGAACCCGGTTAAAGAAATAACCGGATCCGGAGAGTGAATTTTAGGACTAATTAAAAATTTTATCCTTTTGGCCCACGGATCGTAGTCCACGGTGAGGATTTAATATTTCCAACCTCATGTGTCACAATAAATGTAGAGTTAATACAACTCTAGGCATATAGGATCTCAAGCAATGATTAATAAACTCTCATTAATTAAAGTTGCAAGAAGAGTAAACAGAACTTCAAAGTTAAGTAATTTATTACAATGGCCAACCCACTAAACATGGCCAATAAATGAAACAGAAGTCAATAGTATAAAGTTTCAACGACAGAAATAAATGAATAAAAGAATAACCTAATAAAACCCCATGTATCTCTTTCGTGCCCGAAATGATGACGCTACTCTACGTCATCGGCACGCCACTCTCGTGCCTCCTCTGCTGGTTGGAGATCCTCTGGGATCTCCTCACCGACCTGCTCCTCGTAATAGAACTCACCTGATATGTCTGCACACCAAGGAACAAAGTCAACGACATGTTGAGCAATAGATATACAAAACATAATAAACACGACATGTATCAAGTGTAGAGTAATGACAGGTATAAGATCATACGAATACAAGAATCTGAGGCTAGGCATAAAGCGAGATTAATATATAGAAATAATAATAGGAATCCTAGCAATCATCTAACAATAACCACTATCCATGCAAATGCAAGCAAGACAAGCAAGAGGAAGACTCCGAGGATATCCTATGCCACCTCCCGGGGTACCAGTAACAATCCCCTTGGACTACTGATACCATAGTCCGGTTCCAGTGGGATCCTAGCTCCCTGTCCTGGGAATAGCAGCACGGTCCTAGCCCGCTCCCAGCTATTCAACGCCATGGACGCCGTCCTACGCCGACTGCCCACCCCGACAACCGGAGTAACCGATTCGTCATTAAATCCCAAACTGCAGATGGCCATGATATGCAAACAATAATAAAGTGGTTTTGACTCATGGACAGACAAGACGAGCAAGTCTGGCTAGTTCCAAGTACAAGACAAGTTCTTAGGGATTATCTCTTCCAGATCAATACAAGACAAGGCACGTGATAATCCCCTTCATAGTACCCAGTCATGTTCATCAAAATAAGACACAGGTTCCTATGGTACACTCTAAGTCAAGTCCAAGTCTTATATTCTACAAGAATTTATGTTTCATAATTGATTACGTGTTTTATGTCAAGAGAGTGTACAAGGAATGTTATCAACGGATAAAATCACAAGTCAAGGAGGAATTACAATCCAATCCTAAGTAAGTAGTGTCATCCCTGTATTCAACGTATTCTAACGGAGTACATGAGGAAATTGGATCAATGATACTCTAAAGATAATTCTTTGGTGTACAATCATGTTGAGCCTCATTAAATTCAACTCCTTGTGCATTCGGTTACACTACGTGTAATACACGAATACCTAGACAACCCATCGAATTCACACCAAGCACGTGATTCGATTTCAAATCCATGTATGGTCATGTGATAGTAAGTTAATGGTTTCCAGCGTCTAAGTCCCACACCTAGGTTAAACAGTCTATTTCTCCAATTACAAGAGTTAAATCATTACTTTCCATAGTTACATCACTTTCCGACCTCCGATTGTGATGAACTAGAACCATTGGATTCTCTATCTCAAGGGTTTTCCAACGGTATATTATATGTGAAAACCCAATACGCGGATTGAAAGTTACAAGCCTTTGAAGTTTCAGTGACCATGCACCCTCCGATCGATCGCACCAAAGGTGCGATCGATCGGCACTGAACACCTCACTGTTAGTGCACAGTCCGATCGATCGGACTGTGTGACCGATCGATCGGCACTGGGCACCTCCCAGTTAACTGAGAGTTTTCACAGACCAATCGATCGGACTGTGTGACCGATCGATCGGACTGTGATCGCCCACAATTAATTGGGGAACTGTTCACTGTCCGATCGATCGCACTGTGCGACCGATCGATCGGATAGTGAACCTGAAGCCCGAATTGGGTTTCTGCTCCCTTTTTCCTCCGGTCAATCCAAGACCAAACCTGTAGAAATTTGAGCCTCCTTGCTCCCCATTCAATCCATCAATCACATAATTGTTGGAATTTGAGATGACTTGAGAAGTCTTTTGATGAATTGAAGAAGTTAGCATCTCAAGTATTGTTTTGAGTTGGAATTCTTGTCAACACATTGTCACAAACATGATGTTAATAAGCTGGTATTGATAGAGCTGAAAAGAAGAAACAGAATTGAAACAGCCAGGAATTAAGAATTCCTGATGCAGAGCACGCGGTCGACCGGGCTCTTCATGCGGTCGACCGAGCAAGAAGAAACCTGCAGAAACAGAAAAAAGGCACCTCTCAGTTATTTTCGTGACACAGTGTGTCTTCGGTCGACCGGGACCCCAGGATGTCGACCGAGCTCGAAATTGTCTGTTTTCCAGTCAGTGTCTTCGGTCGACCGAGAAAGCCAGGATGTCGACCGAGCACGGGAACCAGAGTTGCGCAGAATTAGAAGTTTTGCACGAAAATTCAGCACTCTTATCTAATTTGTTTGGGACTCTTTCTAAACGAATTGTAGCCCGTCTTGAACACAATTAAGGGTTATCAAAACCTATATAAAGGCATGTATTGGGTCGTTTTAAAGACACACCAGAAGAGAAGAGTTTTAGAGAGAAAATAGAGAGAGTTTTGGAGAGAAGAAGAGTGCTGGTGCTGTGTTGCTGTTGTGCTGCATCTTTCTACAGCAATTATGGACGGGATTGTGCTCTTGAAGATGGTGTTTCGTCCATAAGATAAGTGTCTCTCAGTTTATGCTTTAATTTCAATTTGTAAGGGATTGAGAGAGAGAGAATTGTAGAGGGGAAGGGCTGTAGACAGAGTTTATTTCTATTCTGTTTTTAACATCAAGTTGGTGCTTGGTGTTTGGGGTTTGGTGATCCTATCTGTTGGTGCAGATAAATTGTAAAGGGAGTCGGTGCTTCCTAGATAGTTGGTGCTATCTGAAACTAAAGGGAGTAGGTGCTTCCTAGATAGTTGGTGCTATCTGAAACTAAGGGTTGGTGCTCTTTGTCGTTGTAGCGACTAAATAAGATTCAGATTTGTCCCGGATTGGTGTTCGGACAGTCTTTGAACCGTGGACGTAGCCTTTCGGTGAACCACGTTAAATCTGGTGTCATTGTGTGGTTTGACTTGTTTTGTTGTTGAATTGGACCTGTTTTTAGAAATCACTGATTCACCCCCCCCTCTCAGTGATCGCGGTATCCAACAATATCATATTCCAGCAATTAAAACAACCTAGAATTATCAAATAACCCATTCATCCAATTATTCCACAATCTAACCTAACATTTAAAAATCCCCAAATCAATATCAGAAATGCTTGGAATTAATAACTATCAAGACTCATAGCCAGATCAATAATAAAATAACACACATGTTTATGATGCAATGCATATCTACTTGCCTCAACCAAGACGAAGATTGGAAATGTGTGAAATTTGAGGAGAAGCTTTTCTACCCTCAAAATCACAATCTACCCCGATCAAACACAACCTAATACACCAAGGAGAAGAAAGAAAGAAAAAGAATCAAGATTGGACCTAAATCTAACCAAAAGGCATAAGATTGAAAAGATGAAAGTATAAGAATGCTTACCAATTTGATACCGGAAGCAAGAGGAGATCGCAAGGATGAATCCTAGCGGATCAGATCTTCGAATAGGTTCACCTATGGCTGAGATCTGGCTTGAGAAAGAAAGAGGAAGAAGAAATGGTTGCTAGGTTAATTCCGTTCATTGCAGAGAAAATACGAAATGGAATTAGGGCAAACATTCGCTTAAGAAGACAATTAAAAGGAAAAGACCGAATCGCCCTTTAAGTGAGTCCGGTGAAAGAATGGACCACTTGAAAGATTTCTGATCGCTGGATCACGATGAATCAAGAGACAAAAGTCATCAGAACGACGAGAACTTTCCAACGAACCCAAAAATCACGGCGTTTGGAATATTTTGGAAAAACACTCAATTTTCCCTAAATTACAAATTACCCCCCTGCTATGATCAAACGAACTCGGAATCAAACGAGACTTCGCAGATACTATTCTAATGCTAAAATAAACTCGCTCATGATCTAAACCCACTTAAATATCTAAAAATATAATTAAATAAAATAATAACAAATTAAACAGGTCAACGGGCTGGATTTTGGGCCCAATTGACCCAGTAAGGTCACGGACCTTACAGTCTTTGACTGCCTTCTCTTCTCCCTCTCTTTCAAATTCTCAAGCTTCTCATCATCACCAAAGAATCTCGAAGAATGCCTAACCCTCATTAACAAGTCTGTATTATTAAGGCACTTAAAGAAAACAATAGGCCTCAAACGACTAAACATATTTATATGAACTCGGTATTAGCACAATTTCAATTCTAGCTCCGAACAAACAAACAAACAGGCATGCTCCCAACCCATCAGATCATGTATCAAAGCCATTCAGTTCAATTGTATCCCTATGAATTGGTGTGGTTAGAATACCGACAATATTCTCTGTGATTCTATAGAATGAAATACATGTAAATTAAACATATCGATTCCCACAACCAGATCTTGTTGCAGATTCTACAAATTGATGAGGATGTCAGTGGATCCAATAATTCAGATATACAAAAGGTGGTCCCATCACCATGAAATGAGAGGCACTACCAAATTCTCAGGTGCCCAACCAGTAGATCTGCATTCCATGTAACTGCTTCTCATGCTTGGATCTGCCCCAGGATTCAATTGATTTCTCTTTTTATTATCATTACTGTTATGGGAAAAGATATATAGTTGTGGGACCAATTTAAACTACTTCCTCCACCATGAATTTTTCATCTGCTAATTAACACAACATTATATACACAAGGTTACCTGATCGCAATTTGTGGTTAGCAGTTCATGGTCATGGTTCTTTAGATGTATATTGTTCCTAGTTCACTAAGGTAGGATGAAAAAAAAAGTTTTTGGATTGATTGATTTGTAGGTCTAAATTTGCTTGGCTTCTAGATATTATTGGTTCATTGAATTTCTATCATTTCGCAAATACAGTAATTTCAAACTATAAGAGAATATGTTAAGTGGCATTCTCAAACATTAAGGAGCCTGCATTTTTCCCCTTATAATATATGAGAATTGAATACAGGGAGATTTTCATGGTCAAATAAGCACAACCTAGGGATTATTAAAGAGTGAAGGTGGTGAAAAATAAACATACGTAGCGATGTAGATGGGACCTTGACCTTAGTTGTCCTAGAATTTGAATTAATAGGGTGATGGTTGGATATTTAAAGATTAAATGAAGAAAAAGGCCCTAATAAAAAATCTTGATGTTCACTTATAATGAATCAAAGACAACAATTGTATTTATTTTTCTTATCAAGAATCTACTTTCTACATATTAAGGTCTGAGTTTTGACATGCTTGTTTGCCTAGAGCCATTCTTCATTGAGAAAGAAAAGAGCTGCAACATGTGAATATCAATCATCTGAACTTCCTCAGCCATGGAGGAAACAGATCCCACATACCAAGTCCTTGGTGTCGTCTCTTTCCTATTAAACCCCATTACAAGACACATTGATTTCTGGATAAATGCCAAAGATTACAAAGACCGTCTGAGGGATGAAATGAGAGATTTAAAGAATTCAAAAAAAGATGTGAAGACACAGGTGGATGCAGCTGAAGCTTGAAAACAGAACTGCAAACAAGAAGTTTTAGGCTGGATGGAGAAGGTTGATGAAATAGATAAAGAAGTGAACGAAATAGAACGTCGTTTCAACCGGAGAAAGAGATATCTTGGATGCCACCCCAACTGCTGGTCAACCTACAAGCTCGGAAAAAAATCCAAACGCTTGCTACAAGTAGTAGATGATACAAATAAAAAGCGGTCATTCACCAGTGTTGTACTTGAGGGCTTACTTCCACCACTACAAGTTGTTGTGGAGATGCCCAGCACACCTGCTGTGGGACTTGAAGATGCATTAGACAAGTTCAAAGGTCTGATGAGAGAAGAGGTGTTGAAATCATTTGTATACATGGAATGGGAGGTGTTGGCAAGACGACACTATTGAAAACAATCAACAATGAGTTTGTCAAAGAAAACCAAGATTTTGTTGTGGTGATCTGGGTCACAGTGCCTAAGGGATCACCAGAAGTGATTCTGAGAGAGGTTCAGAGACAAGTCGGCACAAGGTTGGGCTTGCATTTGGCAGAAAACATAGAAGAGCTGATGCATGAAATATACAAGTTTCTCAAACAGAAGAAGTTCATGGTACTGTTAGATGATCTGTGGGAAACACTAGATCTTGATAAGGTGGGAATTCCCCATTCCAGCAGCAGCCAAAACAAGTCAAAAATAACATTCCCGACCCGGTCTATGAAAGTTTGTAGTGGCATGCGTGCTCATAGGAGAATAAAAGTAGAACCTTTGAAGGATGATGAGGCATGTAAGCTCTTCCAAATGAATGCGGGTGACCATGTGGATGTGGATTCTCCACCTATATTACCATATGCAAAAACCATCGTCGGCAGGTGTGGTGGCTTGCCGCTTGCCCTCATAACTGTAGGGAGGGCAATAGCGACCAAGGAGACGATCAATGAGTGGAAGGATGTTGTGAGAGCACTGAAAAATTCACCCTATGAGCTTCAAGAATTTGAAGTCAAACTATTTTAAGTGCTGAAAATCAGCTACGACAACCTGCCTAAAGAAACAATGAAATCTTGTTTCTTGTATTGTTGCTTGTTTCCTGAAGGGGATCCCATGTCAATTGGGTAACTAGTTGATTATTATATTGGGGAGGGATTCTTTGATGAATTTAGTAATGCTGAAGATGCTAGAAACAAGGCACATTCTGTCATTGTAGACCTGAAGGCTGCATGCTTGTTAGAGAAAGACGATGACGATGAACAACGATGGGTTAGATTTCACGATGTCATGCGTCACTTGGCCTTTTGGATTGCTTCTGATCATCAAACAAAGAATAAGTTCCTGGTGCATGTGCACACTGAAGAACCTGAAGTGGAGGACAGTAAAGAGATGGGGACAATACCTGAATTTGATAAATGGCAAGATGCAGAACGGATATTGCTGATGGATACAGGTATGAAGTCATTGTCTGGGAACCCCAATTGCCCAAACCTCTTGACCCTGATACTCCATAAGAATCAGAGTCGAAACAATGTTTTATTCCAAAAAGCAATGTGTTTCGACAATTCTCATAAAAAATAAACGAAGAAGTCAAGATGTGCACTGATTCTCTGTCCAATACACCTAAAATATTCAACTACTTGAATTTCTAACCAGAGCGCTCTACCATTAACAAAAACATCCATCAAAAGAGCTCTTATCAGGTAGTTTCTATTTGTGGAGTGTCATCTCAAATAGGATGTATGTTACAAAAAGTATGTTACAGAGCATGTTGTGGCTGACATTTCTAGCAAAAGAGCTTGATGCAATCTCAAGTGTTTTAACTACAATAGTAATTGTCTAATTGAAAAAATAGTCAGTGCAGAGTTTTCCTACAAATCTTCTGTTGTGGGTTTACATGACAACAATGCCTAGATTTAATTAATGAATATGTACTACTATGATGATATAATAGCACTAAAAAGTATCAACAATGAACAATGAACAATGAACAACATAGTAGATATTCAACTCCAAAAAACCAAAAGAAAAGCAAGAAAGTCAAATTCTTTATGTCATGCCAAGAGTTACTGCTTCCCATAACTCAAGCCCACAATAGTATGCACTCATTACACATTGCACCAAAAGTGTAATTTTTTCCAATATAAATATAAAGATAGGAAGAATAAGTTAATTCAACTCCAAATCAACAAAACTATGCCCTTGAACTAACTTTCTTGTTCAAGCTCAAATCCTTCACCTAAACATAAAAAAAAAAAAAAAAATTGAAGGAACTTATGCCTTATGCCTTGGTCCAATTTTTCCGAATTCCACTGAAACATCTCAATCTAGTTCCCCAAACCCAACGCCTAGCTAGAATTGACATGTAGGTTTGCCCAAGCTCAGATGAGGAGGCTTCAGTTGCTAGTCCAAGGCCCAAACTCAAATTCAACATGGTAATCCAAAGCCCTAGTAATCTGGGTGATGTTATCCTATATGTAATATTCATGATATATTTTTTCATGGTAGACAATAATATTCATACTAGTTAATAACATGTGTATTGTGGGTGGGTGCATGTGTTCTTGAAGTACCTTCATAAAGCTACAAAGAAAGATATTCATTCTCATCATTATCACCATCATTTAAATATGGGTATTGTTTTCAACGATGAACAAAAGATCCAGAGCTATCTATATGTTCTTTTGATAATTGAGTATTTTTTAGATTCTGTTATCCATCATATGAATCAAGAGAACTTGAGTTCACATTGTGATAAGCAGTTCATATCATCCTTTTGAAATATAACTTTACTAAATATAAGACAATAAGAATTGAACAGAACTTGGAACTAAATCACACGTTTCTCTCCTACATCTGGTTTCTTCACATCTCTCTTCACACAAAGAAAAACGAGATCCATCACAAATAGTCTCACAACACACAAAGCACACCCACCCAATTTCAGAATCCATCAGAAATTCTCCACACAAAAAATACACACACATCAAACAAAGATTTTTCCATATCTGCAAGTTTTCTTGTTTTAGCTCTCATTCATAGCAGAATCCAAAGATACCCATGTCGTCGAAATCTCGATCGACAAAGAGCACCAACAGTAAAACCAATCCATACCCAAAATGCCTCTCTAACCCAATACCACCCATTAATGGAGATCTCCCAGAGCCCCATCCATCTCTTGCTTCTCAAGCTCTGGCAAAGAGAATACCTATTCAGGCAGCGAATCTCTCTAAAAAAAATAATAAGACAACAAGACGAGAGCAAGGAGATGAAATGTGAACATCATATGCGAAACTCCATTCTAATGTATCCATCATATGCAAAAACATTATCTCATCGAAAACCCCCTTTCTTAACGAAAACAAGAAGAGAGATAGATAGAGACACAGAGAGAGAGGGTTACCGAGAGAGAGATTGCAGATACTGATGATGGTAGCCAGGGACCGGATCTCTTGATCAGAGCAATAATGTAGGAATTTCCCCTTTTCCGACTTAGGGAAAGAGAGAGAGACCAAGCTAGAGAGGTTTTCTACGTTTCGTTTTGGTAGAAAAGAGATGGCGGGAGAAAAGGATTAGGGCGCCAAACTTTAGTCCTTAATTAGAATCCACCCTTTTCTAAGTGGACCGAATTTATTTTATTAAGAGATTGAAATAATTTACTCCATGTGTGCCTACTTATGAAAAATATAACCCATTAAAAATAAATGCCTCCTCTTGATGTTGGCTCTCAAAAATTTTTAATCAAACTAAAGTTGGGCCCGTTGAATTCGTCACTTGTAATTCCTCGGAATAGAAATTTTTTTTATACTCCTGTAATATAAGCTAGTTATAAAAAAAACTAAATCACTCATAACAAATGCCTCCCTAATATGCCCTCAAATAGATTTTATCTCTATAAGAGTTGGGTCCAATGTCATATTAATCATTTATAAAAATATCAACAAATTATTAAGAAAAAGTCTAAGTGTTCTTGTAGTCAAACGCCGATATCCTTGTTTTTTTTTTTTTTTCGGGGGCGCTGCCCCCTGGACCCCCGCGAGCTGACCGGTCAGCTTGACCCCCGCTGGAGGATACCCCCGGACCCCCTTTGCGAAGCGCATGTTTTAGAGAAGTGACAATCAAGAAGACAAAAGGATCCTACTTGACCATGATAGCTAGGACTCTTTTGCTAATTGTCTTTCTTTTTTTTGTGCTTGAATGTCTATTATTATCATAAGCTGCTAGATATGATATTAAACCTATTTAATTATGTTTGGAATGATATAGTAGTAAAGATTGTGTAATACACTAATTCATGAACCAAAAGGCTTTATATTAAGTTAGATTCGATGTTACACACTTATTTTTCCCCAGATCTAGTATTTTAAAGTGTAAATCTAAATTTTTTTTATTTCTAAAATTTGGGGCTTTTCTTGAAATCAATTGCATTTTTTCACATTAGTGTTCAAATACATTGATAATGTGTTAGTTTACAATAGATCTATACTTTTGGAACAAAAAAGTATGAGTTTTTGCCAAAAATTGTGGTTGCATTATGTCAAATTTATGATATTTCATCTTATTGATCATGAGCATCAATAATGGTTGCATTATATAAAATACTGGAGAATAAAGCGAATAGCGACACAGACAATACTCATAACTTAAGGTGACAGAGATTTTAATTTATTGTTGTTACTAATGGAAAAAAAATATTATTTTCCAACATTTTGTAATATTCTGGATTTTTTGAATATTTTTGCAATTTTTTTTGGATTAAAAATAAAATTCATATCGCGACGACCGCGACGGACCGATATCCGCGACGATATCGATTTTTCGGCCCGGCCGATACCACGACCGATACCGAGATTTTAAACCATGGTGATACCAGATGGTATGATTTAGGAGCCGATATTTTACTTTATAGTTGTTTCTAATGGAAATCAACATTATTCTCTAGCATTTTCACAATATTCTGGATTACTTTTGATATTTTCTCAAAAAATTTTGGAGTGAAAAAATCCATGCCACAACGACCACGACAGATAAAGAACCGTACATGGCCGATACCATAATGGTATCATTTTTTGGGATCGACCAATATTGCAATTTCCATTAATGCCTTGGTGTAAGCAAAGATGGTTTATTCTTGCACGGATCTTTGCACGTGTTTTAGTTATACACGTAGTTTCCCGACGGCTCAAGTTTGCTCGTTAGTTTATTTCTTTTAAGCTCAAATCTCAATCCAACTTGGTTTTAAGACTCATTGATTTTGCCAGAAGACTTTGTCAGCATCTCTGATAGTGTGTGATTAGTCGTATAGTGGGACCCGCCACATTCAAAGTAAAATTTGACGATACCCCATAAAAAAGTATAGCTAAAAGTAGGACACTTAGGAAATTAGCTATGGAAAAAAACTTTCACGCTAATTATAAACTCCTAGACCACATTAGTGGTTAAAGATTAAAACTCAATACTAATCCTCTTTCCCCTCCAAAATGACCTTTAGCCACGACATATAAGTTTCCACTAAATGTGTTTACTACAATGCCTTTTTGTGTTGACATCATATTTTCCCCACTAAAGTGATTCTTTTGTGGCAAAAATAAAATTGCAGCAAAAAATTTCCTCACTAAAAGCCAACTTTCGTATATATATATATATATATATATCTCTTTAGCGGCAATAGAAAGTTGCCGCAAAAGGCGGCCCATATAGCGGCGAAAAACATGTTGCGGATAAATGTAAGACAACTAAGCAATTAGCCACAAAAATAAAAAGTTGCCACTAAAATTCTAGACCATTAGTGGCAAAAAATAAAACTTACCGCTAAATCTCCTTCCCCTGCAAAATAACCTTTAGCTACGACATTTAAGTTGTCACTAAATATGACCACCATTATACGTTTAGTGTCGACATCAAATTTCGCCACTAAAGGTGAGTCTTTAGTGGTGAAAATTAAATTATGGCAAAAAAAGTTGCCATTAAAAGTCAACTTTCTTGTGAGATATCTTTAGTGGCAATATAAAGTAGCCACAAAAAATGGAACATACAGTGGCAAAAAATATACCGCGGCTAAATGTAAGAATCTAAGACATTAGTGGCGATCATAACAAGTTGTCACTAAAATCCATACACTATTAGTGGCAATAAATTAAAACTTGCCACTAAATCTCTTTCCCTCCAAAATCCCATGGCGCCAAAACTTCCCGCCAAGGAATTAGTGGCGAAATTTAGCTACGACATATAAGTTGCCACTAAATGTGGGCATTAGAATACCTTCAGTGGCGACATCAAATTTTTGCCACTAAAGGTGGGCTTTTAGTGGCGAAAATTAGACCGCAGCTAAAAAAGACACCACTAAAAGCCAGCTTTCTTGCAGTGGAATTAGAAATTTCCAAACAAAAAATCTCATCTCATTTTTTTTTAGAATTCAACATAGACCACCAATTATAAAGTAGCCAAGGAATCGAGAAATGAAATATAAGCATAGAGCAAAATATATGATATGCAAATATTTCATTTCTAGCATCGTGTTCTCAAATAAACGAGTCCCACCGGGTGTGCCAGCTTGATGGACCGCGCTCCCGGAATGCCCGGGGTTCCTACCGAGGTCGGCGGACGTGGAAGTCCGTTTGGTTCCGACCCTTTCGTAACCGGGGGGCAAAGGGGGGCGTGCATCAACATTTCTTTTTTTGTGGGTGTGCCAGATTTTCTATTTTTACTTGGAATTGCAAGTGGTGATCCGGAGATCAACCTTCGCAAGTAAAAAGGAAATCAACTTCTTTCAAGTTTTCCATTGCACATATATTTAAGAAAAGAGACATTTTCTTGATTTGCCGTGAAAGGCGATTTTTTTGGCATTTATAGCCGATTTTGGCGTTTATAGCCGATTTTTGGCGTTTATAGCCGATTTTGGCGTTTATAGCCGATTTACAATCCTTATCAACAATGAAAGACAAGAATTGTGATTTTTGTCTCTTTTGAAAAAATACAAACTACAATGAAAAGCAAGAAAAGGAGGATCTAACTTCTCAAGAGATTGTGGGGGACTCGTTTAGATTGACGGTCGCAAACCATATGTGGGCTTCGCCATCATCCATGCAGATGAGAACAGAGGATGCTATTGATTCGCTTGGCTTGGCTATAACCTCGGGTTTTTAGAGGACAAAGACCAAAGGAAGGTCCTATGTCCAATAAAAAGCCGAGTAGACGGGCTGAAAGGCCATATCTAAGCCATTGGAGGCAGGAGGAGAAGGCAAGGACCTTGGGGGGGGGGGGGTACCCCCCAAGGGACTTTTGTCACCTTGTTGCGGTGGCCGGTGTAGAATTTCCGCAGAGTTTTCTCTCTTTTTCCTTTCTCTGGATTTCTGTCTGCTGTCTGTGCTTTTTTCTCTGATGTTTCTGATGTTTTTTCTTCTTGGAGAGCCCTCCTATTTATAGGCTTTTAGGTAGCCTTTTAGGTGGGTTTATGGGCTTTTATTGTCATTAAGCCGCATAATGGGAGGAGTTACAAAATTGAATTGTTTATTTTGTAACTCCTTTTTCTTGGCTTCTGATTGGCCGGAGGAGATTGAGGGCATTTAATCGCCTTTAATCGCCATGATGGGAGGAGTTTCATGGGTTAAATGCCATGAATCTCTTGACTTGTAACTCCCGAATGCTTGCTTCTGATTGGGCCGTCCAAAGAAATGGATTAATGACTGTAATAAAGCTAGTCAATTAATCGCATTAAGTGGTCGCCGAGCAGCTGAAGAGTCGCGGGCCGTGCCACGTCTTTTGAGATTCTTCTGTTGATGATCATCGATGGATCTTCATGTAGATCGACATCAGATGATCATGTAATTTCAGGTGTTTGTTGCCAACAGCGGGTCGGTGCCATCTGTCCTGTCGATTTCTCGATCGGTCGGGTGGAAAGCACACTTTTTTGGTTGACCGGGTGGCGATCAATACTGTCTTCGATACTCTTGATGATTTACCCGTGTTTTGGACGGATGTCAGAGGACTTGGTGTCTCAAAAGCATGAATTTTAGAAAGTACCAGAGGCTGGGCTCCTCGAATCGCGAAAAAAACGGCGAAAACCGGGGTTTCCGGGGCTTTCCCGGCGACCCCGGGGTCCAAGGTCGCCGGCGACCCTGGCCGAGGGTCGCAGGGGTCTGCGACCCTGGGGGGGTTTTCCCCCTTTCGTGTCCCGTTTTGCGTCCGTTTTTGCTTTTTTTTTTATTCTTTTTTCTTCTGTACTTTTCCTTGACATTTTGACCATTTATTGGCCTGATTTCTTTGTAGGAAACCTGATGAGAATCCTTGCATTTTATTTTGCAAATTTTCCAATTTCCTGAGAAAGCCGAAGACTTTGTCGCGCAGAGCTGCCGATTTTCCGTCAGAAGCTGAAACTGGGCCAAACGATGTCGGAATGACCTGAAATTTGGTGTGAAGCCTCTTGAGCAATAAATAAGACCAACCATAGGCTTTTGTTTGAGTTTTGTAGCCGTTTGGGGTCCTATCACCTGTAGGCTTGCTTTTTGTCGCGATGAAGATGTCGCGGTTTGATGTGTGGTCAACCGATGTCCGATTGACTTGAAATTTGACAGGGAACCTATTGGAGTCATTTTAAGATGATCCATAGGTTCTGTCTTGGAAACCATGGTCCCAGAGAGCTTTTGTCGCCGAGAGCTCCTTTTCGGCTGTCGAAGAAGCGAAGTTAGGCCAAATGATTTTGAAATGGCTCGAAACTTCTTGTGTACTCCTCTTTTGGCTGTCTGGAAGAATCTTGCAGTTTTTGTTTGATTCTGACAAGATTTGATTTTTGGAAGCAGCATTGCCTATTTATGGCAGGTTGCGACTTCATGTAGCTCTTTGGATCTTGAAAAGGCAAAGTGACATTTTTGGTGTCAACAGGTTCTTGGCTAACCAATCCATACCAAGTATCACATCAAACTCCGCCATCGGTAAGATGATCAAACGGACGGTCAGCTTAACTTCCCCAATCTGAATACCACACCTAGGTTAGATAACATTACAAGCTACATGTCTACCTACAGGGGTAGCTACTATCAAATCATAGGGTAGTATCTCCTTATCCTCCCCCAAATGCAGTGCAAATGCTGGTGCAACAAACGAATGTGTGGATCCAGGATCAAATAAAACTTTAGCATCAAATCCACAAACTAAAAGTGTACCTTCTATGACATTTCTGCAAAATATTCAAGGTTAGTTCCTATATGCCCCAAGCTAACATCACAATGCTAGAAACAAAACTAAAAGAACAACCTACTGACTAACGAAATCCTCACACGCGTCCTATGGTTTCTATAATTTTTACCCTGAGAAACCAACCACTGCTCTGATACCAATCTGTCACGTCCCCCGAACCCGATTAAAGAAATAACCGGATCCGGAGAGTGAATTTTAGGACTATTTAAAAATTTTGTCCTTTGGGCCCATGGATTGTAGTCCGCGGTGAGGATTTAATATTTCAAACCTCTGTTATACCAATAAACATGGAGTTCATAGAACTCTAGGCATATTGAATCTCAAGCAATGGGTAATAATCTCATTAAATTAAAATTGCAAGAAAGAGTAACAAAAACTAAGGATTAAGTTATTTATTACATTGGCCATCCCAAGATACAAGGCCAATAAAAATATGGAAGTCAATAATAAAAGAAAGGTTCAATGAGAGAAATAATGAAAAAGAATAATCTAAAAGAATCCCCATGTATCTCTCTCATGCCGGGAGTGATGACGCTACTCTACGTCATCGGCACGCCACTCTCGTGCCTCCTCTGCTGGTTGGAGATCCTCTGGGATCTCCTCACCTGCCTGCTCCTCATAGAAGAACTCACCTGATGTGTCTGTACATCAAGGAACAAAGTCAATGACATGTTGAGCAATAGATATACAAAACATAATAAACACGACATGCATCAAGTATAGAGTAATGACAGGTATAAGATCATACGAATACAAGAATATGAAGCTAGGCATAAAGCGAGATTAATAAGCAGAAGCAATAACAGGAATCCTAGCAATCATCTAACAATAACCACTATCCATGCAAATGCAAGCAAGACAAGCAAGAGGGAGACTCCGAGGATGTCCTATGCCACCTCCCGGGGTACCAGTAACAATCCCCTTGGACTACTGATACCATAGTCCGGCTCTAGTGGGATCCAAGCTCCCTGTCTTGGGAATAGCAGCACGGTCCTAGCCCGCTCCCAGCTATTCAACGCTATGGACGCCGTCCTACGCCGACTGCCCACCCCGACAACCGGAGTAACCGATTCGTCATTAAATCCCAAACTGCAGATGGCCATGATATGCAAACAATAATAAAGTGGTTCTGACACAAGAATATCAAGACAAGCAAGTCTGGCTAGTCTTATGTACAAGACAAGATTCTAGGGATTATCTTCTCCAAAACAATACAAGACAAGCCAGCCACGTGATAATCCCCTTCCATTACTAGCCAGTCATGTTCATCAAACAAGACACGGTTTCCTAAGGTATGTTGACACCAAAAATGTCACTTTGCCTTTTCAAGATCCAAAGAGCTACATGAAGTCGCAACCTGCCATAAATAGGCAATGCTGCTTCCAAAAATCAAATCTTGTCAGAATCAAACAAAAACTGCAAGATTCATCCAGACAGCCAAAAGAGGAGTACACAAGAAGTTTCAAGCCATTTCAAGATCATTTGGCCTAACTTCGCTTCTCCGACAGCCAAATCAAGCCTCTCGGTGGTAAAGCTCTCCGGGACCATGGTTTCCAAGACAGAACCTATGGATCATCTTAAAATGACTCCAATAGGTTCCCTGTCAAATTTCAAGTCAATCGGACATCGGTTGACCGCACGTCAAACTGCGACATCTTCATCGCGACAAAAAGCAAGTCTACAGGTGATAGGACCCCAAACGGCTTCAAAACTCAAACAAAAGCCTATGGTTGGTCTTATTTATTGCTCAGGAGGCTTCACACCAAATTTCAGGTCATTCCGACATCGTTTGACCCAGTTTCAGCTTTTGACAGAAAATCGGCAGCTCTGCGCGACAAAGTCTTCGGCTTTCTCAGGAAATTGGAAACTTTGCAAAATAAAATGCAAGGATTCTCATCAGGTTTCCTACAAAGAAATCAGGCCAATAAATGGTCAAAATGTCAAGGAAAAGTACAGAAGAAAAAAGAATCAGAAAAAAGCAAAAACGGACGCAAAACGGGACCAGAAAGGGGGAAAACCCCCCCAGGGTCGCAGACCCCTGCGACCCTGGGCCAGGGTCGCCGGCGACCATGGACCCCGGGGTCGCCGGGAAAGCCCCGGAAACCCCGGTTTTCGCCATTTTTTTCGCGATTCGAGGAGCCCAGCCTCTGGTACTTTCCAAAATTCATGCTTTTGAGACACCAAGTCCTCTGATATCCGTCCAAAACACGGGTAAAACATCAAGAGTATCGAAGACAGTATTGATCGCCACCCGGTCAACCAAAAAAAAAGTGTGCTTTCCACCCGACCGATCGAGAAATCGACAGGACAGATGGGACCGACCCGTTGTTAGCAACAAACACCTGAAATTACATGGTCATCTGATGTCGATCTACATGAAGATCCATCGATGATCATCGACAGAAGAATTCCAAAAGACGTGGCACGGCCCGCGACTCTTCAGCTGCTCGGCGACCACTTAATGCGATTAATTGACTAGCTTTATTACAGTCATTAATCCATTTCTTTGGACGGCCCAATCAGAAGCAAGCATTTGGGAGTTACAAGTCAAGAGATTCATGGCATTTAACCCATGAAACTCCTCCCATCATGGCGATTAAAGGCGATTAAATGCCCTCAATCTCCTCCGACCAATCAGAAGCCAAGAAAAAGGAGTTACAAAATAAACAATTCAATTTTGTAACTCCTCCCATTATGCGGCTTAATGACATTAAAAGCCCATAAACTCTCCTAAATGGCTACCAAGAGCCTATAAATAGGAGAGCACTCCAAAGGAATCCAGATCGGAAAAACACACAACAAACATCAGACAGCAGTCAGAAATCCAGAGAAAAGAAAAAGAGAAAAAACTCTGCGGAAGTTCTACACCGGCCACCGCAACAAGGTGACAAAAGTCCCTTGGGGGGTACCCCCCCCAAGGTCCTTGCCTTCTCCTCCTGCCTCCAATGGCTTAGATGTGGCTTTTCAGCCCGTCTACTCGGCTTTTTATTGGACATAGGACCTTCCTTTGGTCTTTGTCTTCTAAAAACCTGAGGTTATAGCCAAGCCAAGCGAATCAAATAGCATCCTCTGTTCTCATCTGCATGGATGATGGCGAAGCCCACATATGGCTTGCGACCGTCAATCTAAACGAGTCCCCCACAATCTCCTGAGAAGTTAGATCCTCCTTTTCTTGCTTTTCATTGTAGTTTGTATTTTTTCAAAAGAGACAAAAATCACAATTCTTGTCTTTCATTGTTGATAAGGATTGTAAATCGGCTATAAACGCCAAAAATCGGCTATAAACGCCAAAATCGGCTATAAACGCCAAAAATCGGCTATAAACGCCAAAATCGGCTATAAATGCCAAAAAAATCGCCTTTCACGGCAAATCAAGAAAATGTCTCTTTTCTTAAATATATGTGCAATGGAAAACTTGAAAGAAGTTGATTTCCTTTTTACTTGCGAAGGTTGATCTCCGGATCACCACTTGCAATTCCAAGTAAAATAGAAAATCTGGCACACCCACAAAAAAAAGAAATGTTGATGCACGCCCTTGCCCCCCGGTTACGAAAGGGTCGGACCCAACGGACTCCCACGTCCGCCGACCTCGGTAGAACCAAGCAGGAGCGCGGTCCATCAAGCTGGCACACCCGGTGGGACTCGTTTATTTGAGAACACGATGCTAGAAATGAAATATTTGCATATCATATATTTTGCTCTATGCTTATATTTCTTTTCTCGATTCCTTGGCTACTTTATAATTGGTGGCCTATGTTGAATTCCGCATAAAAAAAAATGAGATGAGATTTTTTGTTTGGAAATTTCTAATTCTTTGAATTTATTTCCACTCTTTCTCTTTTCAAAAAAAAAAAAAAAGAAAAACAAAAAAAAATCAGATTTTTTCATTTTTGGATTCAAAATTGAGAAACTTTGATCCTTTCCCTTCTGGGCACTGGCGCTCGCGGAAATCGCCGAGACCGTGTTCGACTAAGGTTTTGGGCCATGGTTTCTCTTCGATGAGTTCATTAAAAATAAAAAAAAAAAATATAAATATATATATATAAAAAAAATTTCAGATTTCTCAATTTGGATTCAAAATTGAGAAACCTTGATCCGTTCCTATCGTTCATCGCGCTTGTAGAAATGTTGAGCCTGTTCGACTAAGGTTTTGGGCCATGGTTTCTCTTCGATGAGTTCATTAATCAAAAAAAAAATATATATATAAATATATATATATAAAAAAAAAATTCAGATTTCTCAATTTGGATTCAAAATTGAGAAACCTTGATCCGTTCCTATCGTTCATCGCGCTTGCAGAAATGTTGAGCCTGTTCGACTAAGGTTTTGGGCCATGGTTTCTCTTCGATGAATTCATAAAATAAAAATAAAATAAAATATATATATAAAAAAAAAAGACATAGACCACTAAGGTTAAACCAACTGTGTTCTTTGATCATGGTTGATTCAAAGAAAAGCCTTGTCCAGAGTGTGGAGACAGCTTGACTGTTCTAGGCAAGGGTCCTCCAAACGGGTTCATTAAGTAATCCTACCCTTACCTGGGGGCAATTCTATCAATCAAGATTTCATAAGACCGGGTTAGGAGGCCTATGTGTACTCTCTCGTCTTTTAAATAAATTTTTTTTCAAAAAATAAAATTTTTTAAAATAAAAAATAAAAAATAAAAAAAATCTTTCAAAAAAAAAATCTTAAAAAAAAAATAATAAAAAATAAATAAAAAAAATAAAAAAAAATAAAAAAAAAAGATTTTTTTAAAAAAAAAAAAAATCTTCAAAAAATCTTCAAAAAAAAAAACTTCCGTCATTTTGGGTTTAGATTGGAGAAATCTTGGTCTTCTCCTTTCTGGGCACTGGCGCTCGCGGAAATCGCCGAGACCGTGTTCAGATTGGAGTGCCTTTTTCTCTCTTTGATAAACCCGATATTGGCTTTTCAAAAAAAAAAAAAAAAAACTCGTCATTTTTAGATTCAGATCCGAGAAATCATGGTTCATTTCTTTCTGAGCACTGGCGCTCGCGGAAATCGCCGAGACCGTGTTCAGATTGGAATACCATCTGCTCTCTTTGATGAATCCAATCTTGACCTTTCAAAACAGAGAATCTCATCTCATAGATGCGGTCTCAAAACATTTGTGTCTAGCGGTACTAGTACGCCCTTTCAGGGTCTACTGTATTGCGACCGGCACATTTGTAACTCCAACTTTATATTCTTCTTACCTCGAGCAAGCTCTGCTTCTCGATAAGTCGAATTTAAGTTCACAATTGCTTCTAGCAGTCACTGGGATGCCCATTCTGGGCTTACCATACCTGCGATCAGAACAATTGTACCTTCTATGGCATTTTGTCTTCCTCATATTGCTTGGGTCATCTACCTCGAGCAATTTGAAAAGACGAAACCATAGAACTTCCCATTTATGATCATTATATTCTTGTGATTACTAATGGATGTGGTCTTGTTTCAGAAATTTTCGAAAAAAACTAACAATGGCAGCTTCACTAACCATTACTTTCGACGAATGCAAGCACCAACTCATGCTTCAACAGAAGCAAACCACGCGCACCTACAAGCGCCCCATCAGCTGCCGAAGCGTCAACTCCCTCGGCAACTCTGTGAACTCCGGGTCGACCTCGACTCCCCGGACTATCGTCTTCGGGACGCTGGGACCATTCCCACTTCCTGAGGAACAAGCTGCTCCCTCCAAGAAGCAGAAACTCGCCTCTCAACGTGTCACTACCGTGACACCAAAGGCGAGCACCAGAAGGCCTGAAGCCCGTGGCAGCCCCACGAAGCCTCAACCTACAAACAACCAGGTCTACCCCAAGACTTGGTCCCCAAGACCTTCACCAAAACAAAGAAGGTCCCAGACATCCACTAAGCCAGCATTCCTGGCCCCACTCAAGGAGAACCAGTTCTATCCTCTTGCTTACATGAAAGAGGAGAGACCCATCTCCAACCTGACTTCCAAGTCATCCCAGCATGAGCCGGCTTGTTCCTACAAGCCCAAAATCAAGTCATGCATCACAAGGCCTCCACAAGCACCTGCTAAGGCCTACAAATCTGCAGTTCGACCCTTTATCTCTACAGGGGCCGAACTTCACAAATTCAAAGCTTCGCTGCAACAGGCGAAGGACAGGGTTCGCATCCTGTCCTTGCCCAGCTACAGAGAAGACAGGCTCGGCTGCTGCGCCCGAGGGAGCACATCCTTCATCGTCAGAGCCCAGTCAGAGCTGACCGAAGCTCAAATTGCTCGTCGTATACGCCGCCCCGCGTCGTACCGACAAAAGAGACTACAGAAGCAAAGGACCCAGCCTCCTACACTTCAAGTCTCTCCCAAATGGGTCGAAAAAGAAAGACCCAACCAAGTTGCTGCCGTCCATATGGTTGGAAAAACCAGAAGGCGCCAAAAGTCAGCAACAAAAATCCATGTCCGACGTCCAATGACCCGCAGCGTCTCCAAGACAAGAAGACATTCAGAAGAATCCCCTGCTCCTTCAAGCAAAGGACAGCAGAGTGATCCTTCCTCAAGCTCTTCTTCAAAAAGAATGAGCCCCAGCTCAGTCACCAGGACAGTTTCTTCGTTCGAATCACGAAGGATGAATGTTTTGGCTACAAATTCTGAGCCACCACCCCGCAATCCACCTCCAGAAGATGCGATCACCCGCATCCAGCAGTTGGAACAGGGCCAGCAGAGGATTGAAACTCTGATGGAAAACCTTCTCCTCGCCTTCCAAAATCAGGCGAACAATGAACCTCCTCCGAATCATCAAGACGACGAGGTTAATAGAGAAGAAAATGAGTCACGCGCCCTTACCAAAAAGGACGTAGACGGTATCCTCGCCAAAGCAAAAGAAGAGGATATACTCAAGGAGCATGGGATCAAGCCACCATATCCCTTATGGATGGACTCGGTCCCGTTCCCCACCAAATTCAAGCATCCTACTCTCCAAACATATACGGGGAAAGGATCAGCCAGACAGCACGTCATCCACTTCAAGATCCTGACGGGAGCTATCGCGGATCAAGATGCACTCAAGATCCGCCTCTTTGCAAGTACCCAAAAAGGTACGGCCTTCGATTGGTACTCCACTCTGCCGGAGGACTCAATCCAAAACTGGGCCATGCTAGAGACACGCTTCCTCACTCACTTCAAAGGTGAAGATCACCCTGCTACTATGGCTCAGCTGTGCAGCCTAAAACAGGGGGAGAATGAGTCAACGTATGACTTCATTCACAAGTGGAAAGCAATGGCATACAAATGCTCTGATGTATTGCCACAAGCGTCGCTAGTCGATATCTGCCGAAACAACATGAGAGCCAGAATCCGCTCCATGATCATCGGCAACAAATCAAAAAACCTGGGAGAACTCCTAGAAGCTTCCATGGAAGCTGAAACGGTGATTAAAGACCTCAACAGTCAGAAATCATCAAGAAAAGAGCCAACCCCATTGCAACCTCTAAACCAAAGAAGAAAGAGGTCCTCAATGTGCAGACCAAGCCAGCTCCTCAGCCACCAAAGAAAGCTGAAAACAAAGCTGCTGGTAAGAGACCTGAACTCTCAGATGCCTTCAAAGAACGAGTAGAGAAGAAATACCCGTTTGATGAAGATGTTGATGAAATTTTCGGGGCTCTTGTGGCAAACGGCAAGCTCACCTTGCCTGAACCAAAAAGACCGGGTGATGTTGGCAAAACCAACGATCCTCGGTACTGTCCATACCACCAGATGATCTCGCATCCTCTCAATCAATGCTTCGTTGTGAGAGAGAAAATAAATGAGATGTGGAAAAACGGAGTCATCACCTTTGACAAAAACTATGGGTCTGCCTCCGTCAACATGGTGACATGTGGACAAACATCAAGATCACCGAAGAAGAAGATCACTACTTCCTTCAAAGTGATAAACTCAATCGAAGCGTCCGAGGAACTGGTTCCTTATCCGACACCAGACGGACAACCGATATGGGTACATCCCGATCTCCTGGAAGATGAAAATTGGGAGGTCGTGAAAATAAAGCCTACAGCTCAACAGCGAAGGCAGGCTAGGAAACATCTCCTCAAGCTCAAACGGCAAGAGAAGACCCAGCCAAAACTAGAGGTCAAAGAAAAGGCAGAGGCTTCCTCTACCGCTTCACTGGAGGTAACAAAAACATCCCTTCCAGAGACTTCAAAGGGGGTAAGGAAATTCACTCTCAGTGATTTCATGCCACCTCAATTTAAAGAAGCCATGCAGGAGGCATCATACTCTTGCAATTCAGTAGTCGGATTCTCCATTGATGGATACGAATCCAGCGACACCGATGATGGATTCGAATCCAACTACACAGATGAGTGGGAGGAATCCCTTGAAACAGGAGAATATCTCTCCGATGAAGAATGGGTTCCTGAGTCTCATCTTATGCCAGTAATCTGGTATAACCCCCTACAGCCACAAGGATCCTGGTCTGATGATGAAGAAGACCAAGAAGCTGTACAAGAAAATGCTACTGACCCAGCACCTCTCATTACTCCAGTGGGAATCAACAATGTTGAGCCACAAAGAGATGATGAAGAAGAAGATCCGGCTCCCATGCCTGATCTTGAAGAATATGCAAGGATCTTGCAGCGACTCGCTCTAGAACAAGAGCAAGAACGCGTCAGCGAGCCTCCTCGCAATCCAGAGCCTGAAGTCCCTGAAGACCACCAGGTACATCCTCCCTTAACTCCTGAAAATGGAGAAAATTGCTGGATAGACGATCCTCTCACATCCGAGGATGAGTCTGACTCCGATCAGGCAACGTCTCCCGTCAGAGCTTCCTGTAATGTGATAATTCGGGATTATAGCTCTTCCGAAGCATCGTCTGATGAGAGCACTTACACTCCGGCTTCGCAAACACAAACTGCGAATGAATCCATTGAAATGCTTCTTCGGCGTCTCGTCGGGTAAGTTCCTCGGATTCTTAGTTCGGAAAGCTGGAATAGAGCTTGACCCCATAAAAGTCAAAGCCATTCTAGAAATGCCCTCTCCAAGAACCTTGAGAGAACTTAAAGGGCTTCAAGGGAGATTAGCCTACATCAGACGGTTCATCTCCAATCTTTCGGGGAAATGCCGTCCATTCTCCCGGTTGATGAAAAAAGGTGTAAACTTTGTCTGGGATGCTGACTGTGAAGCTGCTTTCCAAGACATCAAGTCATACCTGACAAAACCTCCAGTGTTAGCTGCTCCTACCACTGGAAAACCATTCATCTTGTACACAAGAGCCCTTGATCACTCTTTGGGAGCTCTGCTTGCGCAAGAAAATGATCAAAGAAAAGAAGCTGCTCTATATTACCTCAGCCGCATGCTAGTAGGTGCAGAGCATCGCTACTCTCCAGTCGAAAAAGAATGTCTTGCAGTGATGTTCGCCGTACAAAAGCTGCGTCACTACTTGCTTTCCAACACAGTCTACCTGGTCTCGAGGGTCAACCTCTTGAAGGTCCTTGTCACAAAGGCAGGTTCTCTCAATGCTCGACTGGCAAAATGGTCCATCCTTCTGTCACAATTTGATATTAGGTATGTACCACAAAAAGCAATCAAAGGGCAAGCTCTAGCGGACTTCCTCGCAGAGCATCCATTGCCTAAAGATTCTCCACTCAGAGATGATCTTCCAGACGAACCAGTCTACAATGTGGAGACTTTCTCACAAAGTGCCTCCTGGGACATGTACTTTGACGGTGCAACCAGGACAAATGAAAAAAGACAGCTGATCTCGGGAGTTGGCATCCTCTTTGTTAGCCCCGACAAATACATGATTCCACACGCTTTCTCGCTACTGGAACCATGCACAAACAATGCAGCTGAATATCAAGCTCTGATCTTAGGATTGGAACTCGCCATCGAATCCGGTATCACCATGCTGGAGGTCTTTGGAGACTCTCAGCTGATCGTCAACCAGATGAATCAGAAATTTGAAGTCAGGAAGCCAGATTTGCTGCCCTACTACAACAAGGCACAATCACTTCTGCAAAAGTTTGACATCTGTCACATCACCCACATTCGTAGAGGTGAAAACATACGTGCAGATGCCCTAGCCGGACTTGCCGCATCCATGGCAATCCAGGAAGGGGAAAACATGCAAGTCACAGTGTGCGAAAGAAGAATCCTTCCTCCTCTTAACACACACCAAGCAGTTGCTGAATGCCACCAAGTGGTCGGAAGTCGGATTTCAATCCTTCAAACTTCAATTGGCGACTGGAGGGATCCGTTCATGTTGACACCAAAAATGTCACTTTGCCTTTCCAAGATCCAAAGAGCTACATGAAGTCGCAACCTGCCATAAATAGGCAATGCTGCTTCCAAAAATAAAATCTTGTCAGAATCAAACAAAAACTGCAAGATTCATCCAGACAGCCAAAAGAGGAGTACACAAGAAGTTTCAAGCCATTTCAAGATCATTTGGCCTAACTTCGCTTCTCCGACAGCCAAATCAAGCCTCTCGGTGGTAAAGCTCTCCGGGACCATGGTTTCCAAGACAGAACCTATGGATCATCTTAAAATGACTCCAATAGGTTCCCTGTCAAATTTCAAGTCAATCGGACATCGGTTGACCGCACGTCAAACCGCGACATCTTCATCGTGACAAAAAGCAAGTCTACAGGTGATAGCACCCCAAACGGCTTCAAAAATCAAGCAAAAGCCTATGGTTGGTCTTATTTATTGCTCAGGAGGCTTCACACCAAATTTCAGAGTATCGAAGACAGTATTGATCGCCACCCGGTCAACCAAAAAAAAGTGTGCTTTCCACCCGACCGATCGAGAAATCGACAGGACAGATGGCACCGACCCGCTGTTGGCAACAAACACCTGAAATAATTACATGGTCATCTGATGTCGATCTACATGAAGATCCATCGATGATCATCGACAGAAGAATTCCAAAAGACGTGGCACAGCCCGCGACTCTTCAGCTGCTCGGCGACCACTTAATGCGATTAATTGACTAGCTTTATTACAGTCATTAATCCATTTCTTTGGACGGCCCAATCAGAAGCAAGCATTTGGGAGTTACAAGTCAAGAGATTCATGGCATTTAACCCATGAAACTCCTCCCATCATGGCGATTAAAGGCGATTAAATGCCCTCAATCTCCTCCGGCCAATCAGAAGCCAAGAAAAAGGAGTTACAAAATAAACAATTCAATTTTGTAACTCCTCCCATTATGTGGCTTAATGACATTAAAAGCCCATAAGCTCTCCTAAATGGCTACCAAGAGCCTATAAATAGGAGAGCACTCCAAAGGAATCCAGATCGGAAAAAAGAGACAGACACACAGACAGAGAGAAGCACAGAAATCCAGAGAAAAGAAAAAGAGAGAAAACTCTGCGGAAGTTCTACACCGGCCACCGCAACAAGGTGACAAAAGTCCCTTGGGGGGTACCCCCCCCCCCAAGGTCCTTGCCTTCTCCTCCTGCCTCCAACAGCTTAGATATGGCTTTTCAGCCCGTCTACTCGGCTTTTTATTGGACATAGGACTTTCCTTTGGTCTTTGTCCTCTAAAAACCTGAGGTTATAGCCAAGCCAAGCGAATCAATAGCATCCTCTGTTCTCATCTGCATGGATGATGGCGAAGCCCACATATGGCTTGCGACCGTCAATCTAAACGAGTCCCCCACAATCTCCTGAGAAGTTAGATCCTCCTTTTCTTGCTTTTCATCGTAGTTTGTATTTTTTCAAAAGAGACAAAAATCACAATTCTTGTCTTTCATTGTTGATAAGGATTGTAAATCGGCTATAAATGCCAAAATCGGCTATAAACGCCAAAAATCGGCTATAAACGCCAAAATCGGCTATAAATGCCAAAAAAATCGCCTTTCACGGCAAATCAAGAAAATGTCTCTTTTCTTAAATATATGTGCAATGGAAAACTTGAAAGAAGTTGATTTCCTTTTTACTTGCGAAGGTTGATCTCCGGATCACCAATTGCAATTCCAAGTAAAATAGAAAATCTGGCACACCCACAAAAAAAGAAATGTTGATGCACGCCCTTGCCCCCCGGTTACGAAAGGGTCGGACCCGACGGACTCCCACGTCCGCCGACCTCGGTAGAACCAAGCAGGAGCGCGGTCCATCAAGCTGGCATCACCCGGTGGGACTCGTTTATTTGAGAACACGATGCTAGAAATGAAATATTTGCATATCATATATTTTGCTCTATGCTTATATTTCTTTTCTCGATTCCTTGGCTACTTTATAATTGGTGGCCTATGTTGAATTCCGCAAAAAAAAAAAAATGAGATGAGATTTTTTGTTTGGAAATTTTAATTCTTTGAATTTATTTCCACTCTTTCTCTTTTCAAAAAAAAAAATCAGATTTTTCATTTTTGGATTCAAAATTGAGAAACTTTGATCCTTTCCCTTCTGGGCACTGGCGCTCGCGGAAATCGCCGAGACCGTGTTCGGATTAGGGGTTGGGCCATTGTTTCTCTTCGATGAGTTCATTAAAAATCTAAAAAAAAAAATATAAAAAAAAAGTAAAAAATCAGATTTTTCATTTTTGGATTCAAAATTGAGAAACTTTGATCCTTTCCCTTCTGGGCACTGGCGCTCGCGGAAATCGCCGAGACCGTGTTCAGATCAGGGGTTGGGCCATTGTTTCTCTTCGATGAGTTCATTAAAAATCTAAAAAAAAAAAAATATAAAAAAAAAGTAAAAAATCAGATTTTTCATTTTTGGATTCAAAATTGAGAAACTTTGATCCTTTCCCTTCTGGGCACTGGCGCTCGCGGAAATCGCCGAGACCGTGTTCGAATCAGGGGTTGGGCCATTGTTTCTCTTCGATGAGTTCATTAAAATCTAAAAAAAAAAATCTAAAAAAAAAAAGAGTAAAAAATCAGATTTTTCATTTTTGGATTCAAAATTGAGAAACTTTGATCCTTTCCCTTCTGGGCACTGGCGCTCGCGGAAATCGCCGAGACCGTGTTCGGATCAGGGGTTTGGCCATTGTTTCTCTTCGATGAGTTCATTAAAGATCTAAAAAAAATATATATATATATATAAAAAAAAATTTTAGATTTCTCAATTTGGATTCAAAATTGAGAAACCTTGATCCGTTCCTATCGTTCATCGCGCTTGCAGAAATGTTGAGCCTGTTCGACTAAGGTTTTGGGCCATGGTTTCTCTTCGATGAATTCATAAAATAAAATAAAAAAAAAATATATATAAAAAAAAAAAGACATAGACCATTAAGGTTAAACCAACTGTGTTCTTTGATCATGGTTGATTCAAAGAAAAGCCTTGTCCAGAGTGTGGAGACAGCTTGACTGTTCTAGGCAAGGGTCCTCCAAACGGGTTCATTAAGTAATCCTACCCTTACCTGGGGGCAATTCTATCAATCAAGATTTCATAAGACCGGGTTAGGAGGCCTATATGTACTCTCTCGTCTTTTAAATAATTTTTAAAAAAAATTAAAAATTTTAAAATAAAAAATAAAAAATAAAAAAAAATTTCAAAAAAAAATTAAAAAAAAATTAAAAAATAAATAAATAAAAAAAATAAAAAAAAAAAGATTTTAAAAAAAAAAAAAAAAAAAATCTTCAAAAAAAAAAAAAAAAAAACTTCCGTCATTTTGGGTTTAGATTGGAGAAATCTTGGTCTTCTCCTTTCTGGGCACTGGCGCTCGCGGAAATCGCCGAGACCGTGTTCAGATTGGAATACCATCTGCTCTCTTTGATGAATCCAATCTTGACCTTTCAAAACAGAGAATCTCATCTCATAGATGCGGTCTCAAAACATTTGTGTCTAGCGGTACTAGTACGCCCTTTCAGGGTCTACTGTATTGCGACCGGCACATTTGTAACTCCAACTTTATATTCTTCTTACCTCGAGCAAGCTCTGCTTCTCGATAAGTCGAATTTAAGTTCACAATTGCTTCTAGCAGTCACTGGGATGCCCATTCCGGGCTTACCATACCTGCGATCAGAACAATTGTACCTTCTATGGCATTTTGTCTTCCTCATATTGCTTGGGTCATCTACCTCGAGCAATTTGAAAAGACGAAACCATAGAACTTCCCATTTATGATCATTATATTCTTGTGATTACTAATGGATGTGGTCTTGTTTCAGAAATTTTCGAAAAAAAAAACTAACAATGGCAGCTTCACTAACCATTACTTTCGACGAAAGCAAGCACCAACTCATGCTTCAACAGAAGCAAACCACGCGCACCTACAAGCGCCCCATCAGCTGCCGAAGCGTCAACTCCCTCGGCAACTCTGTGAACTCCGGGTCGACCTCGACTCCCCGGACTATCGTCTTCGGGACGCTGGGACCATTCCCACTTCCTGAGGAACAAGCTGCTCCCTCCAAGAAGCAGAAACTCGCCTCTCAACGTGTCACTACCGTGACACCAAAGGCGAGCACCAGAAGGCCTGAAGCCCGTGGCAACCCCACGAAGCCTCAACCTGCAAACAACCAGGTCTACTCCAAGACTTGGTCCCCAAGACCTTCACCAAAACAGAGAAGGTCCCATACATCCACTAAGCCAGCATTCCTGGCCCCACTCAAGGAGAACCAGTTCTATCCTCTTGCCTACATGAAAGAGGAGAAACCCATCTCCAACCTGACTCTTAAGTCAGCCCAGCATGAACCGGCTTGTTCCTACAAGCCCAAAATCAAGTCATGCATCACAAGGCCTCCACAAGCACCTGCTAAGGCCTACAAATCTGCAGTTCGACCCTTCATATCTACAGGGGCCGAACTTCAAAAATTCAAAGCTTCGCTGCAACAGGCGAAGGACAGGGTTCGCATCCTGTCCTTGCCCAGCTACAGAGAAGACAGGCTCGGCTGCTGCGCCCGAGGGAGCACATCCTTCATCGTCAAAGCCCAGTCAGAGCTGACCGAAGCTCAAATTGCTCGTCGTATACGCCGCCGCGCGTCGTACCGACAAAAGAGACTACAGAACCAAAGGACCCAGCCTCCTACACTTCAAGTCTCTCCCAAATGGGTCGAAAAAGAAAGACCCAACCAAGTTGCTGCCGTCCATATGGTTGGAAAAACCAGAAGGCGCCAAAAATCAGAAACAAAAATCCATGTCCGACGTCCAATGACCCGCAGCGTCTCCAGGACAAGAAGACATTCAGAAGAATCCCCTGCTCCTTCAAGCAAAGGACAGCAGAGTGATCCTTCCTCAAGCTCCTCTTCGAAAAGAACGAGCCCCAGCTCAGTCACCCGGACAGTTTCTTCGTTCGAATCACGAAGGATGAATGTCTTGGCTACAAATTCTGAGCCACCACCCCTGCAATCCACCTCCAGAAGATGCGATCACCCGCATCCAGCAGTTGGAACAAGGCCAGCAGAGGATTGAAACTCTGATGGAAAACCTTCTCCTCGCCTTCCAAAATCAGGCGAACAATGAACCTCCTCCGAATCATCAAGACGAAGAGGTTAATAGAGAAGAAAATGAGTCACGCGCCCTTACCAAAAAGGACGTAGACGGTATCCTCGCCAAAGCAAAAGAAGAGGATATACTCAAGGAGCATGGGATCAAGCCACCATATCCCTTATGGATGGACTCGGTCCCGTTCCCCACCAAATTCAAGCATCCTACTCTCCAAACATATACGGGGAAAGGATCAGCCAGACAGCACGTCATCCACTTCAAGATCCTGACGGGAGCTATCGCGGATCAAGATGCACTCAAGATCCGCCTCTTTGCAAGTACCCTAAAAGGTACGGCCTTCGATTGGTACTCCACTCTGCCGGAGGACTCAATCCAAAATTGGGCCATGCTAGAGACACGCTTCCTGACTCACTTCAAAGGTGAGGATCATCCTGCTACTATGGCTCAGCTGTGCAGCCTAAAACAGGGGGAGAATGAGTCGACATATGACTTCATTCACAAGTGGAAAGCAATGGCATACAAATGCTCTGATGTATTGCCACAAGCGTCGCTAGTCGACATCTGCCGAAACAACATGAGAGCCAGAATCCGCTCCATGATCATCGGCAACAAATCAAAAAACCTGGGAGAACTCCTAGAAGCTTCCATGGAAGCTGAAACGGTGATTAAAGACCTCAACAGTCAGAAATCATCAAAGAAAGAGCCAACCGCCATTGCAACCTCTAAACCAAAGAAAAAAGAGGTCCTCAATGTGCAGACCAAGCCAGCTCCTCAGCCACCAAAGAAAGCTGAAAACAAAGCTGCTGGTAAGAGACCTGAACTCTCAGACGCCTTCAAAGAACGAGTAGAGAAGAAATACCCGTTTGATGAAGATGTTGATGAAATCTTCGGGGCTCTTGTGGCAAACGGCAAGCTCACCTTGCCTGAACCAAAAAGACCGGGTGATGTTGGCAAAACCAACGATCCTCGGTACTGTCCATACCACCAGATGATCTCGCATCCTCTCAATCAATGCTTCGTTGTGAGAGAGAAAATAAATGAGATGTGGAAAAACGGAGTCATCACCTTTGACAAAAACTATGGGTCTGCCTCCGTCAACATGGTGACATGTGGACAAACATCAAGATCACCAAAGAAGAAGATCACTACTTCCTTCAAGGTGATAAACTCAATCGAAGCGTCCGAGGAACTGGTTCCTTACCCGACACCAGACGGACAACCGATATGGGTACATCCCGATCTCCTGGAAGATGAAAATTGGGAGGTCGTGAAAATAAAGCCTACAGCTCAACAGCGAAGGCAGGCTAGTAAACATCTCCTCAAGCTCAAACGGCAAGAGAAGACCCAGCCAAAACTAGAGGTCAAAGAAAAGCAGAGGCTTCCTCTACCGCTTCACTGGAGGTAACAAAAACATCCCTTCCAGAGACTTCAAAGGGGGTAAGGAAATTCACTCTCAGTGATTTCATGCCACCTCAATTCAAAGAAGCCATGCAGGAGGCATCATACTCTTGCAATTCGGTAGTTGGATTCTCCATTGATGGATACGAATCCAGCGACACCGATGATGGATTCGAATCCAACTACACAGATGAGTGGGAGGAGTCCCTTGAAACAGGAGAATATCTCTCCGATGAAGAATGGGTTCCTGAGTCTCATCTTATGCCAGTAATCTGGTATAACCCCCTACAGCCACAAGGATCCTGGTCTGATGATGAAGAAGACCAAGAGGCTGTACAAGAAAATGCTGTTGACCCAGCACCTCTCATTACTCCAGTGGAAATCAACAATGTTGAGTCACAAAGGGATGATGAGGAAGAAGATCCGGCTCCCATACTTGATCTTGAAGAATATGCAAGGATCTTGCAGCGACTCGCTCTAGAACAAGAGCAAGAACGCGTCAACGAGCCTCCTCGCAATCCAGAGCCTGAAGTCCCTGAAGACCACCAGGTACATCCTCCCTTAACTCCTGAAAATGGAGAAAATTGCTGGATAGACGATCCTCTCACATCCGAGGATGAGTCTGACTCCGATCAGCAACGTCTCCCGTCAGAGCTTCCTGTAATGTGATAATTCGGGATTATAGCTCTTCCGAAGCATCGTCTGATGAGAGCACTTACACTCCGGCGACGCCTAGCAATGTATCTTCTGAAGCCACCTCGTCTCACGTGACTTTCACTGAGATGACACCCTCTCAGGTTTCTTCTCCTGAGACTGTGACTTCAAAGTTCACACCCTTCCTGACTGAAGAATTCCCAGCCATTGATGCTTGGGACGATGAATTAGTCAACAAAGAAGAAAGATTGCTGGATGCTGTTCAGGACTTGTTCCCGGAAAATGCTCCATGCAACACAATCACTGAGGATGGTAACTCTGCTGCTGATGCATCCTCAACAAATGAAAAACGACAGCCTCTTGATCCTGAAGACAATCTTCCAAACGAAGACCCTTCTCAAGAAGCTCTCGAAGTTGGTAGAGGCACCCGCTCTGGCCGGGACTACCACAAAAATTACAACCAATCTTCCTTTACATATGTAAATCCTTCGGGAAAAGATGTTGTAAGCGCCCCTAGTGGCAACAATGACGAACATGCAGGCCCTAAGGAGGCTTTCAAGTATGACTTGATTGAACACTTCAAGCACATACCTACACGTCTGCACATCCTAGATTTGTTGCGAATGTCTCCGCACACTCGTGATAATCTCATCTCAGAATTACAAAAACTGAATGAGGATGTCGACAAACATGCCCCGCAAGTCCTCCAAATTGAAATGGATTACCGGGTCAAAAACTCAGAAGCCTCCTCAAAGGGAGAAAAGAAGAAAACTGAGGGATCATGCATTGAATGCCTCTCGGTTAAAAAAGCAGCCAGTGCAACCATCGCCTTCACAAAGGATGACCTCCTACTTGGCGAAACCAGGCATAACCGACCCCTGTACTTCACAGGGTATATCAAGGAAATGCCTATGCATAGAGTTCAGATCGACCCAGGTTCTGCACTCAACCTCGTCTCCACATCGGCTCTCGAAGAGTTGGGCATCCCACCCAGCAAACTGAGCCACACATCTGTATCTATCTTTGGATACGATGGGAGTACTCAAAGGCCTATCGGCAAAATCAGGTTCAAATTGCAGATCGGTGATCTTATCTCTGAGGTCACAGTGTATGCAATAAAGACCCCTTCATGCTACAACATCCTTCTCGGACGCCCTTGGATCCATGAGAATGGTGTTGTCCCTTCAACTCTACATCAATGCATCAAGTTTGTTGGCGACGACGGCATGATACATCGAGTCTTTGCGGACAGAAAACCCTTCAAAGGTAAAGAAATCCACTTCGCAGACTCACAAATGTATGAAGGTGAAAAAGAAGAAGAGGAGAAGCACACAGCACCCTTTGCCGAAAATCTCCAGAAAGATAAAGGCAAAGCTCCTCAACAATCACCGGAAGAAAACAAACCATCCGGTAAATCTGAAGAGAGCATTCAAACTCCCTTCATCATCTCCCTCAAATCTTCAAAGCCTTTGGTCATCACAACTAAAGTGAAGAAGGCAAAACAAAAGCCTGGGGGCAAATTTGTTGTCTCTTTCGTGTCTATCATGCAAGACACGGACTCGGATTCAGAGCCAGAAGACGACACATCGTCAAGCCAAAATGACACTCAGCAAGTTCAGCCTGCTCTTACTCCAATGGAGACAACTTCTGACATAGAAGATCCTACGTCAGCTTCCTTCGTTGTTCCAGCAACTTCAGCAAAGGAAAAGCCGATCTTCTTCCATAGATCGGATGCTTCTTCATCAAACTCCATGCTTGAACCTTTCCAAAATAAAGGTACGCCTCAACTATCCTTATACAGTTCTGTGGCACAAGCTATTATGAAGAAAATGGGCTATGACGCTCAAAACCCAGTCGGTTTGGGAGAAGGACGCGGTATTCTCACGCCATTGGGGCCCGTCTTGACCAAAAGCCAGCTAGAAGATTGGAGACTCTACGGCTATGTAGAAAAGTCTTCACACGGGTTAGGGTATGATCCTGACACTCCCTTGAGACAGTTGACACAAAGGCTTAAAAGTCAATATACTGACCAAGCCTCAACATCTCAAGTCCATGAAGACATCGATCTCCCTGGATATCTCTTTGATGAGTCACCTGACAAAGATCCAGGAAGCTCATCTAATTGGCACGATTTCTCCGAAAATGAAGAGGAGTTGTCCGATGGCACAGACGTGTGGACTTCTGACCCAGAAGAACCCTCATCTCCAAAAGAAGTAGCCTACTTCGACTCAGTTTCAACAGGCGATTGGGATCATCTCATAGCAAGCCTTGGGAAAATTACCGATCAAGAAGACCCGTGGAAAGGAACAAAACCTTGGTCTGGAAATGCCCTTGAAACCCCAGAAGGTTTCGTTGAGCTGGAAGCCTCCGAAAATATTGTGGAGGAACCACCTTCGAACCTTCCAACAGAAGATCCTGTTCAAAAGATAGACTTGGGAACACCAGATAACCCACGTCCTGTATTCATAAGCAAGAATATAAAGGATGATGAGTTACCCGAGTATATCGCTTTTCTTCGTGAGTTCGTTGATTGCTTTGCATGGTCTTATGCTGAAATGCCAGGCTTAGACCCCAAAATAGCAGTTCACAAACTCAATCTTCAAGAAGACATCAAGCCTGTCAAGCAAGGCCAAAGAAGATTCCGTCCAGATGTGATGGATAAAATTGAACAAGAAGTTCAAAAACTCAAAAGCGTCGGCTTCATCCGTGAGGAACAACATCCTGAATGGTTGGCCAACATTGTCCCCGTGACAAAGAAAAATGGGCAGATCAGGGTCTGTATTGACTATAGAGACCTGAATGGCGCATGCCCAAAAGATGAATTTCCGCTCCCCATACCAGAGGTAATGATTGATAATACCTGTGGATTCGAGCGAATGACATTCATGGATGGTTTCTCTGGCTACAATCAGATAAAGATGCATCCTGAGGATGAAAAACATACATCCTTTCGAACCCCATTTGGCGTGTATTGTTACACTGTCATGCCATTTGGTCTGAAGAATGCTGGTGCCACATATCAGAGGGCTATGATGAAAATATTCCAAGATATGCAGCACAAGACGGTTGAATGTTACGTTGATGACCTCGCCGTCAAAAGCAAAAGAAAAGAAGATCATCTCGAAAACCTTCGAGAAGTCTTCCTCCGGCTTCGCAAACACAAACTGCGAATGAATCCATTGAAATGCTTCTTCGGCGTCTCGTCGGGTAAGTTCCTCGGATTCTTAGTTCGGAAAGCTGGAATAGAGCTTGACCCCATAAAAGTCAAAGCCATTCTAGAAATGCCCTCTCCAAGAACCTTGAGAGAACTTAAAGGGCTTCAAGGGAGATTAGCCTACATCAGACGGTTCATCTCCAATCTTTCGGGGAAATGCCGTCCATTCTCCCGATTGATGAAAAAAGGTGTAAACTTTGTCTGGGATGCTGACTGTGAAGCTGCTTTCCAAGACATCAAGTCATACCTGACAAAACCTCCAGTGTTAGCTGCTCCTACCACTGGAAAACCATTCATCTTGTACACAAGAGCCCTTGATCACTCTCTGGGAGCTCTGCTTGCGCAAGAAAATGATCAAAGAAAAGAAGCTGCTCTATATTACCTCAGCCGCATGCTAGTAGGTGCAGAGCATCGCTACTCTCCAGTCGAAAAAGAATGTCTTGCAGTGATGTTCGCCGTACAAAAGCTGCGTCACTACTTGCTTTCCAACATAGTCTACCTGGTCTCGAGGGTCAACCTCTTGAAGGTCCTTGTCACAAAGGCAGGTTCTCTCAATGCTCGACTGGCAAAATGGTCCATCCTTCTGTCACAATTTGATATTAGGTATGTACCACAAAAAGCAATCAAAGGGCAAGCTCTAGCAAACTTCCTCGCAGAGCATCCATTGCCTAAAGATTCTCCACTCAGAGATGATCTCCCAGACGAACCAGTCTACAATGTGGAGACTTTCTCACAAAGTGCCTCCTGGGACATGTACTTTGACGGTGCAACCAGGACAAATGAAAAAAGACAGCTGATCTCGGGAGTTGGCATCCTCTTTGTTAGCCCCGACAAATACATGATTCCACACGCTTTCTCGCTACTGGAACCATGCACAAACAATGCAGCTGAATATCAAGCTCTGATCTTAGGATTGGAAACTCGCCATCGAATCCGGCATCACTATGCTGGAAGTCTTTGGAGACTCTCAACTGATCGTCAAGCAGATGAATCAGAAATTTGAAGTCAGGAAGCCAGATTTGCTGCCCTACTACAACAAGGCACAGTCACTTCTGCAAAAGTTTGACATCTGTCACATCACCCACATTCGTCGAGGTGAAAACATACGTGCAGATGCCCTAGCCGGACTTGCCGCATGCCATGGCAATCCAGGAAGGGGAAAACATGCAAATCACAGTATGCGAAAGGAGAATCCTTCCTCCTCTTAACACACACCAAGCAGTTGCTGAATGCCACCAAGTGGTCGGAAGTCGGATTTCAATCCTTCAAACTTCAACTAGCGACTGGAGGGATCCGTTCATTGATTACATTATGTTCGGAATCCTACATGAAGATCCAAAAGAGCGGGTAAGCATCCAAAGGCGAACCCCAAGCTACCATTTGGATATTCCATCAAAAATCCTTTACAGGAAATCCTTCAACGGAGTACTTCTACGCTGCTTGTCACAACAAGAGGCTGAAGAAACACTCAAAGAAGTTCATGCTGGTCTTTGTGGAGCTCATCAGGCTGGACCTAAGCTCTATGATCAGATAAAAAGGTTAGGATATTACTGGCCTACCATGGTAGCTGACGCAATGCAATTTGCTAAGCGCTGCCAACAATGCCAAGTTCATGGAGATTACATTCACATGCCTCCAGAATGGCTACATCCTACAGCGATCTCATGGCCTTTCGAAGCCTGGGGTATGGACATCATAGGTCCTATTTCTCCCCCTTCAAGCAAAGGTCATTGCTTCATCTTCGCCGCTACGGATTACTTCTCCAAGTCGGTCAGAAGCATTTGCGTTTAACGAAATGAAGACCTCATCAGTCCTTCAGTTCCTGCGCACCAACATCATTTGTCGTTTCGGCATACCCAAAAGATTCGTCCATGATAACGGACCACAGTTCCGGGATCATCGATTCTACAGGTTCTGCGACAAATACAAAATTCAAAGCTGTCCTTCGACTCCATACAATCCGGCAGCAAACGGGTTAGCAGAAGCTTTCAACAAGACACTCTGCAAAATCCTCAAAAAAATGGTCTCTAATCACAAAAGAGACTGGAGCGACAAAATGTCTGAAGCTTTGTGGGCCTATCGAACCACCGTTCGAGGACCAACCCATAGCACACCATTCTCCTTGGTCTATGGATGCGAAGCTGTCGTACCCTTGGAAGTACAAATTCCTTCCTTGAGGGTATCCTTGCAAAATGACATGACTCAAGAAAGCAATGTCAAATTGCGGCTCCATGAGCTGGACAATCTCGATGAGAGACGGCTCGAAGCTCAACAAAGCATTGAACTTTACCAAGCACGTATGGCAGGATCTTTCGATAAAAAGGTCAGACAACGCGCCTACAAAAAGAATGACTTGGTTCTTGCGGTAAAAAGACCAATGGTCTTCGCTCACAAGTCCAAAGGCAAATTCGAGCCAAAATGGGAGGGACCCTACGTCATCGACAAAGTTTTCTCCAATGGCGCATACGCACTCCTAAATATGGAAGGTGACAGATGTATGCTGCCCATCAATGGCAAGTTCTTAAAGCGGTACTACCCTTGAAGACTTACCTAACTGGGTAAGAGCAATGCCTGTATGGCCAAAACCGGTTTCCAGGTACACGCTCGCTAAACCCACCCTTTTTTTAGAATTTTCATGTCAAATATTGAAATTTCTAGAAATCTAAAACAATCTTTACTTTCATCGTTTCATTGTTCAAAAAAAAAAAAAATATATCCAAGTTTAGGAACCTTTCCCTAACTTGACCAAAATTTCCAACCCTTGAACCCAAAATTCATGGTTTGAAACAAAATCCGGATTCTGGGATTTCCACCCTAGTCCACACTGCCTTTTACCGCTAAAATGGTTTTAGGTCAAAACTTATGACCCTCGTGTCTTTAAACAAAAAAAAAATGGTTTTTCAAAAACCGCGAGGAAGCGACGCTTAGTCGATACTCGCACAAATCGGAAGCAAGCGAACCACGTTCGACACTTCCAAAATCGCAGGGAAGCGACATTTCGTCGATACTTGCAAAATCCAAAACCGTGGAAACGCAACATTTCAGTTGATATCCACAACCCAAATCTCAAAGGTTCGAAAAAACCTAAAAAACTGTGGAGACGCAACATTTCAGTTGATATCCATGACCCAAAGGTTCGAGAAAACCACAAATTTCAAAAATCGTGGGGAAACGACATCAAGTCAGTACCCGCAAAACCAAAATTTTTGAAAAGCAAGGATGCGACATTCCATCGATACTTGCACCCAAATCCGCGAGGATGCGACATTCCATCGATACTCGCAACCGAATGAGCAAGGATGCGACATTCCATCGATACTTGCAAGAACATTCAGCAGGGAGGCGACTTTTAGTCGATACTTGCATTTTTTTTTGAAAACCAAACCGGCTATAAATGCCATCAAAACAGGCTATAAATGCCACAAACCGGCTATCAATGCCACCAAAACTGGCTATAGATGCCACAAACAAAAAAAAAACCGGCTATAGATGCCACAAAACAAACCGGCTATCAATGCCACCAAAATTGGCTATAGATGCCACAAAAAAAAACTCGGCTATCAATGCCACAAGAAAAGCTGGCTCTCATGCCAAAATTGGCTTCCATGCCACAAACAAAAACCTGGCTTTCATGCCAAAACAATCATTTGACAAAAGATTTTCACAAAATGACAACCTTTTGATCAAATCCCATTTAGCAATTACTTTTATCACAAAAAGATTAAAGTGAGCGTAGGGATAACAAAAAAGAAAGTGTTCACAAGCACTACAAAAAAATAAGTACCAAAAAAATACAAGTGGTACCAAAAAAAAAAAGAAGAAAAGCAGAAACAAGAAGCAGATCATAACATGGAAAAAGTCCCATGAAAGGAAATGGAAAGAGAAAAAGGAAGAATCATACCTTCACCGACGGTCTCTTCTTCTCGGCTTCTCTTCTCCGGAGGCTCGTCAGCATCCACTGGCACATCCTCATTGATGGTAAGAGGAACTTCCAAGTTAGGAGAGTCCTCATGCTGCTCCTTGCTGCTATGATGACTCCTCCTCCTCTTACCTCTACGGGCTCGCTTCTTAGAAGAACCTACCCCGCTGTCAGAGTCAGGTTTCCCACTTGACTCATCACTGGATGGTCTGCTCTTGCCAGTAGACTCCACGGAAGCTTGCCTCTGCGCCGCTTGCATCCAAGCGCCAAGTTCGGCTTCCTCCTGTTCTAGCTGCTCCAAAGCCTCGTCAGGTATTTCTCGAACAGCTTCAGAACCGATGACGCCCTGGTCACCGAGAAAGCCTATCTTGTGCTTCTCTCCAGAAAGGAAGGCCCAAACTTCCTCTCGCCGGATGCCATCCGACTTTCCAAGGCCCTTTCCAGATACCAGCTTCACATCAAGCTCCTTCCTGGAAAGTCCCCGATATGCCGAGAAGCTCTTTGCGAACCACTTCGCAAAGCCGGCAGTACGGGAAGTCAGCAACACAGGATAAGAAATCATGGCTGTAGTGTCTTCAGCACTATAGAAAGCCCATGCATTTCTCCCGTCGTGTAAGCCTCCAAAGCGCTTCACCATACTTGAAGGCGCTCCAACAACGCCTTGAGAAAAGCCAAGCTGCAAAGCAAAGCGAGAAGGTACATACGGCTGGATATCGACGAAAAGATGTCTGCGGTACACCATCGTGCCGACACGTATGCTGAAAAGCCACTCTCTCTCTGCATTTGTCAAGGAATAATGCCTTCCCGACCCCGCCCTGGTAGAGTCTCGGGAGGCACCAAAATCAAAAGCCTTCTTCCGCAACTCCGGAGAAAGCTTTACTGAAGATTGCCCCATCTCGACGTCCCTGAACCGTCGGATCCTCATGCGGGCAAACAAAAGTGATTCGGACACGGCTTTGCCCTTAGCCAGTCGAATCATCAGAGGATCATCATCCTGTGCAGCACCCAGCCGATGGAAGCCAGGACAGTGGTATACATACCACGAATAAAAGACATGGGCTGAAAATACCCTATTCATGGGAAGCCCAAGCCGAACCAGAAAAGCAGCAGCCTGCAGTTCGGTACACAGGTAGGAGTAAAGAGCAGGCACCAAAGCAAGCTGCTCTCCAAACGCCATCTGACAAGCCGGGAAAATACAATGCGGCCTGATGTGCGTTCCATCTCCTCCAGCAAATACAGCCTCACCAAGCCAATAAGTGAGGTAAACAGCAAGATCTCTCCGCAGTGCAATGTCAGGACATATGGCGTTTGTGCTTGCACAGAAATCTCTCAACTCTTCTTGCATGGCCAAGATCTTCTTTGAACTTGGATCCTGAGCTCCAGCTTCCTGGGTAATGCTATCAGAAGGCTCCCTACTATTAAAGAAGTTGGGGAATGAAGAGCAAAAACTCTTCTAACTGCTGGATCTAACTTTCGAACCCCCCTTCTCCTTCAAAAAATCATAGAAGGCGACGAGCTGAAAGTATAGAAGCCTGAACTCCTCAGACTGCCCCTCGAGGACGCTGTCAATCGGCATAAACTCCTCATAGAGTTTGCCGAGGATAGGCAATCCGGTAATGGCGCTCAACTCCTTCAAAGAAAAACCAATCTCACCATTCGTCACAACGAAGGTATTGGTTTGAGGGAGGAACGACTCCAGCATAGCCATGAAGGCCTCGTCGGAAAAGATCACGGTCTCCCTAAAAGCGCGGACCGCATCAAAAATCCCGGCTTCCTTCAAAACGGCGCCACCAATCAGCAGGACGCGATCAGTCCACGACTTCCACTCGGAGTCAGCATTGAAGCGGCCACGAAGTCGGAAAGGCTTGATCCAATTGCTGCCGTCACCGCTGAAAATACCAAGGCCCACCGGTCTCAAATCGACCGACGGATAATCAGAGCCCTGGTAGCCGCTGGATGGCATCAACAAGTCCATGTCAACAGGCGACCTCTCCGTATATCCAGGAGAACCGCCGACAAAAACCCCGGTCTTGATTACGTTTGTCCTTCTCACCCAACTTGGAGGATCTTCCCTCTTAGGGCACGTGGGGGCAAGGCTCAGAATCGAGACGGTGCGATCAAACATCGACCGGGTAGTAACAGTCTTCTTCTCACCATCTGCTGTGAAGGAAAACTGAAAAGATCTCCTCTGGTATGTAATGTCGTCAGGGACTGCATCACCAAAGAAGAAGGTAGGCTTGGGCAAAATGCTCTGATCTTCCATCAGCCATGGACGACTGCTTACCATGATCTTATAGAATTCCTCTCCCTTGAGAGTGATCAGTCGCTGCCTCATCGCATCTCTGTTGAGGGAGTCGCACTCTTCCAGATTTCTCTCAACATACTGGACCTCCTCGAAAGCCTGCTGAACGGCCGGATTAGAGGATCTAGAAGATCGACGAGGTACGCTTGTAGCAGGCTCTTTACCCTTGTTCGCTCTGGAGGAACCACCTGGGAAGGATGGAAAAGAAAAAGATCAAACATCAAAATGACAGAATCTCGCTAAAAAAAAATCTGGCGAAATTTTGACATGATGACGGGGCAATTCCGAAGAAAAGGAACTATCCCGAAAGAAATAGAAAGCTTGAAGATGGGCTCAACATCGCTGCGAGCTCCGAAACTCCAAACTTTCGAAACCTAAAAGTCTCCGCAAAATCAGGAAGGGCTCAACATCACTGCGAGCTCCAAGTTCCCAAATTTGCAAACACTTTCAGGTATGCAATCACATCATGCTACAAATTTAATTTACAAATTAAAGGCATGCATGAACATCTAGATTTGCGAAAAAAAAAATGCATTATCATGATGAGCAAACAAAAAAAAAGAAAAGAAAGAAACTTTCTCAAAAAAAAAAAAAAAAAAAGGGAAAGAAAACAAAAAAAAAGGAAAGAAAAAGAAACTTTCTCTAAAAAAAAGGGGGAGGAGAAAGAAAACAAAAAGAAACGAAACTCTCTCAAAAAAAAAAAGGGAGGGAAAGCAAAAAAAAAAAAAAAAAAGAGAGAAAAAAAAAGGGGGCTGGCCCACAGGCCGTGGACCCCAGGCCGTGGCCCACAGGCCACGTGGCCGTACGGCCAGATCCGTACGGATCTGTCCGTACGGCCCACACAAAAAAAAACAAACAAGAAAAAAAAAAAAAAAGAAAAAAAAAAAAAAAAAACACGTGTAAAAAAAAAAAAAAAGGGGAAAACACGTGGAAAAGAAAAAAGAAAAAAAAGAAGAAGAAAAGAAAAAGAAAGAAACAAAAAAAAAAAAGAAGAAAGAACTTTTTTTCCTACAATGGAGTTTTCTTGAAAAAGAAGAACTTACTTGAAGCCATTGATGGAGAAGAAGAAGAAAACTCTTGAAGATCTTGAAGAAGAAAAGCTCTTGGTCTTGAAGCCCTCTTGAGATTATTGCAAAAGAAAGTAATAAGAGCAAGAGATCCAACCTTCTCCTTGCTTTTATAGAGGAGAGCAAACCAAAGAAGGAAAGAAGAAAGAGGTAAGTATTACTAATTAGTAACCTTACCAAAAGAAAGAGATTAGAAAGATTCTTTCCCAAAAGAAAGATATCTTGAGAGATTCTCTCCCAAAAATCAATCTATGACGGATTCTTTCCCAAAAGAAAGATATCTTGAGATATCCTATCCCAAAATAAAGGGATCATGAGAGATTCTCTCCAAGTAAAGATATTCTTAGATATTCTCTATCCAAAATGAGATATTTTTGGATACTCTTTACAAAAATGACACCATATGAGATCTAAGCCATTTCAAAAGCTTAAGGTCCCATGGGTTAGCCCATATGAGCCAGGTTTGACCACCTAGGCACAAAAAAAAAAAAAAGAAATAAATTTTGGGCTTTTAGTCAAAGAGAAATCCCTCTTACCAGGAGCATACAAAAATGGTTCCATGCCTCTTTTGAGTTGATTGGACCATACAAAAGAAAATTCCAAGCCCCATGAGCTTCCAAAAATCAAGCCATCCAGCCTCATCTACCAAATTGAGCCAAAATCTTGAAATTGACATTCCACAAAAATCAAACCAAATCCTGGTCCCCTAACTTGCCACATACAGCCTGTTAGGTCACAAGACCAAAACCAAAAACCAAAACCTGATCCCCTAACTTGCCACATACAGCCTGTTAGGTCACAAGATCAAAACCAAAATTGATCCCCCAACATTCCACATACAGCTTGTTGGGTCACACGATCAAAACCAAACCCGACCCCTTAACCTGCCATATATAGCCTGTTAGGTCACAAGGTCAAAACCCAAATTCACATCCCTGATGTCATCTTCAAAACTTTGCCTCGAGATGGTACGTGATCCCTTTCACTACCATAAAATTCCCCTGGAAGCTCAAAAGGCTACAAATACCAAAAAGAAAGACTGCTCAAAGACTCTTGGTCAAGTCACAGGCTCTCCTTCAAAAAAATCTCTTCGAGGCACATCGACTACAAAAGTTAAGCAACTCGCCGCTGTACCTCGAGGGGGCATTTGTTGACACCAAAAATGTCACTTTGCCTTTCCAAGATCCAAAGAGCTACATGAAGTCGCAACCTGCCATAAATAGGCAATGCTGCTTCCAAAAATCAAATCTTGTCAGAATCAAACAAAAACTGCAAGATTCATCCAGACAGCGAAAAGAGGAGTACACAAGAAGTTTCAAGCCATTTCAAGATCATTTGGCCTAACTTCGCTTCTCCGACAGCCAAATCAAGCCTCTCGGTGGTAAAGCTCTCCGGGACCATGGTTTCCAAGACAGAACCTATGGATCATCTTAAAATGACTCCAATAGGTTCCCTGTCAAATTTCAAGTCAATCGGACATCGGTTGACCGCACGTCAAAACCGCGACATCTTCATCGCGACAAAAAAGCAAGTCTACAGGTGATAGCACCCCAAACGGCTTCAAAAATCAAGCAAAAGCCTATGGTTGGTCTTATTTATTGCTCAGGAGGCTTCACACCAAATTTCAGAGTATCGAAGACAGTATTGATCGCCACCCCGGTCAACCAAAAAAAAGTGTGCTTTCCACCCGACCGATCGAGAAATCGACAGGACAGATGGCACCGACCCGCTGTTGGCAACAAACACCTGAAATTACATGGTCATCTGATGTCGATCTACATGAAGATCCATCGATGATCATCGACAGAAGAATTCCAAAAGACGTGGCACAGCCCGCGACTCTTCAGCTGCTCGGCGACCACTTAATGCGATTAATTGACTAGCTTTATTACAGTCATTAATCCATTTCTTTGGACGGCCCAATCAGAAGCAAGCATTTGGGAGTTACAAGTCAAGAGATTCATGGCATTTAACCCATGAAACTCCTCCCATCATGGCGATTAAAGGCGATTAAATGCCCTCAATCTCCTCCGGCCAATCAGAAGCCAAGAAAAAGGAGTTACAAAATAAACAATTCAATTTTGTAACTCCTCCCATTATGTGGCTTAATGACATTAAAAGCCCATAAGCTCTCCTAAATGGCTACCAAGAGCCTATAAATAGGAGAGCACTCCAAAGGAATCCAGATCGGAAAAAACACACAACAAACATCAGACAGCAGTCAGAAATCCAGAGAAAAGAAAAAGAGACAAAACTCTGCGGAAGTTCTACACCGGCCACCGCAACAAGGTGACAAAAGTCCCTTGGGGGGTACCCCCCCCCCCAAGGTCCTTGCCTTCTCCTCCTGCCTCCAACAGGCTTAGATATGGCTTTTCAGCCCGTCTACTCGGCTTTTTATTGGACATAGGACTTTCCTTTGGTCTTTGTCCTCTAAAAACCTGAGGTTATAGCCAAGCCAAGCGAATCAATAGCATCCTCTGTTCTCATCTGCATGGATGATGGCGAAGCCCACATATGGCTTGCGACCGTCAATCTAAACGAGTCCCCCACAATCTCCTAGAGAAGTTAGATCCTCCTTTTCTTGCTTTTCATTGTAGTTTGTATTTTTTCAAAAGAGACAAAAATCACAATTCTTGTCTTTCATTGTTGATAAGGATTGTAAATCGGCTATAAATGCCAAAATCGGCTATAAACGCCAAAAATCGGCTATAAACGCCAAAATCGGCTATAAATGCCAAAAAAATCGCCTTTCACGGCAAATCAAGAAAATGTCTCTTTTCTTAAATATATGTGCAATGGAAAACTTGAAAGAAGTTGATTTCCTTTTTACTTGCGAAGGTTGATCTCCGGATCACCAATTGCAATTCCAAGTAAAATAGAAAATCTGGCACACCGACACAAAAAGAAATGTTGATGCACGCCCTTGCCCCCCGGTTACGAAAGGGTCGGACCCGACGGACTCCCACGTCCGCCGACCTCGGTAGAACCAAGCAGGAGCGCGGTCCATCAGTTCGGAATCCTACCTGAAGATCCAAAAGAACGGGTAAGCATCCAAAGGCGAACCCCAAGCTTCCATTTGGATATTCCTTCAAAAATCCTTTACAGGAAATCCTTCAACGGAGTACTTCTACGCTGCTTGTCACAACAAGAGGCTGAAGAAACACTCAAAGAAGTTCATGCTGGTCTTTGTGGAGCTCATCAGGCTGGACCTAAGCTCTATGATCAGATAAAAAGGTTAGGATATTACTGGCCTACCATGGTAGCTGACGCAATGCAATTTGCCAAGCGCTGCCAACAATGCCAAGTTCATGGAGATTACATTCACATGCCTCCAGAATGGCTACATCCTACAGCGATCTCATGGCCTTTCGAAGCCTGGGGTATGGACATCATAGGTCCTATTTCTCCCCCTTCAAGCAAAGGTCATCGCTTCATCTTCGCCGCTACGGATTACTTCTCCAAGTGGTCAGAAGCATTTGCGTTTAACGAAATGAAGACCTCATCAGTCCTTCAGTTCCTGCGCACCAACATCATTTGTCGTTTCGGCATACCCAAAAGATTCGTCCATGATAACGGACCACAGTTCCGGGATCATCGATTCTACAGGTTCTGCGACAAATACAAAATTCAAAGCTGTCCTTCGACTCCATACAATCCGGCAGCAAACGGGTTAGCAGAAGCTTTCAACAAGACACTCTGCAAAATCCTCAAAAAAATGGTCTCTAATCACAAAAGAGACTGGAGCGACAAAATGTCTGAAGCTTTGTGGGCCTATCGAACCACCGTTCGAGGACCAACCCATAGCACACCATTCTCCTTGGTCTATGGATGCGAAGCTGTCGTACCCTTGGAAGTACAAATTCCTTCCTTGAGGGTATCTTTGCAAAATGACATGACTCAAGAAAGCAATGTCAAATTACGGCTTCATGAGCTGGACAATCTCGATGAGAGACGGCTCGAAGCTCAACAAAGCATTGAACTTTACCAAGCACGTATGGCAGGATCCTTCGATAAAAAGGTCAGACAACGCGCCTACAAAAAGAATGACTTGGTTCTTGCGGTAAAAAGACCAATGGTCTTCGCTCACAAGTCCAAAGGCAAATTCGAGCCAAAATGGGAGGGACCCTACGTCATCGACAAAGTTTTCTCCAATGGCGCATACGCACTCCTAAATATGGAAGGTGACAGATGTATGCTGCCCATCAATGGCAAGTTCTTAAAGCGGTACTACCCTTGAAGACTTACCCAACTGGGTAAGAGCAATGCCTGTATGGCCAAAACCGGTTTCCAGGTACACGCTCGCTAAACCCACCCTTTTTTTAGAATTTTCATGTCAAATATTGAAATTTCTAGAAATCTAAAACAATGTTTACTTTCATCGTTTCATTGTTCAAAAAAAAATATATATATCCAAGTTTAGGAACCTTTCCCTAACTTGACCAAAATTTCCAACCCTTGAACCCAAAATTCATGGTTTGAAACAAAATCCGGATTCAGGGATTTCCACCCTAGTCCACCCTGCCTTTTACCGCCAAAATGGTTTTAGGTCAAAACTTATGACCCTCGTGTCTTTAAACAAAAAAAATGGTTTTTCAAAAACCGCGAGGAAGCGACGCTTAGTCGATACTCGCACAAATCGGAAGCAAGCGAACCACGTTCGACACTTCCAAAATCGCAGGGAAGCGACATTTCGTCGATACTTGCAAAATCCAAAACCGTGGAAACGCAACATTTCAGTTGATATCCACAACCCAAATTTCAAAGGTTCGAAAAAAAACCTAAAAAAATCGTGGAAACGCAACATTTCAGTTGATATCCACAACCCAAATTTCAAAGGTTCGAAAAAAACCTAAAAAATTGTGGAGACGCAACATTTCAGTTGATATCCATGACCCAAAGGTTCGAGAAAACCACAAATTTAAAAAATCGTGGGGAAACGACATCAAGTCAGTACCCGCAAAACCAAAATTTTTGAAAAGCAAGGATGCGACATTCCATCGATACTTGCACCCAAATCCGCGAGGATGCGACATTCCATCGATACTCGCAACCGAATGAGCAAGGATGCGACATTCCATCGATACTTGCAAAAACATTCAGCAAGGAGGCGACTTTTAGTCGATACTTGCATTTTTTTGAAAACCAAACCGGCTATAAATGCCATCAAAACAGGCTATAAATGCCACAAACCGGCTATAAATGCCACAAACCGGCTATCACTGCCACAAACCGGCTATCAATGCCACCAAAAACAAAACCGGCTATCAATGCCACACAAACAAAAAACTTGGATTTCAAAAAAAAAATGGCTATCAATGCCACCAAAAACCGGCTATAGATGCCACAAAACAAACCGGCTATCAATGCCACCAAAATTGGCTATAGACGCCACAAACAAAAAAAAACTCGGCTATCAATGCCACAAGAAAAGCTGGCTCTCATGCCAAAATTGGCTTCCATGCCACAAACAAAAAACCTGGCTTTCATGCCAAAACAATCATTTGACAAAAGATTTTCACAAAATGACAACCTTTTGATCAAATCCCATTTAGCAATTACTTTTATCACAAAAAGATTAAAGTGAGCGTAGGGATAACAAAAAAGAAAGTGTTCACAAGCACTACGAAAAAAAAAGAGTACCAAAAAAATACATGTGGTACCAAAAAAAAAAGTGTTCACAAGCACTACAAAAAAAAAGAGTACCAAAAAAATGCATGTGGTACCAAAAAAAAAGTGTTCACAAGCACTACAAAAAATAAGTACCAAAAAAATACAAGTGGTACCAAAAAAAGAAAAGAAAGAAGGATGGTTTCTGTATACAGGAGCTCAATCAAAAATGGTCTCCAGCCAAGAGTTCAGCTCCCCAAGCAGACTTTTAGCCTCAGCCGTCAAGGATTCCAAGGCACGCTTCTTCAGGAACTTGCCATGAGATGCTGGAGTGGGCTGTACCCCTTCTCTCACACCAGGAAGCTTACCTCGAGCAGCTTGCCATTGTTCATCCTCATCAGACTTCCTTTTGAGAACCCGTTCGGCCTCTGCAACCTGGTGAATCAGGGCACTCTCCCTGTCGCGAGCTTCTATTATGGCAGTCCACTTGGCAGCGACTTGTGCCTGCAAATGCTCAAGACGTTTCCTGGCCTCATCGACCTCCCTATCAAGGATGTTAAGGTCATGTGTCAGCCCGATGATGGTTAGCTCTTCTTTATTCCTCTTTCGGACTGCCACCTTCCTGCTTTCTGTAGCCTCATCCAGGTCAGACTTAGCCTTATCAGCAGGGTCCAGGAACATCTCCTTGAAGAACTGGTCATCAGCCAAACTCACGGTCTCAAACCACTTGTCACCCAGTGCAATGATCCTATCAACGATCGCCCTGGCACCTGTGACATCCAGACCAGCCTCTTCAGCATCACTGAGAATCTCCTGCACATGCTGGATCATGCCAAATCCGACTTCCAAGTGCCCAGAAAAGAGAGTCTCAATCCAAGAGCTCACAACTCGCACCACCACCTTCTTCGCAAAAAGAAGAGATGGCCCAGCTGAGGATTCGCCCAACTCCGTTGGTCGGCTACTCATGTCATCATCTGTTGAAAGAGTAACAAAAGAACTCTTTCCAGCTGAAGCTGCTCCTGCTCGGGAAGGAATCTCAGCGCGAGGAATCTCCTCAATATTGTCAGAGCTGGTCCCAGGAATCTCTACCTCTGGATCAACCTCTGGCATCTCTTGCTCTGGAAGCGACGGATCCTCCTCTGCCACTTCAAAACCTGCAAAGGAAACACAAAAAGGTATGAATATGACCCTGTTTGAAAATCATTATCAGAGTTATAACTACAAAATACCTTCTTCGACGACTGGCGGAACACTTTCCTCCTCCATGAACTCATCGAAAGCATCATCAACATTTGCGTCCATCGATGGTTCAAAGTCATCGGAATCCTGTGGCAAGTCAGCTGACAAAAAAAAAAAATGTGTTAGCAAACCAAGTCACAAACAAAAAAAAGGGAGCAAAAGAAGTCGTACCAATTGGAGATTCTGGATCTACTCCAGAGTCCCTCGGTTCTTCTTCAGGTGCCTCAACAGGATCCATCACCACCTCATCGGTTGGGACCTCAGGCATCACCAAGTCTTCCTCTGCTAAAAAAAAAAAGAGAAGAAAAGCAGAAACAAGAAGCAGATCATAACATGGAAAAAGTCCCATGAAAGGAAATGGAAAGAGAAAAAGGAAGAATCATACCTTCACCGACGGTCTCTTCTTCTCGGCTTCTCTTCTCCGGAGGCTCGTCAGCATCCACTGGCACATCCTCATTGATGGTAAGAGGAACTTCCAAGTTAGGAGAGTCCTCATGCTGCTCCTTGCTGCTATGATGACTCCTCCTCCTCTTACCTCTGCGGGCTCGCTTCTTAGAAGAACCTACCCCGCTGTCAGAGTCAGGTTTCCCACTTGACTCATCACTGGATGGTCTGCTCTTGCCAGTAGACTCCACGGAAGCTTGCCTCTGCGCCGCTTGCATCCAAGCGCCAAGTTCGGCTTCCTCCTGTTCTAGCTGCTCCAAAGCCTCGTCAGGTATTTCTCGAACAGCTTCAGAACCGATGACGCCCTGGTCACCGAGAAAGCCTATCTTGTGCTTCTCTCCAGAAAGGAAGGCCCAAACTTCCTCTCGCCGGATGCCATCCGACTTTCCAAGGCCCTTTCCAGATACCAGCTTCACATCAAGCTCCTTCCTGGAAAGTCCCCGATATGCCGAGAAGCTCTCCGCGAACCACTTCGCAAAGCCGGCAGTACGGGAAGTCAGCAACACAGGATAAGAAATCATGGCTGTAGTGTCTTCAGCACTATAGAAAGCCCATGCATTTCTCCCGTCCTGTAAGCCTCCAAAGCGCTTCACCATACTTGAAGGCGCTCCAACAACGCCTTGAGAAAAGCCAAGTTGCAAAGCAAAGCGAGAAGGTACATACGGCTGGATATCGACGAAAAGATGTCTGCGGTACACCATCGTGCCGACACGTATGCTGAAAAGCCACTCTCTCTCTGCATTTGTCAAAGAATAATGCCTTCCCGACCCCGCCCTGGTAGAGTCTCGGGAGGCACCAAAATCAAAAGCCTTCTTCCGCAACTCCGGAGAAAGCTTTACTGACGATTGCCCCATCTCGACGTCCCTGAACCGTCGGATCCTCATGCGGGCAAACAAAAGTGATTCGGACACGGCTTTGCCCTTAGCCAGTCGAATCATCAGAGGATCATCATCCTGTGCAGCACCCAGCCGATGGAAGCCAGGACAGTGGTATACATACCACGAATAAAAGATATGGGCTGAAAATACCCTATTCATGGGAAGCCCAAGCCGAACCAGAAAAGCAGCAGCCTGCAGTTCGGTACACAGGTAGGAGTAAAGAGCTGGCACCAAAGCAAGCTGCTCTCCAAACGCCATCTGACAAGCCGGGAAAATACAATGCGGCCTGATGTGCGTTCCATCTCCTCCAGCAAATACAGCCTCACCAAGCCAATAAGTGAGGTAAACAGCGAGATCTCTCCGCAGTGCAATGTCAGGACATATGGCGTTTGTGCTTGCACAGAAATCTCTCAACTCTTCTTGCATGGCCAAGATCTTCTTTGAACTTGGATCCTGAGCTCCAGCTTCCTGGGTCATGCTATCAGAAGGCTCCCTACTATTAAAGAAGTTGGGGAATGAAGAGCAAAAACTCTTCCAACTGCTGGATCTAACTTTCGAACCCCCCTTCTCCTTCAAAAAATCATAGAAGGCGACGAGCTGAAAGTATAGAAGCCTGAACTCCTCAGACTGCCCCTCGAGGACGCTGTCAATCGGCATAAACTCCTCATAGAGTTTGCCGAGGATGGGCAATCCGGTAATGGCGCTCAACTCCTTCAAAGAAAAACCAATCTCACCATTCGTCACAACGAAGGTATTGGTTTGAGGGAGGAACGACTCCAGCATAGCCATGAAGGCCTCGTCGGAAAAGATCACGGTCTCCCTAAAAGCGCGGACCGCATCAAAAATCCCGGCTTCCTTCAAAACGGCGCCACCAATCAGCAGGACGCGATCAGTCCACGACTTCCACTCGGAGTCAGCATTGAAACGACCTCGAAGTCGAAAAGGCTTGATCCAATTGCTGCCGTCACCACTGAAAATACCAAGGCCCACCGGTCTCAAATCGACCGACGGATAATCAGAGCCCTGGTAGCCGCTGGATGGCATCAACAAGTCCATGTCAACAGGCGACCTCTCCGTATATCCAGGAGAACCGCCGACAAAAACCCCGGTCTTGATTACATTTGTCCTTCTCACCCAACTTGGAGGATCTTCCCTCTTAGGGCACGTGGGGGCAAGGCTCAGAATCGAGACGGTGCGATCAAACATCGACCGGGTAGTAACAGTCTTCTTCTCACCATCTGCTGTGAAGGAAAACTGAAAAGATCTCCTCTGGTATGTAATGTCGTCAGGGACTGCATCACCAAAGAAGAAGGTAGGCTTGGGCAAAACGCTCTGATCTTCCATCAGCCATGGACGACTGCTTACCATGATCTTATAGAATTCCTCTCCCTTGAGAGTGATCAGTCGCTGCCTCATCTCATCTCTGTTGAGGGAGTCGCACTCTTCCAGGTTTCTCTCAACATACTGGACCTTCTCGAAAGCCTGCTGAACGGCCGGATTAGAGGATCTAGAAGATCGACGAGGTACGCTTGTAGCAGGCTCTTTACCCTTGTTCGCTCTGGAGGAACCACCTGAAAAGGATGGAAAAGAAAAAGATCAAACATCAAAATGACAGAATCTCGCTAAAAAAAAAATCTGGCGAAATTTTGACATGATGACGGGACAATTCCGAAGAAAAGGAACTATCCCGAAAGAAATAGAAAGCTTGAAGATGGGCTCAACATCGCTGCGAGCTCCGAAACTCCAAACTTTCGAAACCTAAAAGTCTCCGCAAAATCAGGAAGGGCTCAACATCACTGCGAGCTCCAAGTTCCCAAATTTGCAAAAACTTTAAGGTATGCTATCACATCATGCTACAAATTTAATTTACAAATTAAAGGCATGCATGAACATCTAGATTTGCGAAAAAAAATGCATTATCATGATGAGCAAAAAAAAAGAAAAGAAAAGAAAAGAAACTTTCTCAAAAAAAAAAAAAAGGGAAAGAAAACAAAAAAAAGGAAAGAAAAGAAACTTTCTCTAAAAAAAAGGGAGGAGAAAGAAAACAAAAAAGAAACGAAACTCTCTCAAAAAAAAAGGGAGGGAAAGAAAAAAAAAAAAGAGAAAAAAAAAAAAAGGGGGGGCTGGCCCAACAGGCCACGTGGCCGTACGGCCAGATCCGTACGGATCTGTCCGTACGGCCCACACAAAAAAAAAAAAAAAAAAAAAAAAAACAAAAAAAAAAAAAGAAAGAAAAAAAAGAAAAAAAAACACGTGTAAAAAAAAAAAAGGGGAAAACACGTGGAAAAGAAAAAAGAAAAAAAGAAGAAGAAAAGAAAAAGAAAGAAACAAAAAAAAAAAGAAGAAAGAACTTTTTTTTTCCTACAATGGAGTTTTCTTGAAAAAGAAGAACTTACTTGAAGCCATTGATGGAGAAGAAGAAGAAAACTCTTGAAGATCTTGAAGAAGAAAAGCTCTTGGTCTTGAAGCCCTCTTGAGATTATTGCAAAAGAAGATCCAACCTTCTCCTTGCTTTTACAGAGGAGAGCAAACCAAAGAAGGAAAGAAGAAAGAGGTAAGTGTTACTAATTAGTAACCTTACCAAAAGAAAGAGATTAGAAAGATTCTTTCCCAAAAGAAAGATCTATGACGGATTCTTTCCCAAAAGAAAGATATCTTGAGATATCCTATCCCAAAATAAAGGGATCTTGAGAGATTTTCTCCCAAAAATCAATCTATGACGGATTCTTTCCAAAAAGAAAGATATCTTGAGATATCCTATCCCAAAATAAAGGGATCTTGAGAGATTTTCTCCCAAAAATCAATCTATGACGGATTCTTTCCCAAAAGAAAGATATCTTGAGATATCCTATCCCAAAATAAAGGGATCATGAGAGATTCTCTCCAAGTAAAGATATTCTTAGATATTCTCTATCCAAAATGAGATATTTTTGGATATTCTTTACAAAAATGACACCATATGAGATCTAAGCCATTTCAAAAGCTTAAGGTCCCATGGGTTAGCCCATATGAGCCAGGTTTAACCACCTAGGCACACACAAAAAAAAAAAAAAAAAAAAAAGAAATAAATTTTGGGCTTTTAGTCAAAGAGAAATCCCTCTTACCAGGAGCATACAAAAATGGTTCCATGCCTCTTTTGAGTTGATTGGACCATACAAAAGAAAATTCCAAGCCCCATGAGCTTCCAAAAATCAAACCATCCAGCCTCATCTACCAAATTGAGCCAAAATCTTGAAATTGACATTCCACAAAAATCAAACCAAATCCTGGTCCCCTAACTTGCCACATACAGCCTGTTAGGTCACAAGACCAAAACCAAAAACCAAAACCTGATCCCCTAACTTGCCACATATAGCCTGTTAGGTCACAAGATCAAAACCAAAATTGATCCCCCAACATTCCACATACAGCTTGTTGGGTCACACGATCAAAACCAAACCCGACCCCTTAACCTGCCATATATAGCCTGTTAGGTCACAAGGTCAAAACCCAAATTCACATCCCTGATGTCATCTTCAAAACTTTGCCTCGAGATGGTACGTGATCCCTTTCACTACCATAAAATTCCCCTGGAAGCTCAAAAGGCTACAAATACCAAAAAGAAAGACTGCTCAAAGACTCTTGGTCAAGTCACAGGCTCTCCTTCAAAAAAATCTCTTCGAGGCACATCGACTACAAAAGTTAAGCAACTCGCCGCTGTACCTCGAGGGGGCATTTGTTGACACCAAAAATGTCACTTTGCCTTTTCAAGATCCAAAGAGCTACATGAAGTCGCAACCTGCCATAAATAGGCAATGCTGCTTCCAAAAATCAAATCTTGTCAGAATCAAACAAAAACTGCAAGATTCATCCAGACAGCCAAAAGAGGAGTACACAAGAAGTTTCAAGCCATTTCAAGATCATTTGGCCTAACTTCGCTTCTCCGACAGCCAAATCAAGCCTCTCGGTGGTAAAGCTCTCCGGGACCATCGTTTCCAAGACAGAACCTATGGATCATCTTAAAATGACTCCAATAGGTTCCCTGTCAAATTTCAAGTCAATCGGACATCGGTTGACCGCACGTCAAACCGCGACATCTTCATCGCGACAAAAAGCAAGTCTACAGGTGATAGGACCCCAAACGGCTTCAAAACTCAAACAAAAGCCTATGGTTGGTCTTATTTATTGCTCAGGAGGCTTCACACCAAATTTCAGGTCATTCCGACATCGTTTGACCCAGTTTCAGCTTTTGACAGAAAATCGGCAGCTCTGCGCGACAAAGTCTTCGGCTTTCTCAGGAAATTGGAAACTTTGCAAAATAAAATGCAAGGATTCTCATCAGGTTTCCTACAAAGAAATCAGGCCAATAAATGGTCAAAATGTCAAGGAAAAGTACAGAAGAAAAAAGAATCAGAAAAAAGCAAAAACGGACGCAAAACGGGACCAGAAAGGGGGAAAACCCCCCCAGGGTCGCAGACCCCTGCGACCCTGGGCCAGGGTCGCTGGCGACCATGGACCCCGGGGTCGCCGGGAAAGCCCCGGAAACCCCGGTTTTCGCCGTTTTTTCGCGATTCGAGGAGCCCAGCCTCTGGTACTTTCCAAAATTCATGCTTTTGAGACACCAAGTCCTCTGATATCCGTCCAAAACACGGGTAAAACATCAAGAGTATCGAAGACAGTATTGATCGCCACCCGGTCAACAAAAAAAAAAAAAGAGTGTGCTTTCCACCCGACCGATCGAGAAATCGACAGGACAGATGGCACCGACCCGTTGTTAGCAACAAACACCTGAAATTACATGGTCATCTGATGTCGATCTACATGAAGATCCATCGATGATCATCGACAGAAGAATTCCAAAAGACGTGGCACGGCCCGCGACTCTTCAGCTGCTCGGCGACCACTTAATGCGATTAATTGACTAGCTTTATTACAGTCATTAATCCATTTCTTTGGACGGCCCAATCAGAAGCAAGCATTTGGGAGTTACAAGTCAAGAGATTCATGGCATTTAACCCATGAAACTCCTCCCATCATGGCGATTAAAGGCGATTAAATGCCCTCAATCTCCTCCGGCCAATCAGAAGCCAAGAAAAAGGAGTTACAAAATAAACAATTCAATTTTGTAACTCCTCCCATTATGCGGCTTAATGACATTAAAAGCCCATAAACTCTCCTAAATGGCTACCAAGAGCCTATAAATAGGAGAGCACTCCAAAGGAATCCAGATCGGAAAAACACACAACAAACATCAGACAGCAGTCAGAAATCCAGAGAAAAGAAAAAGAGAGAAAACTCTGCGGAAGTTCTACACCGGCCACCGCAACAAGGTGACAAAAGTCCCTTGGGGGTCCCCCCCCCAAGGTCCTTGCCTTCTCCTCCTGCCTCCAATGGCTTAGATGTGGCTTTTCAGCCCGTCTACTCGGCTTTTTATTGGACATAGGACCTTCCTTTGGTCTTTGTCTTCTAAAAACCTGAGGTTATAGCCAAGCCAAGCGAATCAAATAGCATCCTCTGTTCTCATCTGCATGGATGATGGCGAAGCCCACATATGGCTTGCGACCGTCAATCTAAACGAGTCCCCCACAATCTCCTGAGAAGTTAGATCCTCCTTTTCTTGCTTTTCATTGTAGTTTGTATTTTTTCAAAAGAGACAAAAATCACAATTCTTGTCTTTCATTGTTGATAAGGATTGTAAATCGGCAATAAACGCCAAAAATCGGCTATAAACGCCAAAATCGGCTATAAACGCCAAAAATCGGCTATAAACGCCAAAATCGGCTATAAATGCCAAAAAAATCGCCTTTCACGGCAAATCAAGAAAATGTCTCTTTTCTTAAATATATGTGCAATGGAAAACTTGAAAGAAGTTGATTTCCTTTTTACTTGCGAAGGTTGATCTCCGGATCACCACTTGCAATTCCAAGTAAAATAGAAAATCTGGCACACCCACAAAAAAAAGAAATGTTGATGCACGCCCTTGCCCCCCGGTTACGAAAGGGTCGGACCCAACGGACTCCCACGTCCGCCGACCTCGGTAGAACCAAGCAGGAGCGCGGTCCATCAAGGTACACTCTAAGTCAAGTCCAAGTCCTAAATTCTATAAGAATTTATGTTTCATAATTGATTAAGTATTTTATGTCAAGAGTGTACAAGGAACATAAGCAACGAATACAAGTCAAAAGTCAAGGAGATGTTACAATCCAATCCTAGGCAAGTGGTGTCATCCCTGTATTCCACGTGTTCTAACGGAGTACATGTGAAAATTGGATCAATGATGCTTTTAGGAAAATCCCTTGGTGTACAATCATGTTAAGCATCTATTGGTTCAGTTCCATATGCATTCGGTTATACCATATGTAATACACGAATACCTAGACAACCCATCGAATTCACACCAAGCCACGTGTTTCGATTTCAATCCCCATTAATGGTCAAGTGAGAGTAAGTTTATGGTTTCCAACATCTAAGGCCCAAACCTAGGTTACCGGTCTCTTTTCCAATAAAACATAAGCTGGATTAATAATCTAAGTATTTACATCACTTCTTGAACTCCGATCGTGATGAAACTAGAACCATTGGATTCTACATTCTAAGAGCTTTCCAACGGTATATAGCTCGTGAAATTCCGACGAACGGATCAAAAGTTATGACCGTTGGAAAATCTGCCTAAAATCGGTCAATTGCCAGGAGTTCGAACGTTCGAAGAAGTGTTCGAACGTTCGTCCCAGGCCAATTTCCCGAGAGCTCAAGTGTTCGAACGTTCAGGAACAGTGTTCGAACGTTCGTGTGCAGAAAGTGCTGTTTGCTGAATTTTTTTGTTCTAGTTGTTCCAGATCATCTCCATTCTGTTCTAAACCTTTCCCAATGGCTATATCCTGCACAAAATCGAGCCTCCTGCTCTCCCAACAATATATTCCATCCACATTCCATTCTATTCCATTAAGAAATTCTAAAACAACCTATTATCATCAATTATCCATTTTCCAAAAATCTTACCTAACATATAATTTCCAATTAAAATCACAACAGGCTTGGAATTAAAGGGAAATCTACAGAAAACATAGCCAATCAAATGAAAACAGACATACATGCTTATATATGAATTGTAGATCTACTTGCCTCAATGTCAGAAGATTGGAATTGGGTAAACGCGAGGAGAAATCTTCCTACCGCAAGATCCACGATCTAACCCGATAAAATGCAAACTAGGAAACCAAGAAGATGATAGGAAGGAAAAGAATTAAGATCTAACCTAAATATAACCAAAAGGAAGATGTTAGAAAAGATGAAGTTATCGGAAACCTCACCAGGTTGATACCGGAAGCAAGAGGGAAACACGAGGATGACTTCTAGCGGATCAGATCTCCGAATAGGGTCTCCTGGGCTAGGGTTCCAGGCTTGAGAAAGGAAGAAGAAGAAGATGGCTGCGGTTCTCTCTTCCGTTGCAGAGAATGAAATGAAATTAGGGCTAGGCTTTCGTTTAAGAAGACAATTAAGGGGAAAAGACCGAATCGCCCCTTTAAGTGGGTCCGGTGAAAGAATGGACCACTTGAAAGGTTTCTGATCGCCGGATCGCGATGAGTCAAGAGACAAAAGTCATCAGAACGATGAGACCTTTCCAACGAACACATAAATCACGGCGTTTGGAATATTTCGGAAAAACACTCAATTTTTCCTAAATTGCAAACTACTCCCCTGCTATGATCAAACGAACTCGGAATCGAACGAAACTTCGCAGGCACTATTCTAATGGTAAAAGAAACTCGCTCATGATCTAAACCCACTTAAATATCTAAAATACAATTAATTAAATTAATAACAAATTAAACGGGTCAATGGGCGGGGTTTTGGGCCCAACTGACCCAGTAAGGTCACGGACCTTACAGGTTGGAAACCTAGTTTAAAACATCTCCAAATTTGGGGTTGTCCAGCTGAGGCTAGAGTCTACAATCCACATGAAAAGAAATTGAACCTTAAAACGATCAGTGGTTACTTTATAGGTTACCCAGAAAAGTCCAAAGGATTTAGGATTTACTATCCTAACCATAGTACGAGAATTGTTGAAACCGGTAATGCTAGATTCTTTGAGAATGGCGAAATCAGTGGGAGTAATAAAACTCAAGATGTGATCATTCAGGAAATAAGGGTACCTATCCCTTTACCCTATATTCCGAAAGATGTTGGAAATCATCCCGTTGTTGAACCATTTAACACTGAGGAGAATCCAATCAATGATCACCAACTCCATCATGAGATTGTCGCCAATGAACATATGGATGAAGCACCAGAGGATCCAGCATTAAGAAGGTCTCAAAGACAAAGGAGATCAGCTATTTCCGATGATTACATGCTTTACCAAGTAGAATCTGTAGAAGGGACAATTAAAGACTCGGTTTCTTATTCACAAGCCATTAAGGATGTTGATTCTAGTAAATGGATTGATGCCATGACGGATGAATTGAAATCTATGAATGAAAATCAAGTATGGGAAGTTGTTCAATTGCCTCCAGGACACAAACCAGTTGGCTGTAAATGGGTCTTCAAGACCAAACGCGACTGCAAAGGCAATATTGAACGACATAAAGTCAGACTTGTTACCAAAGGTTTTAATCAGAAAGAAGGCATTGATTATACTGAGACTTTTTTCCCTGTGTCCAGGAAGGATTCTCTTAGAATTATCATGGCATTAGTTGCTCACTATGACCTCGAGTTACATCAAATGGATGTGAAAACTGCATTTCTTAATGGAGACTTAGAAGAAGAAGTCTACATGCGTCAACCTGAAGGCTTCATAATTGAAGGTCAGGAAGACATGGTCTGCAAACTTAAGAAATCAATATATGGACTGAAACAAGCTTCGAGGCAATGGTACCTAAAGTTTCATGAAATCATTACTGCCTTCGATTTCACAGAAAACATGGTTGACCCTTGCATATACCTCAAGATCAGTGGGAGTAAGTTCATATTTTTGGTTCTGTATGTTGATGACATACTATTGGCTAGTAGCGACCTTGGTTTATTACATGATACAAAGGATTATCTCTTTAAGAATTTTGAAATGAAAGATATGGGAGAGGCTTCCTATGTGATAGGAATCGAAATACTCCGTGACAGGTCACTTGGTATTTTGGGGTTGTCTCAGAAAGCATATATTGACAAAGTTCTAGAGAGATTTGGCATAATGACATGTTCCTCTAGTCCTGTTCCATTGCATAAAGGAGACAAACTTGATCTTACGCAGTGTCCACAGAACGAATTGGAACGTAAAGAAATGGAAAAATATCCTTATGCTTCTCTTGTAGGGAGTCTGATGTATGCACAGGTCTGTACAAGACCTGACATTAGTCATGCTGTTGGCATGCTGGGTAGATTTCAAAGCAACCCAGGAATCACTCATTGGAAAGCTGCAAAGAAAGTGCTGAGATACCTCAAGGGAACAAGAAATTATATGCTCACATACAGAAAATCAAGTCACCTACAGGTGACTGGTTATTCTGATTCAGATTTTGCTGGATGTCCTGACACCAGACTTTGCACTCTTGGTTATGTGTATCTTTTATGTGGAGGTGCAATATCATGGAAAAGTCAGAAATCAGAGTTACTTTACACATCCACCATGATGGCTGAGTATGTGGCATGTTATGAGGCTGCAATTCAAGGAACATGGTTGCGTAACTTTATCTCTCGGTTTGGAGCTTTGAGTTTCATCTCTAAGCCATTAACTCTTTACTGTGACAATGAAGTTGCAACCTTCTTCTCCAAGCATGACAGGATATCTAAGGGAGCCAAACACATGGACCTTAAATATCTATCACTGAAGCAAGATGTTATATTATAGAAATTTATAATAGAGTCCATACGTACAGATTTCATGGTTGCAGACATATTCACGAAAGGACTACCTCCAAAGACCTTTCAGAGTCATACTGAAAGCATGGGTCTTGTAGATAGTTCTTGATTATTATTTTATGCCTTATATTTCTCTACTTGTATTGGACATTTATTGAGCTCTTAATGCATATTTACATCTGTCATTTCTGTTTTTCCATTGTGTACATATTTATGTTTGGATGAATAATAAACAGAAACAGTCTTTAACCAAAGACATTATGAGACCATTACGTCAATCTCTTATTATGGTCTTATTATGCAAGTTGTAAATGACGTAGTACATGGAAATAAGCATGTTGCAAAATAATGTGTGCACGCCATGACTCTCATTCATAACCGAAGTAGCTAAGACACTTATGATAACCGACTAAAGATGTGTTTAGCATATAATGCGCGCCTTATGATTCCTAAAATGAAAACATTAAAGGATCTTCCTATTGACCAAGTGGGAGACTGTAAGGAAATTACTTTTTAGGTCTTTTACTTAGACCACAAGTCATTACCTTTCCATAAATTGTGGTCATTATAGGAATCCCGTTTTCATAGGATACATGCTATCTTTTAATCATATAAGGTTTCTTAAAGAGATATATTCCATAACAAACTCTACCTTGATGGACGGTTGAGATTAAAACTAATGGAATCCTAATTGGAATATACTTAGTCCTCTCTCCACCAATAAAATAGAGTCTTTCCTCCATCATAAAGATTCATTCACAAAAATTCAACACATTAAGGCTTATAGGCAAGGAGAGAGAAACTGAAGTTATTCCCTAAAGTTTTCTTGGGCGGATCTCAACATCAACATCTGACAGCAGGATCGGAAAGCTCTCTGCATCAAGATGTCTGGAGGTAATCTTTAATTAAATCCTTCACGTGATAATCATGTTGTTCTCGATCTTAGGGTTCATGTTAATTATAGGCTAACAGAACCCAACTTATGTCACTAGTTGTCATCCATATAATTGGGTGGCCTAGATCACTGGATTACATTTATATATTGACTCACAAAGTGGCACTACTCCTGGTACACACTACATTATTGGCTACTAGCTGGGCACTATTTATGTACAGGCTACCTTGCAGTGTCGAATCTAAACCAGCAACTTAAGTTGCTTACAATAATTAAATTAAGGACTTAACTTGAGTTTCTCGTTCTTTACCTCAAAACTCTGTCTCATTTTCTCATCCTTGACAGTAATGGCAATGAACTTGCACTGTTCGACATCTTCCAGCATCTGTACCACGGTTCTTATAGAAGGTCTCAGTGATGGTAGCCTTGCGGTGCAAAGCACTGCAACCCTCAACACCTTAACAGCATCGTCTTTGAATGACCCAGGGATCCTAGAATCCACCACATTCAATATACTCTCCCAGGTCGTAATCTGGGTTGCGATCCAGGAGACGATGTCTTTCTTGTCTCCGAATTGAGGTTCAACTGGCCGTTTCCCGTCACTAGCTCCATCAGAACGACTCCAAAGCTATACACATCGCTCTTCTCGTCTACTTTGTAAGTATAGGTGTACTCTGCAGGGAGAGATCAAACAAACAGAGTTAAAATATTGGTGGTTCTATTTCAGTGATGACTCGGCTCCGACGCGTCGGAGGAACGAGGACATGATTAGTGGAGGAGATTTGTCGGATGCCATGAGATGAGCAGAGTCGATAATGAGAGAGAACTGGAGTAGAAAAGCACAAAGAGAGAGATGGGGTTTTGGGATTAAAATAGTACTAGCAAAAAAGACCCCGCTAAATATATTATTAAAATACTGTCAAGTGTCAAATAATAAAAAATTTAGATTGTTGACACGTGGCAGGACTTTCCATCCATGAGTATTAAATATTTAAGAAAATGTGAGAAGATGATATTAAATGTTTAAGAAAAAGTACTGCCAAGTGTCAAAATAATACTGCCAAGTGTCAAGTAATAAAAGTTTTAGATTGTTGACACGGCAGAACTTTCCATCCATGATTTTTATCTTATATATATATATATATATTAGCAAAAAAGACCCGTGCTAAGCCCGAGATTGTTGACATATGGTAGGACTTTCCATCCATGGGTATCTATATTACTAAAGGGATGTACTCTTCCTCACATAAAGACACTTGGCGCAACCTCAAACTTTTTCCAATGCAATTTCCGGATTTGCCCTTATCCCTAAAATCTCTATATCTATTACACATTCAAAAGAACTAAAACCTCTCAATGAAGAATCATCTTCCACTCAAAAGCCTAAAATCTCTCCATGAAATCCCTAAATAAGCCAACACACCAGATGTGCTGCATTTATATCAATCAATTCATGGGTCCCGGCCCGCATCATTTGATTTTATGGACGAGTAAAATAAAGATGGTGGATCCCATTCATCTTGGTCCCACTTAAAAATATTTGGTCAATTTGTTAGGTCTATGATCATTTGATCCTTTGATCTTTCTTAATCAATTCATGGGTCTCATCCCGCATAATATGATTTTATAGACTGTTAGAATAGAGATGGTGGACCCCATTTATTTGGGAGGTTCCACTTAAATAGGTTAGGTTTGGTCAATTTGTGAGGTCTATGATCATTTGATCGTTTGACCTTTATCAAGCAATTCATGGGTCACAGCCCGCATCATATGGTTTTATTAACGGTTAGAATATAGATGGTGGACTCCATCATCTTTAGGGTCCCACTTAAATAAATTAGGTTTGGTCAATTTATGAGGTCTATGATCATTTGATCTTTATCAATCAATTCATGGGTCCCGGCCCGCATCATATGATTTCATGGATGGTTAGAATAGAGATGTTGGACCCCATTCATCTGAGTCTCACTTAAACATATTTGATCAATTTGTTAGGTTTACGATTATTTGGTCATTTGATCTTTTTAAATCAATTCATGGGTCCCATCCTACATAATATGGTTTTATGGACGGTTAGAATAAAGATGGTGGACCCCATTCATCTGGGGCGTTCCACTTAAAATAGGTTAGGTTTGGTCAATTTGTGAGGTCTATGATCATTTAATCCTTTGATCTTTATCAAGCAACCACCCCGCATCATATTGTTTCATGCATGGTTAGAATATAGATGGCAGACCCCATTCATCTTGGGGGTCCCACTTAAATAGGTTAGGTTTGGTCAATTTGAGAGGTCTATGATCATTTGATCTTTATTAATCAACTTATGGGTCCCGGCCCGCATCATTTGATTTTATGGACGGTTAGAATAAAGATGGTGGACCTCATTTATCTGGATCCCATTTAAAAATATTTGGTAAATTTGTTAGGTCTACGATCATTTGATCTTTTTAAATCAATTCATGGGTCCCATCCCGCATAATATGGTTTTATGGACGGTTAGAATAGAGATGGTGGACCTCATTCATCTGGGAGGTTCCACTTAAATAGGTTTGGTTTGGTCAATTTGTGAGGTCTATGATCATTTGATCATTTGATCTTTATCAAGCAATTCATGGGTCCATCCCGCATCATATTGTTTCATGGATGGTTAGAATATAGATGGTGGACCCCATTCATCTTGGGGGTCCCACTTAAATAGGTTAGGTTTGGTCAATTTGAGAGGTCTATGATCATTTGATCATTTACTCTTTATCAATCAATTCATTGGTCCCGGCCCGCATAATTTGATTTTATGGACGGTTAGAATAAAGATGGTGGACCCCATTCATCTGGGTCCCACTTAAAAATATTTAGTCAATTTGTTAGGTCTACGATCATTTGTTCATTTGATCTTTCTTAATCAATTCATGGGTCACATCCCGCATAATATGGTTTTATGGACGGTTAGAATAAAGATGGTGGACCACATTCATCTGGGGGGTTCCACTTAAAAAGGTTAGGTTTGGTCAATTTGTGAGGTCTATGATCATTTGATCATTTGATCTTTATCAAGCAATTCATGGGTCCCAGCACGCATCATATGGTTTTATGGACGGTTAGAATATAGATGGTGGACCCCATTCATCTTGGGGTCCCACTTAAATAGGTTAGGTTTGGTCAATTTGAGAGGTCTATGATCATTTGATCATTTGATATTTATCAATCAATTAATGGGTCCCGGCCCGCATCATTTGATTTTATGGACGGTTAGAATAAAGATGGTGGACCCCATTCATCTGGGTCCCACTTAAATATATTAGGTCAATTTGTTAGGTCTACGATCATTTGATCCTTTGATCTATTTAAATCAATTCATGGGTCTCATCCCGCATAATATGGTTTTATGGACGGTTAGAATACAGATGGTGGACCTCATTCATCTTGGGGGTCCCACTTAAATAGGTTAGGTTTGGTAAATTTAAGAGGTCTATGATCATTTGATCATTTTATCTTTATCAATCAATTAATGGGTCTCAGCCCGCATCATATGATTTTATGAACGGTTAGAATATAGATGATGGACCCCATTCATCTTGGTCCCATTTAAATATATTAGGTCAATTTATTAGGTCTATGATCATTTGATCTTTCTTAATCAATTTATACCTCACCAAAAGAATAAAATATTTGGAAAAAAACATAAAGATCAAATTAGCAACAAAAAAAAAAGGACTCACAAGTTTACTAATTAATAAATTTATTAAAAATAATTTATATCAGTCTGTGCATTTGGTGATTTCGTGGTTACGCACGGGGTTTTGCTAGTTAAATGTTTAAGAAAATGTGAGAAGATGGGATTAAATATTTAAAAAAAGTACTACCAAGTGTCAAAATAATACTGCCAAATGTCAAATAATAAAAAATTTAGATTGTTGACACATGGCAAGACTTTTAATCCATGATTTTTGTCTTACTAGTCGGTACCCGTGATTTGCACGGGAAATGAGTAGCCCCACTTTATGAGAATATTGACTTTATGTTTTGCACTGAAAATAAGATCTTAATACTAATTAATGTTAATTGATTTTTTATTTCTAAAATTTAATACAAAACAGGTGGCATATAAGAAATGCTAAGTGTCAATTTTGAATAAAAATTTTAAATATTTTCTGAATGAGACACGTGGCAGGATGGTTTTGTCTTATAATAGATATAGATGATATAGGTCTTATAATATAGACAGATTTTTTACTTTAAGGGTAAGATTGGTAATTCTAAAAGAGAGAGAGAGAGAGTGGGGAATGTCCGCTTCATCTTATTAGCCTAGACGGTCATTCAAGGCAAGTATGTAGAAGATTTAAATTGACAGGGGGGTTTTTAAGGTTTCATGAAAACATAGGCGTCCTTTCGTAAAATCTTCTTTCTTTTTTCATTGGAAGGCAACACTTGAGAGGGTGCATTAGTTGGCATGGCATTTTATACATATGGCACTAGGGGATAGGCCGAAATAGTATTCCATTGTTTCGTTGAAACTGGGGACCAAGACTCATATCCTCGTGCTAGCATTAATGATAGGAGAATTTGGCACTTTATAAAGAATGGCAAGGTTTCCTCCAAATCAGCTTACAAAATTATTTCTAGTAATGCGACTCCACGAATCCAAATGCAAATAATATTAATTGGCAGATCCATCTTCCTCATAGAATTCTTCTGTTTTGATGGGGATGTTTAGAAAAAGCAATCCCGATAAGATCGATTCTGAATGCTAGACTTTAGTAATGTTTCCCTCTATGTTCCATAGGTAACCTTAAAAATGAATCTGCGGCACGTGCCCAGTTCATCGTGACATTGTGAGAAACGTATGGCTTGCATCTCAGTTGGGATTGCTCTCTCACAACATTCCTGAGGATGGGCTGGTGGATTAGTGGGTGAAATGTATCAAACCTATCCAATCATCTCTTCTTGGTGAAACCTACTCCGTCCGAGCTTAGGTTGTGGCCTTATTGTGGGCCATTTGAAAGGCTAGTAATGAACTCCTATTTAATGGTTCCAAGCTAAATCCACAAAATATTATTTTGAAGGTGAAATACATGCTCCTTAAAAATTTAGAGGAGGGTTCCCATGTTACTAAGGTGGCTAAAGGCCAACCCATAAGATCCTCCTTGGATATGGACATCTAAGGAAGCAGAAATGGGAGCGATTCTCCAAGACAATAGCAATAGATTTGGGACTTTCCACGACCCACATTTTGTCGGTTGCCCTTAAAATCAAAGAAGCTACTAATGGAGCAGAGGATTGGTCTATTGGCCATCGGATTTTGGACATTCATAAATTGGTTTCATACTTTGATAAAGTTTGTTTTAGTCATATTTCTAGGCTGCTAGATTCGGTTGCCTCTGTGTCAAGGTCGTGCTGTGGACTGCTCCCTTTCCTAGAATGGCTATCCGGATCCATGCCCTGTGCATAGTTGTTTTGATGTTGTAGGTGCAGAAAATAATGACCCACAATAAGGAGGGAGCCTTATAGGACTTATCCGAGAAGATGATGACTGGGAATGACTGGATACCGTCCGAAAGCTTGAAAGGGAAGAGCAAACGGTCAGAGGACCCTGGCCTGGGCGGCGCAAGGCTCTCCGATGCCAAAGTCAGTGTGGGAACTGGAACAATGGAAGGAGAGGGAGAAGAGAGACAGAGTAACGGCTCTGTGTATGAAAAAATGGCGTACCTTAGATGGTGGTTTGAGCCTCTATTTATAGAGTTTAGGACGTATCTTTGGGAGATATTGTGGTGTGGGTCCCGTGATTTGACTGGGAAGTCACGATCAGCCCACATTGCATTAATTGCGGTCCAATCCAGCCCACTCTGCATTAAATGCCCGTCGGGTCAGCCCACATCGCATTTAATGCACATCTTGTTGGGCCAGATTGTGTTGGGCGCCTTTGGCGGTAGGGGTACCAGCGGATCTGCCCTCGGGCCCTGCCCTGATGTGGCCTCAGCCGCTGGATGCCGCCCTGTCAGGGATCTGGCGAAGATTGCGAGCGGCTGGATGTCGCATCTGTCCCACTGGCTCGTGCCCCTATCCCTCTACGTGCCTGATGACGTGGGGATGAGGGGCGCAAGTGAAGGTTCTCTCTTGCTTCGGCTTCTGTCCTGGCTTCCTCAGCCGAGGTGGAGTTTTCCTCTGAGATGGCACCCGGGGTGGCTCAGCCGAGGTGGAGCTCCCCGCCGAGATGGCGCCCGGGGTGGACCAGTTCGGCGCTAGTGGCCCGGAGATGCTTGACTTCGGCCGAGGCCTCTGTCCTGGTAGCCGGGGTGAGATTGGTGCCACGTGGATGGCACGGGGATGGTACGTGAGAGTGCTTAGCCTTATCTGATGGTTGCGATTAGCTTAATCCTGTGGTTCTGGAAATCTCCCCACACAATTGCCCCCTAGCTTTTGACCTCTGAAGTGTGCTAGCCTTTAGGGGTTGAAAGCTAGAAGAATCCGTCTGGGGATGCGGTGATCATTACCTGGTGTCGCTTCAACTCTTTATGCCTGGTGTCGCTTCAACTCTTTATGCCTGGTGTCGCTTCAACTCTTTAAAGCAATAAATGCCCTGCCCTGTTCGTCTTGGGAACCGAGTTGACGGCTACACGCGTAGCTTCTGCGCCGATTGCGTTGTCTTATTGATGGGACGGGCACGGGCTTTGAAGTGTCTCTTCGAATTCGAAGGCGGTACCCAAATGAGGGTTCCCTTTCTACAAATAGGGTCGTCCCCTTCTTTTTCTCGCTCCCGATTTCTTTCGCCTTCGCCTTTGCTTTCGATTTCTGCTCTGGTTCCTGAGATCTGTTCGAGGAGGACGACCGTAGGACGCGCCCGGATCTGCCCTTGATATGCCTTTTCGTCCCTGTAAGTCGCTTTGTTCTTCCGTCTGGTTCTTCTTGGGGTTTTTCGATTTCTAGGGTTTTTCTTCGTCGTCACCCCTTCTAGACATGGGCACCCCTAGATTCAGGGTAGATTCCGATGAGGGCTTAGCCGAGTTTAGGGCTGCCTTCAACATTCCGGAGGGGGTCCTCCTAAAACTGGCGGACCTTGCCGACGCTGCCCTGTATCGCTGCTACGGCGGCTGGATGCCGTTCCCTCTGATCTCCGTGATCGAGGGTGGGGTCAGGTTTCCACTGCACCCCCTGCTTAGGGCCTGCCTTAGCCTTTGGTCCCTCGCCCCGGGCCAGTTGATGCCCAATGGCTACAAGGTCATCATGGGCACAGCGAAGCTGAACGAGATCTTGGGGACCAACCTAGGCCCTCACGACATCGAGGATACATATGATATCTGCAAGGCTGGGGAGGGAAGATACTATCTCCGTGTGAAGCCGCAGCGAAGGGGCTTCGTCCTAGCCTTGGAGGATTCAAGTAAGAATGCTGAGGAAGATTTCTTCTGTGTCTCGGGGGACTGGGAGTTCGGCCCAGGTGAAAGCAGGAGGCTGTCGGTCCCACGTCGCCCTGGGGAAGTCCCAAGTAATCATCACTGCTTTTCTCCTTTTTGTTTTGCTTACTTCATTGATGCCGAACTGATACTCTTTTTTGCCTGTTGAGCAGAGGTGGGTGCAAGGCGACGCCGAGCTGTCAGCGAAGGTTGGAGGAGGAATATCGACGACATCAACAAGGTTGAAAGGTACAAGGGGCACGAAACCAGGTCAGCTTGGAAGCTGCTTGGGTACACGCCGAGGTATCGCGGCCACTACCACAGGACTGGAGTACCTGAGGTGGACGAGACACACCCTGACCGTCCAACCGTATCAGTCGCGGTGTTTAGCGGGGTCCCCTTGTCCAATCCCGCTGCCGACCGAACTGCGTCTGGTGTCGAGGCGTCTACTTCTGATCCGGAGCTGCCGGACTTGTCGCAGATAGTGGACGCTTATCTCTCTGATCGAGGAGAGGACATGGAGGGAAGCTCGAGGGAGCCCGCTGTCAAAGATCTGGCTGCTAAGTTTAGGCAGAGGTCGTCGTCTTCTGGGGCCCCATCGCCTGCCGGTACTCGTGCTGCTTCGGGTTCGGTGGGCGCTGGTGCTCTCTCTACTGCTGTCCCCGCTCCGAGCGGTGGAGCTCGGCGACGCTCGCCGGAGCGCTCGAAGGAGGGGTCCCCGCCCAGGAAGAAGTCCAAGGCGGGGGAGAAGAGTTCGAAGGCTGATCTGCAGCCGAAGGGCAAGACTCCTGCACACGCCCCTGGAGCTAAAGCTCCAGCCGAAAAGGGGGGCGAGAAGAGCGCGCCGAAAGAAAAAAATGCGCCGGCCGAAAAGAGTGTGCCAGTCAGCAGGTCGACCGTCGGGCCAACGCGCGAGCCTCTCATCTCGGCGGGGCAAGGGTCCGGATTGGCCTCCGGGCCCCGAACTGCCCCAGCACCATGGAAGCCGAGGATGGAAACACAGCCCGGCAAACCCCTGAACGTTGAAGACCGACTGCTGGGGAACACCGAGGTGATCGGGGCCCTTGCCAAGGCCTGTGCTCTGCCTCGGGATATGGAGGATCATGAGAAGTTTGATGACGAGAGTCTGATAATGACAACGATCCAGGCTGACCTCCTGGTAAGTGTTTTTTGTGTATTCTTTTGAGTGGCCTAGTTCGGCTGTTCCTGCTTTGACCCTCCTCTTTTCACTTGCAGAACGTGCAGAGGCTCCTAGCCATCCTAGGAAGGAGGGATAGGAACGCTGCGAGGGTGACCCGCCTGGAGTCCGAGCGGGAGAGGCTGAAGAAGGAGCTGGACGAGCAGCGGAGGGGAATGGAAGAGCTTAAGGTGGCCAGTGCTGGAGAATCCGCTCGGTTGGCATCGGCTCTGACTGAGGTCGCCGAACTCTCGTCCCGGGCCAACCATATGAAAGGCGAGCTTTGGACGAAGAACAAGAGGATCTCCGAGTTGGAGTCGGAGTTGGCCAGGTTGAAGTCTGAGTCGACGGCTGAGGTAGCGAGGTTGCGAGGGGAGGTCTTGGCTGGTCGCGCTGAGAGGGAGAAGCTGGTGAAGGCGAACGGCGACCTGGAGAAGGAGAAGGCCTCTCTTCAGTCCGAGGTGCAATCCGCCTTCCAGAGCGGGGTAGACCGCGCCACCGAGCTGTATGAGAAACAGGTGGAGGAGATCACGTCCATTCTGTTCGAGGAAGGATGCCTGGCCGCACTGAGACGTGCGGGGGTCCCTGAAGACCATCCTGTCTATCAGGACCTGCCGAAGTATTCGGACCTGGATCCCGAGCCGAGCTCCGCACCTGCAACTGAAAGCGCCCCGGTCGAAGCTCCTGCAGCTGAAAGCGCCCCGGTCGAAGCTCCTGCTGCTGACGACGCTCCAGCTGCCCCGGTCTCGAGCGATGCCCCAGTCGCCAGCGAGGCTTTGGCCGTGCCTCAGGGTGAGACCTCTTCCGCTCCTGGTTCGGCTGAGGTACCAGTTGAAGCCCCTTCTGCCAGCGACGCTCCAAGCGAAGTCCCTGTCTCGGCCGAAGCCTCTGGCCCCTTGGGAACGGTGATTGATCTGGTCGAATCGCCGAGACCGGAGTAGCTCTATCTCTTCTCATGTCCTTGGTCTTTCTTTTGTAACGCCCCTTTCTTTCATCCTTGTAATTCTTTCCATTATTAATGAAAAGACTTCTTTACTTGTGTATTTTTCTCTTTGCATTTGTCTCTCTCTCATTTCTGGATGTGCACCGAATGGTATTGAATGCCTTTACTGTGCGGCGTGGCCCTTGAGGTAGAAAGAGTCAAACTGTCAGTGCTGATTTTCCGTATTCTGGAGACCATAAATAGCAACAAACAAGGTGGCACGGCTGACGAGGGAATCGGACGGATGTCTCCACGTGGCGCCATAGGGATCGCTGGTCAACAGCCGTGCATCCCCAGTAACGCGTGGGAGACTTCGCCCTCATAACTTCTTTCGGAGACCGAGCCCTTCTTTCGGAGACTGAGTCCTTCTCCTTCCTATAAATAGGGATAGCAAGCTCGACATGGGAGGAGAAAAGAAACGGAAGTAAGATAGCTTAATCCACTTAGCTGTAGGAACCATGTCTGACAGACATTCTGTAATCTTCGATCCGGGAAGAACCCATGCGCCTGTGGACGGCTTTCTCCAAGGGGGAAGTCCGTTGTGGTCTGCGCGCTCTCTGAAGGAACTCCCCGTGGACCACGCGCTCTCTGAACGCGGGTTCATGGCCATCCGTCCCAGGCCAGACAGAGTGAGGGTGCGCTGCAACGCAACCGGGGGACGGTGGCGCATTCTCGTCCGACACGGCCCTGCGCGCCCGTCGTACGGAAGGCGGGATTGAGGTCCAGGGCCTCCGAATTGGAGGGGCTGTGCGATGCTTTGGTCTGACCAGCCAAAGTGTATTGTACAGCCCGGTGGAATTCAGGATCCCTGAGAACCTCCAGGCAATGGTCCGGCGTCTTCGAGCCTGCAGCCTGAAGAGTCGGTGAAGATCAGTCTCCCAGCTTTTCTTTATTTTCTGTTTTTAGAGGACTGTGATCCTCCTTTCTGTACTTCGCTTTCTGTTCTGTAATTCTGGTGATGAAGCAGTTTACAATGAATAAAATGCCAATCTGTGTACAATGCTCTTGCATCGTCTTCTGTTTTTCTTGCACTGTTCTGGAACACTGTTTCTGTGTTGTGTTGAGTGCTGGCACTGACCTCGGCCGAAATGGCTGGCTTTGGCCGAAATGGCTGGCATTGCGCCGAGGTGGACCCATGCCATGGCCGAGAATGAGTTCGGCATGACCTTCTGAGGGGTGTATGAACCCAGACTTCAGGAAACTGACCTTGGCCGAACTGCCTTGCGCCGAGGTGTGAGGGGTTTATGAACCCGGACTTTAGGAAACGGCTGAGTGTAGGAACTCCAGGCCACTTCCAGGGCGTGTGTACCCGAAGTGTGTCCAAGACACGGGGGCTTTAGGAAAGGCTGAGTGTAGGAACTCTAGGCCATTTCCAAGGCGTAGAGCCTGAAGTGTGTCCAAGACACGGGGGCTTTAGGAAAGGCTGAGTGTAGGAACTCCAGGCCATTTCCAGGGCGTAGAGCCGAAGTGTGTCCAAGACACGGGGGCTTTAGGAAAGGCTGAGTGTAGGAACTCCAGGCCATTTCCAGGGCGTAGAGCCGAAGTGTGTCCAAGACACGGGGGCTTTAGGAAAGGCCGAGTGTAGGAACTCCAGGCCATTTCCAGGGCGTAGAGCCTTGATTGTGTCCAAGACACGGGGGCTTTAGGAAAGGCCGAGTGTAGGAACTCCAGGCCATTTCCAGGGCGTAGAGCCTATGCTGCCGGAGTCGACCAGAGAGAGAGATGACAGATTGATGACAAGGCAAAAGCTGACTTTATTGATTCTGAGATTCATTACATCTTTAGAAATAAAATTTCTTCAAGTGGGATGCATTCCACGGTCTCGGCAGCGGCTTGCCTTCCAAGTCTTCGAGCTTGTAGGCTGATTTTCCTGCCAGCGAGACTACTCTGAACGGGCCATGCCAGTTCGGGGCGAGCTTCCCCTCGTTTGGTTCTTTGTCAGCTGGCAGGGTCTTCTTTAAAACGAGCTCTCCCGCGGTGAACCTTCTTTCTTTGACATTTTGATTGTATGCCCTGGCTAACCGTTGCTGATAGTCGGTCAGTCTCAGGGCTGCTGCTTCTCGTCGCTCATCTGCCAGCTCCAGCTCCATTGCCAGGTTCGTCTCATTTCGGCCTTGGTCGACCAGCTCTGTCCTCAGGGTAGGAAGGCCGATTTCCAAGGGAATGACCGCCTCCATCCCGTAGGCCAGAGAGAAGGGTGTTGCCGAGGTGGACCTCCTTGGGATTGTTCTGTATGCTCACAGCACGCTCGGAAGCTCCTCTGTCCATCTGCCCTTTGCCTTGTCCAGTCGCTTCTTCAGGCCGTCCAGGATCACTTTGTTAGAGATTTCTGCCTGGCCATTACTCTGTGGATATGCCGGGGTAGAGTAATGGTTTCTGATGCCGTGCTCTTGGCAGAAGTCTCTGAAGGACTTGGAGTCGAACTGAGTCCCGTTATCCGAAATCAGGGTCCGGGGAATGCCGAACCTCGTAAGGATGTTTTTCCAAACGAAGTTCCTGGAGTCCCTGTCCGTGATGGAAGACAACGGTTCAGCCTCTATCCACTTTGTGAAGTAGTCTGTAGCCACTATCAGCCATCTCTTGTTCCCTGGAGCTCAGTGAAGAGGCCCCACAATGTCCAGGTCCCATTGAGCGAAGGGCCATGGGCTGGAGAGGGGACTCAGATCCTGTGCTGGCTGATGGAGGGAGTGGGAGAACTTCTGACATTTCTCGCATTTCCTGGCGTAGACCTGGGCGTCCTTCTGCATGTAGGGCCACCAGTAACCCTGGCTGATTGCTCTGTAGGCCAATGACCGACCTCCTATATGGCTGCCGCAGATTCCTTCATGGATCTCATACAGGAAGTCGTCCACCTTGGTCGGGTGGACACATCGGAGGTATGGACCTGTGAAGGACTTCCTGTAGAGTTTGCCTTCGGGAGAGAGCCAGAACCGAGCTGCCTTGAGCCTGATCTTGTGGGCTTCAGTCTTGTCCTCGGGGAGCTGGTCGTCCTTCAAGTATGCGACGATTGGATCCATCCAGCTAGGGCCGAGGTCAGCACAGAGGACAAGCCGAGATGAATGGAGTTCTAGACTTGACCTTGACACTGACCCGACCTCGATGGTCCTCTTCTTTCCTGCTTCGACAGCGGAGGCCAGGTTTGCAAGCGCATCTGCGTGCGTGTTGGTATCTCTGGATATTTGCCTGACCTCGGCTTTCTGGAATTGGGAGAGCAGTTTTTTCGCAAGGGCTAAGTAGGCCGCCATCCTGTCGTCCCTGGCCTGGTAGTCTCCAGCGAGCTGGCTAGTTACCAGTTGAGAGTCGCTGAAGATCTCCAGGTGCTGGGCTCCGAGGATCTGGGCGCTGTTCAACCCTGCAATCAGTGCTTCGTACTCTGCCTCATTGTTCGTCGCTTTGAAGTCCAAGGTGAAGGCTTGCTCTATGACCAGTCCCTCTGGCGATTGGAGAACTATGCCGGACGACCCGTCGACAAAGATCTTCCATGCCGAGGTGGGAGACTGCTGGACCTCTGTTTCTACTGGCTCGTGCCCTGTGCCCCCTAGTGCCGTGCCGAGCTGGGTCGGAGCCGGGTTGGGGGAGACGAATTCGACAATGAAGTCTGCCAGGATCTGGGCTTTGATCGCAGTTCGGGGACGGTACTGTATGTCATACTGCCCCGGTTCAACTGCCCACTTTGATATGCGCCCAGAAAAGTCAGCCTTCTTGAACAATGAACGGAGTGGGTGCTCCGTGATCACCACAATGGTGTGGGATTGAAAATAATGGGAGAGCTTGCGGGAGGCGGTGACGAGAGCCAACGCAAGCTTCTCCAATAGGAGGTACCTGGTCTCGGCATCGAGCAGGGTCTTGCTCGTGTAATAGATCGGCTTTTGAACTCCCTCGTCCTCCCTAATGAGGACGGAGCTCACTGCGTGATCCGAGACCGCAAGGTACAAATACAGGGTCTCCCCCAATGTTGGGGTGGAGAGTAATGGTGGTGACATTAAATAAGTTTAGAGTGCGGCCAATGCCTGGTCGCACTCAGGGGTCCACTGAAACTTCAAATTTTTCTTTAAAAGCTGAAAGAAAGGCCTGCACTTATCTGATGACCGGCTGATGAAGCGATTGAGTGCGGCGGCCATTCCTGTGAGCCTCTGAACTTCCTTCGTGGTAGAGGGACTCTGGATGCCCTGGATGGCAGTGATCTGGTCCGGATTGGCCTCTATCCCCCTCCGCGTTACCAAGCTGCCGAGGAACTTGCCAGAGGCTACGCCGAAGGCGCACTTGGAAGCGTTTAGCTTGAGCTTGTATGCGCGAAGGATGCTGAAGACTTGGCCGAGATCCGCCAGATGGTCGCTGGAGCGCACAGATTTGACGACCATGTCGTCGATGTATACCTCTACCGATCGGCCGAGCTGGGCCTGGAACATTTTTGTGACGAGGCGCTGATAGGTCGCCCCCGCGTTCTTCAGCCCGAAGGGCATCACCTTATAGCAGTAGGTGCCGCGGGGGGTGATGAATGATGTTTTCTCCTCGTCAGGCTCGTAGAGCGGGATCTGATGATAGCCTCGGTAGGCGTCAAGGAAGCTCATTCGGTCGTGACCAGCGGTGGCGTCGATCAGTTGGTCAATCTTTGGGAGGGGAAAACTGTCCTTAGGGCAAGCCCTGTTCAAGTCGGTGAAGTCCACGCACACCCTCCACTTCCCAGTTTTCTTCCTGACCACCACCGTGTTGGCCAGCCATACCGGGTACTGGACTTCCCGGATGGCTCCTGCTTTTAGCAGGTTGTCGATCTCTTCGACGACCGCATCTGTCTGCTGCAGCCCGGTCCTTCGGGCCCTCTGCACTACCGGCTTGTGGTCGGGGTCGACATTGAGCTTGTGGCACATGACCTCAGGGTCGACCCCAGGCATTTCGCTTGGGCTCCAAGCGAAGACGTCCACATTCTGCATCAAGAACCGAGAGAGTTCGGCCCTTTCTTCGTCTGGCAGCTGGGTGCCAATCAGGAAGAACCTGTCTGGGTCTGCCGGGTCTAGCCTGACCTCGGCCAGGTCCTCGATGCTCTTCTTCTCAGGGTCCCGGCCGATCTCATCGAGGCCTTTCTCGAACTCGGCCAGGTTGACGCGCTCTGGCTCCTTCACTGCTGGGACTGCGGCCAGCATGCACTGCCTGGCCTGCTGCTGGTCTCCCTCCACTGTGATTACTTCCATCCTGCCCTCCTTGTTCTCAAGGACGAACTTCAGCTTTTGGTGGAGGGAAGAAGGAACTGCCTCTAGCTTGTGGAGCCACGTTCTGCCCAGAATGACATTGTAGGGAGAAGGGGCGTCCACAACCAGGAAGTCGGCCAGCACGGATGCTCCGCCAACTCGGGTTTCCAAGGTGATCCTACCCTTGGCATAGACTGGCGTGGCGGATAATCCTAGCCAGGGTGCTCGGACCTCCGTGAGGTCTGCTTCGGAGAGTTTCATCCTTTTGAAGCAGTCGTAGTAGAGGACCTCGGAGGAGCTGCCGGAGTCGACGAGGATCCTCTTCACGGTGAAGTCTCTCAGCTTCATGGTGAGGAGCAGGGGGTCGTTGTGAGGGACCTGGATTCCCTCTAGATCTCGATCCGAGAACGAGATGGCGGGTCGGTCGCGGCGGGCTCTCTTGGATGCCGGAGCGAGTTCGGCTTTCATTATTTCTTTCCCGTGCGAAGCCCGCCTGGCTTCGGCACGGGCCTGAGAGCTTCCCCGGGACGAGGAAGCGGGAGCTGAGGACGCCAGATGGATCACGCTGATGATCTTCTCTGAGTCCTCGCTGTCTGGAGCCTGGGCCGTGCTCTGGTGAATTCGGCCCTCGCTGCCGCCGGCATCACCCGCCTTGATGAACTCTGGGATGTGGCCTTCTTCGGCCAGCTTTTCCAGATACTCCTGCAAAGTCCTGCAGTCTTCGGTCTTGTGCCCGTTGCCCCTATGGAAGGAGCAGTAGAGCTTGCTTCGGGCGCCTTCGGTGGGTTCATTCCTCAAGGGCTGAGGATACTTGAAGAACGGCTTGGACCTGATCTTGGTCAGGATGCGGTAGATCGGCTCCTTGAAGAGGACGTTGACACTCTGACTGGCGCTGGAGGGAGGTCTGGGCTTCCAAGTGCCCCCAGACCTGGACGACGAAGGCTTCGCCGAACTGGAGATCCAGGCCCGCTTGGGCTCCTGCTTCTGGGAGGGCCTCCCGCCTCTCTGCCGAGGTTGGCCACTCTTCTGTTCGGGCTCCGGATGCCCGTCCTGATCCCTGGCCCGGATCTCGTCTTCCTCCCGGGCGATGAAGCGCTTCACCCGGGACATCAACTCCGGCATGGATTCTGGGGAGTCCCCGGCCAAGTCTTTTCGCAAGTCGTTGCCGGGGATCAAGGCGTGCTGGAAGGCGTAGATGGCTATCCCTTCCCTCGCGCCCTCGATCTGGCTGTGGACCCCCCAGAATCGCTGGGCGAACTTGGCGAGGGTTTCGCCCTGCTTCATTCTCAGGGCGAGGAGGTCCCCTTCCTTCTTGGGGATGATGGTGTAGGCTTGGAACTTCTTCAGGAAGGAGAGCTGGAGCTCCTTCCAACTGGAAACCGACTGCTCCGGGAGAGAGCAGAACCACTTCAGGGGGAGGTCCCCCAAACTGGAGGAGAAGATTTTGCAGTTTAGGTGACCCTCGTTCCCCCAGATGGACATCTTCTGGGAGAAGTGTCGGAGGTGTGCAGAGGGGTCGGACAGTCCGTCATAGGGGACGAACCGCGGGACGGAGAACTTTCTGGGCAAGGGGGTGCGCTCGATCTCTTTTGTGAAGGGCGAGCCCCCCAGATCAGTGTGACCATAGATCTGCTTCTGGTCCCGCATGTCCAAGTTGTGCTGGAGAGCCAATCTGACACGTTTGTCAAATCGCTCTTGCTCATCGTCCTTCTCTGGAGTCTGAGCTCCGGGCTTTCGCTTGGGATGGCTCGGGCTACGGCGGCTATGAGTTCGGCCGTCGCGGCTATGGTGACTTCGGCTGTTGCTCGAGCCTTCGTCACAAATCTGGCTCCGTTTCTGGTCCAGATGATTTCTGAGGTCCTCGCGGGGAGGCTGGGCTGCCCTACTGGGGGCGTCCCTCTTTTTCCCTTGAGGCTCAGAGACCTGCCTCAAGGAGGCAGTTCGCGCTGCCCTCAGCTGCTGTTGGAGCTGCTGGAGCTCTCGGACTAACCGCTCCTGCTTCTGGAGAAGAGCGTCTTGGGCTGCGACGTCTCCTCCAGCGGCTGGAGGTTGATCGCGGCGCGTCTCCTCTACGGCAACAGCTTTATCTTTGCGGGGACGCTCGCGCCGGTGCTCGTCGCGTCGGGGTGGCACGGTTTCGTCCGCTGAGAGCGAGGCCTCGACTCCCTCTTGGAAGGGGATCTCGACAAAGAGTTGGGAGCCCAGGCGGCCCTCGCCTGCGGATGTGCCTTGGACCGTTCGGGACCGTCCCTGAGGAGGGACGTCCGTCGACGGTGCTAGCCGCTCGAGGATTGCCCTCGAGGATTCTCCGCCCTTCTTAGCTTTCGGTGGCATGGCTTCTGAGAGATGAGGTTTAGAAGGTTAGGAAGGTTTTGAGAGGTTGGGATATTACTTCCCCACAGACGGCGCCAATTGTAGGTGCAGAAAATAATGACCCACAATAAGGAGGGAGCCTTATAGGACTTATCCGAGAAGATGATGACTGGGAATGACTGGATACCGTCCGAAAGCCTGAAAGGGAAGAGCAAACGGTCAGAGGACCCTGGCCTGGGCGGCGCAAGGCTCTCCGATGCCAAAGTCAGTGTGGGAACTGGAACAATGGAAGGAGAGGGAGAAGAGAGACAGAGTAACGGCTCTGTGTATGAAAAAATGGCGTACCTTTGATGGTGGTATGAGCCTCTATTTATAGAGTTTGGGACGTATCTTTGGGAGATATCGTGGTGTGGGTCCCGTGATTCGACTGGGAAGTCACGATCAGCCCACATTGCATTAATTGCGGTCCAATCCAGCCCACTCTGCATTAAATGCCCGTCGGGTCAGCCCACATCGCATTTAATGCACATCTTGTTGGGCCAGATTGTGTTGGGCGCCTTTGGCGGTAGGGGTACCAGCGGATCTGCCCTCGGGCCCTGCCCTGATGTGGCCTCAGCCGCTGGATGCCGCCCTGTCAGGGATCTGGCGAAGATTGCGAGCGGCTGGATGTCGCATCTGTCCCACTGGCTCGTGCCCCTATCCCTCCACGTGCCTGATGACGTGTGGGATGAGGGGCGCAAGTGAAGGTTCTCTCTTGCTTCGGCTTCTGTCCTGGCTTCCTCAGCCGAGGTGGAGTTTTCCTCTGAGATGGCACCCGGGGTGGCTCAGCCGAGGTGGAGCTCCCCGCCGAGATGGCGCCCGGGGTGGACCAGTTCGGCGCTAGTGGCCCGGAGATGCTTGACTTCGGCCGAGGCCTCTGTCCTGGTAGCCGGGGTGAGATTGGTGCCACGTGGATGGCACGGGGATGGCACGTGAGAGTGCTTAGCCTTATCTGATGGCTGCGATTAGCTTAATCCTGTGGTTCTGGAAATCTCCCCACACAGATGTCTTATGTTTGCTTTGTTTGATTAATGATAGTTTACTATACCAAGAAAAGTAAAACTGCTGATGTTGACCACCTCAATTTTAATTTTATCTTAAAATATAATAATAATAATAATAATAATAATAATAATTGTATCATATAAGTTCTAACTTACCTCGAAGGGTTTTAACTCACAACCTCTCATTTTTCCACTTAGCCACTACAACGCAATGTACTTACAACAAAACTTACAAAAATATCTAGAGCAATAATAAATGCAGCAGGGAGGATCACCAATCCCAATTGACTCTATTGTATTATAAAAGATTTTTGCAGTAAAATCCAAACCTGCCTCAAATAGAATTTGATGCATTGATTTGTGGGTATTTGATTGTTGGGCCCTATACCCTAAAAACCACGGTCATCGACCAATCTTAATAGGATTTGGTTTATTGATTAGAACTGTTTCTATATAAGCATGCTTGTTTACATCATATAAGGATCCCAACGATTGATAATACTACTAAAAGAATGGTTCAATACCCATCCATAGTAGAAATTGCTTTAAAACAGATCCTAATTATTTTTGTTCCCTCGTGTGCATTTAATTTTGTATTTTGCAAAAAAATAAATCTTTTCTCATTTTCCCTTAATTCTATTTGCGTAAAAGCAAGGTTATTTAATGCTCATTTTGAAAAATTCACTTTTGATCTTCATTTTAAACCACTCATGGCATAAGTCTTATGTATTTTAATGAAAATAGATAGGCCCTTAGACATATATTAGTAATCATAGACATCTATTTTTAATTTCAAAAAAAGTAAAAAAATTTCAATTTTTCTTTCAATCAAGTCCTCTCCATAAAAATATTTCGAAACATGACAAAAATATCCTTATATCATTTTTCCAAATTTTCCCTTTAATAAATAATTTAAGAGAAATTATCAAATTCAACTCAAACGACCTAGTGGAGCCCACTTCAGCGACCTTTTTACTTAGACACTTAAAAAAAAGAAGGTTTACATGGATTCCAAATGATTGAAAAGTTTGTCATACGGGTATTTTTGTCAGTTTTCGTAAAAAAGAATTTATGGAGTACTTCAATGAAAGAAATATAGAAAACTATTCCAATCATCATGTACTTTTTTTAAGATAAGCAAAAAAAAGTATACTTTTTTGAGAGTTTTCCTTAATTTTATTACAAGTATCCTTTGATTAAGTTCGTTTTGGTCATATTTCTACGGACCTTAATGTTGTAGTCCATAAGGCTTCTAGATTCGGTCGCCTCTGTGGACTGCTCCCTTCCTAGAATGGCTATTCGGATCCATGCCCAGTGTATAGTTATTTTGATGTCTTCTGTTTGCTTTGTTTGATTAATGAAAGTTTACTGAACCAAGAAAAGAAAAAACTGCTTATGTTGACCAGCTCAATTTTAATTTTATCTTAACATATAATAATAATAATAATAATAATAATAATTGTATTATATAAGTTCTAACTTACCTCTAAGGGTTTTAACTCACAACCTCTCATTTCTTTAATTCGGTAAAAGTCCACTTTAGTTGTTAAAACGCAATATTCTTACAACAAAACTTATAAAAATATCTAGAGTAGTAATAAATGAAGCAGGGAGGATTACCAATCCCAATTGACTCTACCGCACTATATAAGATTTTTGCATTAAAATCCAAACCCGCCTCAACTAGAATTTGATGCATTGATTTGTGGTATCCTAAAAACCACGGTCATCGAACAATCTTAATAGGATTTGGTTTAGAACTTTTTGTATATACCCCCTCAGGTTTGTAGGATTTGTAAATAGGCCCCTAAGATTTTGGTATTTGTAAATTGGACCCTATTTTTTATTTTTAATACCTTTCATGTCCCTAAATCAATGTTATTAATAAGAATGGCCAGCCATCATGAGATTTATTTTGAGTTTTTATATAAATGATAGTTTTGCCGTTACATCCATTATTTTATCTCAAGTCGCAATAGTTTCTCTCAATAACCCTCTCATGCACATGACAAGGGGTGGACCCAGGTAAATAAGGATGGGGACTGAATGCCCCACCCATATCTAAGAAAAGTTTAAAATCCCCCTACCCCCGCAAATTCTAAACATTAATATATATTTTTACATTTGCCCCTTTCCCCCAATATTTCTTTTATATAGAGCTAAACACCACCCCACCTCACAAATCAAAAAAATTAATTTTTTTTTTTTTTTACATTTGCATGTTCCCCCAGTATTTCTTTTGCACCTCCTACACATGAAACATAATCATGTCTTTTGATACTTTCATCAATCTAACGGTGGGTTATTTATGAATTGAATAAATCATAACCGGTTATAAGTACAAGTGTTGATTGTTGTCATTATCAATTTGGAAATACTGAAATGAGCCCTACATTGATAAAAATAAATAAATAAATTTATGTGAGGTTATTTTATCACTCTAAGTGCAATTGTTAATGTTACATGTTTTATAAAAAAATTGAGTCCAAGCTTTTGAAATTATGCATATAAAGATAAAAGAGATGGACAACAGTGTCATTTCGCTCTAAAAAACCTATGGTGGTTGGAAGACTATTGATTTTGGGGATACAAAAGGTATTAAAATGAAAATACAAGGGCCAATTTGCAAATACTAAAACCTCAGGAGCCTATTTACAAATCATACAAACCTTAGGGGGTATATACAAAAAGTTCTATTTTGGAAGTGCTTTCGACATGGTAGAAATTGCTTTAAAACTGATCCTAATTATTATTGTTCCCTCATGTGCATCTGATTTTGTATTTTACAAAAAAAACAAATCTTTTTCCATCTTCCCTTAATTCTATTTGCATTAAAGCAAGGTTATTTGATGCTCATTTTGAAAAATTCACTTTTGATCTTCATTTTAAACCACTCATGACATAAGTCTTATGTATTTTAATAGAAATAAATAGGCCCTTAGACATACATTAGTGATCAGACATCTATTTTTAATCTCAAAAAAATTATAAAATCTCCCATTTTTCTTTCAATCAAGTCCTATCCATAAAAATATTTCAAAACATAACAAAAATATCTTTATATCATTTTTCAAATTTTCCCTTTAATAAATAATTTTAGATAAATGAACAAATTGAACTCAAACGACCTAGTGGAGCCCACTCCAGCAACCTTTTTGCATAAACAGTTAAAAAAAAGAAGGGTTAGCATGGATTCCAAATGATTGAAAACTTTGTCATATGGGTATTTTTTTCAATTTTCATATGGAGTACTTCAATGAAAGAAATATGAAAAACTATTCAAATCGTCATGTACTTTTTTGAAAATAAGAAAAAAAAAACTTTTATACTTTTTTGAAAGTTTTCCTTAATTTTATTACAAGTATCCTTTTTTCCACTTTTATATTTGTGAAATCTATCATTTTCTTTTTTTCTTTTTGATTTTTTGGCACTAATCGTTACTGTATAAAGAATATTTTTCCTTTTAATTCGGGCAACTTCCACCTTTAATTTGCATTAACTTCTTAACCTGATTTTTCATTTTTATTTTCTATTTTAAACATTGATGCCATTAAATCTTAAATACAATCAAATCGTAAAATTAATCGCCTTTTTAAACTTTTGACCCCTATTAAAAGTACTATGATTTTTTTTTTTAATGAATATACATGCCCTCTTGCTAGCATGAACCCTACATTTCCAACCCATTAATCACTGTATTTGAAGGTGTCAACTCGACCCACAATTATTGGATCACTTTAGGTTTTTTTGGTAAATAATTATCAACCCTCATGATATCGACGATTGGATGCTGAGTGTTTCTATGAATGCAGTTTGACAAATTAGGTAAATGTATTGAAAATAACTAATGGCCACATCTTCACAATATTTCAATTCATCACCAACAATTAATTTTAGTGCAATGCTATCTTGATCAAAGGCAATAAAGCCCAACATAATATTGGTTATTTTCTTTTAAAATAGCATAGATTTCTATTACTGTGACTGTTATGTGACTGTTATGTTTATGTTTAATATCTAGAAAACATTTATTTTCAAATATTAAACCCATGCAACATTGCTAGCTAGTTTGCTACTGCACGTATACCATGCATCAAGCATTTAAATGGCCTGGGTCATTTTAGAAATGAATTGCACAAGTTCATGTTCAATTTTCAACTATGAAAAATCATAGTTCAACAAGCTTGCCCAGATCATGGACCCCACTTGGACCCACATTCTTGAGCTCAGGAATCTCGAGTCAATGATCATATTGAAACCAGAGCCAAGTTCTACCGCTCAATGCCAATCCACTGGTAGCTCAGTATCAATCCCTGACTGTAGCACAAACAGGTGAATGTGAGCTTTCGCCAGGAAAAAGAAAAAAAAAAAAGTTGTACCGGTCAGAGTAAAGCATTTGCCCAAGATCATTGCCCATTTCCATAAATTTCACTACCTTTATATTCCATTTTATTATCTTATTTACAAGACACTGAAATCATAATGAAGACTCAGAAGTATTTATGTTCTGAACATTTTCAAAAAATTTCCTTGAAGAGATTTGAGTACTAAAAATGAAAAACAAAGATATCAGTTGAAGACCAATTAAGTACACAAAGGTTTCACCTAAAGTTGTGTTTTAAAACCATTTAACTGGGCACACGGCATGAATTATGCATGTGATTGAATACAACCACCAGAGCAAAGGTCACTTAGAACCAAAAGTAATCGAAGAACATCGAGAATCACAAGGGTCACCCTTTTGAACATCCATCCAACCGACCATGCCAGTTTCACCAGTTTGCATGCCGAACTACATGTGTCCACGGTAGAGTATGATTAAGATGGACCCAAATAACGGCGGCTGACCCCCGCCCACTACACTCAGAGAACTCCAAAGAAGGGATTGACAATGGCACAATTCAGCTCTGAGCCAGCCGAGTGCAGCACTGCAATAATGTCCACTTTGTCCCTCGGCAGGAACAGGAACTCACCACCTTCAATCTTCTCAAACCCACAGAGCTCAAGAAACTCAATCCCGCCTTTTTAAGCTACCAAATCTATCCTGTTTATGAGAAGAAAAAGAGAGTAACAACCCATGCCAAAGTAGAAAAAGGAAGACTAGACAGTTCGTCGTCACTTCCCCTCAAGTCATCGATGACTCTTTCCATGCATGTAACAGGTGAAAGATCTGAACCAATCACTTAGCAGGCCCCACCCTCAATGACTAAGCCCAGAAATCTCACATGTTCGATAACCTTAAGTCCTTACTATTCTATTGGAGGACTCTGAGAAAAGGAAATGGACTGTCAGGAGAAAAAAAAATACAGAATACAAATACATGAACAGTGATGGTTCAGTTCACTCATTCAGGGTCAGGTTCACTTATTCCATCAAAATAAAAATTTTGGGCTAGGCGTAAACGATGAAGTCTGTCAAAGGAGTAAGGATCGCTGATAAAAGTAAATGGATGGCCACGAGAAAAAATACATACTACTTATACATGAACTGTGATGGTTCAGTTGACTCATTCAGGGTCAGGTTCACTTATTCTGTCAAAATAAAACCTGTGGTCCGCAAAATGCCGAAATCTTTCTGCACCACATATAGATGTTGACTTAATGGGAAGAAAGTGATAAAATAGATGAGTTTTATCTGACAAGCATAACATAGTGCTAACATATGAATAAAGGTATTAGTTCTTTACCTGGAATGATGGGTTGTTGAGTCTCATCCTCCTGAACTTCTTCTCCTCACCAGGATTCTTGGCAACATTCCCTGCATAGGTTAGCAGGGTTTGGAAGGATCTTTTCACTTTGGCATCATCCTCCTATCCCATTGAACCACAATGTTTCAGAATATAACTACCAACAGTGTCAGAAAACATAAAGCCTGTTGGCACCATGGTAAAACATTATTTTAATTCAATAATCAGCACGAAATCATCATTACTTCAGCTTCGATTCAAAGAAAAACAAAAGAAAAAAAAAAAGAGGATACCGGTTTAAGTGAAAATTTGGTTTTCATTTGGTGTCAACTAAAAGAAAAGCAGAGTTATTTAAGAGTATTTGTGCCAGGAGCATGATTTAGTTAACTTGTCTAATATTCTTAACATCTTTTTTATGGAGATGATAATGTGGACAAGATAGCACGGGATCTCGATCACTCTCTCTCTCTTTTGTTTTAATTGTAAGTTTACTTCCTTCTGAATAATAATACTCCACTTCATTCTTGGTGACATAAGTCGCCACTAAATCGAGAAACAATGGTGGTAGGGAAGTATGTAACGGTCAAAAAGTCAAATGACTTGACAGAATTCTGCCTTGGGCAGAATGGTGTCTCGCTCTAGCGAGACACAAGCTCGCTAGAGCGAGCTTGGACGGGAATGCCCAGTCCGAACCAAACTCTTTTAAAGAGTTTGATGCTAAGTGCTATTCTGATTGGAGTCTAAGTAGAATACTTATGCACGAATTTGGGCCTATAAATTGGGTGATTCTCTCAACCCAAAGAAGACACACAAGATAGGCAAGAAGTTAATTATCTCTCTTGATCTGATATTAGAATACCCTAAGAGAGATTCTCTTGTTTCTCTAGAGCCATTGAAAGATTGTTCTGAAGGACTGCTCTATAAGGTTTTGTTGCTTCTACTCTCTTGTAGAAGATTGATCATCTTGGTGGACAAGGTGCGAGGAGATCAAGTAAGGAGAACGGTGCACGGTGGAAGCCGTGTTAGTGGATTCTGTGCAAGAACAACTACAGTCCTGAGGTCGAGGTACAGACTGAGGTACAGGAGCTTGTGAGTATATCTTGTAAACTGTTCGTGAACTCTTGATTTCTGGTTCGTGGTTTTACTCCCGGAAAGGGTTTCCACGGTAAAATTTGTGTCTGCCTTCTTGTGGTGTGTGATTGGTAGATAGCTAGTTCTATATTGTCTGATTGGTTTATTTCCGCTGCATTGATTGGTTAAATTAGAACTAGTAATTCATTCTAGTGGGTCCTAAAAAACCTTCACGAGGTATCAAAGCGGGTTACACTATTTTATTGTGTTGATCCATAATTGCTAGAATGGATATCTACCGCGAAGGCACTTCAACCAATAAGCCTCCTCTGTTGGATGGTAACAATTATGCTTATTGGAAAGCCAGGATGATTGCCTTCTTGAGAGCCATAGATTTGAAAGTTTGGAAATCTGTTGAGAATGACTATTCCTTGCCCACTATTACTACTAATGGGGTAACTGGTCCCAAACCTGAAGATCAGTGGAATAAGGAAGAAGAGTTGGCTGCCACTTGTAACTCTAGGGCTTTGAATGCTATTTATAATGGAGTTAATATGTCTGAGTTTCGTAGAATTTCTACATGTACTACTGCAAAAGAAGCATGGGATATTCTACAGACTGTACATGAAGGGACTGACACTGTCAAACAGTCGAAACTTCAGAAATTGTATACAGCCTTCGAAATCATAAAGATGGAAGATGATGAAACTTTTGATGATTTTAATTCGAAGCTGAATGCAATTGTGAATGATACCTTTACTTTGGGAGAACCAATTCCTGAAAACAGAATTGTTAAAAAGATTTTGAGGTCTCTCCCAGAAAGGTTTGATGGAAAGGTTGTGGCTATAGAGGAAAATAAAAATTTGAATACACTCAAAGTTGATGAGTTGGTTGGCAACCTACAAACTTTTGAAGCAAACCTTAGGTCTAATGGGACGACAAAATCTCAAGGTATTGCTTTGAAAGCGTTGAAAGAATCATTCAAGAAAGCGTCCAATGAATCATATAAGAAAGCTGCAAGTGATTCAGATTCAGATTCAGATTCAGATTCCGAGGAAATTGATCCCCAAGTTGCTGTACAGTTCATGAAGCAATTTAAGCTTTTTATGAAGGGACAGAAAACCAATGTGAAGATCCCTAAAAATTCTGGAAAGAAGAAATGTTTTAAAGGGATTCAATGTTATGAGTGTCAAGGCTATGGACACATTGCTAATGATTGCGGAAACAAAAAATCTCAAAAGAAGGCCTTGAATACTACTTGGGAAGATGACACTTCTGATGAGAATAATGAAAATTCCGAGTTTGACACTGGCAAGGGGAAGTTTATTGCTTTTATGGCAACTTGTAGTTCTGTTGCTTCCCATGTTTCTTCTGAAGCTGAGACTGATCAAGATACTGAGTCAGAGGAAGAACCAGATTGGAAAGCTGAATATGAAACACTTTTCAAGAAAACCATGAAGATGGTTAAAGTGAATGAAAAAGTTGCTATTAATTGGCAAATGTCTGAAGAGCAGAATTCCTCCTTGAAAGCTAAACTTGTTGATTCACTTGAAAAACTACAAAAACTGGAGGATGAAAATAACAAGTTGGCTGACAGTTTGACTGCAGAATCACAAAAGTGTGACTTACTTGATTCTGATATGAAGACTTTGAAAGCAGAGAATTCTGATCTGAATGGAAGTCTCAAGATGGTTCTATCTGAGTTAGACACTGCTAAAGCTTCATTGAATAGGATGAATACTGGATCGAGAAAATTAGATGACATCCTGTGCAGTCAAAAGGCAAACACTGATAAGCATGGTATTGGCTACGCTGATGGAACATCCACTTCAAATGCCAAAGGTAAAAATTGTTTTGTTAAAAATTCAGTTTTTACTAATCCGGTTGTTAGTATTGCAAAGACAGCTCCAAAGAAGCAGAATGTGTTATGTCCTAAACGAATCCCCACTTGTCATCATTGTGGAATTAAAGGACACATTCGACCCCATTGCAACAAGCTGCGAAGTTTACCAAATCAGAAGCAATGGAAAACGCAGAAGGCTGAGCTGAAAAATAAGAATACCAAAGCTGTCTGGGTCAAGAAAGAAGACCTCTCTTCTGTAGTGGTACACACTTTGCTGAAATATTTAAATTTACAAGTGTGTGTGCCTAAGCTTCATCACCCCTGATCTGCAAGATCAAGCCCCCACCCCAGTGCTGATACGAAGATCTTTCTGAGGGGGAGTCAATATTGAGGGGGAGCTACTGCATCCAGGTTGACAGAAGCTGCATCATAATATTTGTTTGTCAATTATGGACAAAAACAGGGGGAGAATAATGAAGTTAGGGGGAGCTTTACAAGCCAAGGCAATTCAAGATCTGAACGTTCAAGCAAGCAAAGGCAATACAAGATCTACAGTGCTGAATTTTTTTATTTTAAAATTCAAATTCAATGTATTTTGGGTTTTAATTTTGGGTAGATCGAATTGTATTTTTCTAGGGGATTTTGTCCAAGAATTGCCAAAAGGGGGAGATTGTAAGGGTCAAAAAGTCAAATGACTTGACAGAATTCTGCCTTGGGCAGAATGGTGTCTCGCTCTAGCGAGACACAAGCTCGCTAGAGCGAGCTTGGACGGGAATGCCCAGTCCGAACCAAACTCTTTTAAAGAGTTTGATGCTAAGTGCTATTCTGATTAGAGTCTAAGTAGAATACTTATGCACGAATTTGGGCCTATAAATTGGGTGATTCTCTCAACCCAAAGAAGACACACAAGATAGGCAAGAAGTTAATTATCTCTCTTGATCTGATATTAGAATACCCTAAGTAGGGCTGCACAGAACCGGACCGCAGACCGGACCGGACCACAGAACCGGACCGGACCGGACCGGATTTGCGGTCTTGGTGGTCCAAATCCGGTCCGGTCCGGACCGGACCGGTTATTCCGGTCCGGTCCGGTCTGGGCCTTTTGTGGTCCGGTCCGGACCGGACCGGACCGCATTTATTAAAATAATTTTTTTTTAATTTTTTTTTCATAATCTTTGAGCCCATGAGGCATGAGCCTAGCACCCATTTGTAAAACCCATCATTCATTCATTTGACATTTGCCTACTTTTTAGATGTGAGGTGAAAATGAAAAAAAAAAAAACAAAAAAAATGAAAAAAAATGAAAAGAAAAAAAAATGGAAACCGGTCCGGACCACTTTAAGTGGTCCAACCGGACCGGTTTGGACCGGACCGGACCGGACCGCTTATAAGTGGTCCGGTCCGGTCCTTCATTTTGGGCCGGACCGGAAATCCGGTCCGACCGGATTCCGGTCCGAAAACCGGACCGGAAATCCGGTCGATCACCCCTAACCCTAAGAGAGATTCTCTTGTTTCTCTAGAGTCATTGAGAGATTGTTCTGAAGGACTGCTCTAGAAGGTTTTGTTGCTTCTACTCTCTTGTAGAAGATTGATCATCTTGGTGGACAAGGTGCGAGGAGATCAAGTAAGGATAACGGTGCACGGTGGAAGCCGTGTTAGTGGATTCTGTGCAAGAACAACTACAGTCCTGAGGTCGAGGTACAGACTGAGGTACAGGAGCTTGTGAGTATATCTTGTAAACTGTTCGTGAACTCTTGATTTCTGGTTCGTGTTTTTTCTCCCGGAAAGGGTTTCCACGATAAAATTTGTGTCTGCCTTCTTGTGGTGTGTGATTGGTAGATAGCTAGTTCTATATTGTCTGATTGGTTATTTCCGCTGTATTGATTGGTTAAATTAGAACTAGTAATTCATTCTAGTGGGTCCTAAAAAACCTTCAAAGTATGATTTGTAACAATCATTTCAAATGAGTTTAACAGGTTTTTGTTACATCTTCTCTGTTCCTTTCTCATCGTCATACAGAGAGATTTTCTCTCACCTTCTGTCAAGCTTAGGATTTAAGAACATCAGGTTTAAGAAGAGAAACAGACAGCCAAATGGCTTGAAGTTTTATAAAGATTTGTAAAAGAAAAAAAATGTAAAATAAATGTTGTTCTCAGGTGAGATCAACGGAAAGGGATAGAGGCATATAAAAGAAGGCAATATCCCTTCCTGTCAGAAAAATTGAGGAAAGTTTGGGGCAAGCACAGTAAATTGAAAGGAAATGCACATTTTTGAAGAAAAGTTAGTGTCAGCGATAAAAATTTCATCATCTCAGCCTTCTGAAAGAAGCATTGGTGGTGTTACAACGGGTGAAATTATGATGGAGGACATAGGGGAAAGAGATGGAAGAGTAGATAAGGAGGGTGGCAAAGAAAATCTATTCTTTTCAGAGGGGAGGTCCACCGGAAAGAATAGAAAGCTCAGAAGGTCATTGAGATGTGCAAACTTCTGGGTGTTTCCTTTGGTTCAAATGAATTAGAGTGGGTGAGTCGCATTATGTATTAGACTACCAGAAGGAAGTATAAGGGCCGCAGGCAGAGTCAATTGGCTTCAAATGCTTAAAAGGTAGATTCCGTTGGGAGTTTTCTTTATATTGCTGTAGGTGCAGAAAATTATGACCCACAATAAGAGGGTGCCTTACAGGACTTATCCGGGAAGATGATGATGTCTGGAATGTCTGGATGCCGTCCGAGAGCCTGAAAGGGAGAAGCAAACGGTCAGAGGACCCTGGCCTGAGCGGCGCAAGGCTCTCCGATGCCAAAGTCAGTATATGAACTGGAACGATGGAAGAGAGGGAGAGGAGAGACAGAGTAAGGGCTCTGTGAATAATATTGTGCGTACCTTGCATGTCGCATGAAGTCATATTTATAGAGGTTTGGATCGTATCTCTCTGAGAATATCTTGGTGTGGGTCCCATGATCTGACTGGAAAGTCATGATCAGCCCACAAAGTAATAAATGCAGTCTAATCCGGCCCACTCAGCATTTAATGCCAGTCGGGTCAGCCCACATTGCATTAAATGCGCGTCTTGTTGGGCCAGATTGTGTTGGGCGCCTTTGGCGGTAGGAGTACCAGCGGATCTTCCCTCGGGCCTTGCCCTGATGTGGCCTCAGCCGCTGGATGCTGCCATGTGGCGATCTGGTGAAGATAGTGGGCGGCTGGATGTCATATCTGTCCCACTAGCTCGTGACCCAATCCCTCCACGTGCCTGATGACGTGGGGGATGAGGGGCCCAAGCGAAGGTTCTTTCTTGCTTCGGCTACTGTCCTGGCTTCTTCAGCCGAGGTAGCTTTAGCCGAGGTAAGGTTATTTGCTGAGATGGCATCCGGGGTGGCCCTGCCGAGATGGACTCTTTGCCGAGATGATGCCCGGGGTGGTCCAGTTCGGCGCTTGTGGCCTGGAGATATTTGATGTCGGCCAAGGCCTTTGTCCTAGTAGCCGGGATGAGATCGGTGCCACGTAGACGGCACGCGGATGGCACGTGAGGATGCTTAAACCCATCTGATGGCTGTGATTAGCTTAATCCTGTAGCTCTGGAAATCTCCCCACACAATTGCCCCCTAGCTTTTGACCTCTTAAGTGTGCTAGCCTTTAGGGGTTGAAAGCTAGAAGAATCCGTCCGGGGATGTGGCGATCGTCGTCTGGTGTCGCTTCAACTGCTCTGAAGCCATAAATGCTCTGTCTTGCCTGTAGTGGGAAGCGAGTCGACGGCTACACGCGTCGCCTCTTCACTGATTGCGGTGTCTGCCGGGATCCCTGTGAACGATCCAGTTGCGAGCCGAGCTGCATCTGGTTCCGAGTCGTCTACTTCAAGTTCGGAACCGTCGAACCTAGCGGCCGAGTTTAGGCGGGGGTCTTCTTAGTCTGCGACACCATCTTCTGCCACCACCCGCGCTGCTTCGAGCTCGGGAGGTGCTGGCGCTACTTCAGCTTCTGCTCCTGCTCCAGCTTCTGCTCCTGCTCCAGCTTCTGCTCCTGCTCCTGCTCCGAGTGCGGGAGTGCGGCGACGCTTCGCCGGAGCGCCCAAGGGAGGGGTCCCCGCCTAGAAAGAAGTCCAAGGCTGGGGAGACGGACTCGGGGGCTGAACAGCCTCTGAAGAATAAGGCCGCTGGGCGGGCCCCCGGAGCCAAGACTCCTATTGAGAAGAGCGCGCAGGTCAGCAAGCCGACCGGTGGAGCGACCCGCGAGCTGACGATCTCGGTGGGGCAAGGGTCTGGATCGGCCTCCGGACCCCGGAGTGCCCCAGCGCCATGGAGGCCGAGGATGAAGACAGCCCGGTGAGCCTCTGAAAGTCGAGGACCGGCTGTTGGGGAATGCCGAGGTGATCGGAGCTTTCGCCAAGGTCTGTGCTCTGCCAAGAGACATGGAGACGCACGAGATGGTCTCGGCGATCCAGGCTGATCTTCTGGTAAGTGTTTGCAACGCTTTTCTTCATTCTTCAAGTGTCTTGGTTGAACCTGACCTTCTGTTTCCTCTTGCAGAACGTGCAGGGCTCCTGACCGTGGTGGGAAGGAGCGATAAGAACGCGACGCGGGTTACTCGGCCGGAGTCTGAGAGGGACAAGCTGAAGAGGGAGCTGGAAGATTCGCGGAAAGGAGTGGAGGGGATGAAGAGGGCCAGCGCTGAAGAGGCTGCTCGGCTGGCATCGGCTCTGGCTGATGCCGCCGAGCTTACGTCAAAGGCGAGGTCTGGGCGAGGAACAAGAAGACCGCCAACTGGAGTCTGGCCAGATTGAAGGCTGAATCTACTGCTGAGGGGATGAGGCTGCGTGGGGAAGTGCTGGCTGGACGAGCCGAAACGGAAAGGTTGAAGACGGCGAACGCCGAGCTGGAGAAGGAAAAGGGCTCTCTTCAGGCCGAGGCCCGGTCCGCCGTCCTGTTCGAGGAAGGATGCCTGGCCGCACTGAGACGTGCGGGGGTTCCTGAGCCAAGCTCCGCTCCTGCAGCCGAAAATGCCCCAGTTGGAGCTCCTGCAGTGGTTCATGCTCCGGGAGATGCTCCAGCTGCCCCGGTCTTGAGCGGTGCCCCGGTTGCCAGTGATGCTTCTGCCGTGCCTCAGGGTGAGGCTTCCTCTACCCCTGGAGCAAATGAGGCTCTGGTCGAAGAATCTCCTGCCAGCGACGCTCACAGCAAGGTCGCGGTTTCGGCCGAATCCATTGGTCCAGCAGATACGGTGATCGACCTAGTGGAGTCGCCGAAGCCACAGTAGCCGGGCTGCTCTTTATTTGTCTTTTTTCCTTGCACTGTTCTGGAACACTTGTGTTTCTGTGCTGCTTTTCTGTGTTTGAGTGATGGCACAGCTCTTTTCTTTTTTGAAGACCGACTTTGGCCGAAATGGCTGGCTTTGGCCGAAATGGCTGGCCTTGCGCCGAGGTGGATCCATACCTTGGCCGAATTGCCTTGCGCCGGGTAGATCCATCGTTCCGCTGGACTCGGCTAGGCGAGAGTGCGGCTATGGCCTTCTGAGGGGTGTATGAACCCGGACTTTAGGAAACTGTCCTTGGCCGAACTGCCGTTGTGAGGGGTTTATGAACCCGGACTTTAGGAAACGGCTGAGTGTAGGAACTGCAGGCCATTTCCAAGGCGTAGAGCCTCGATTGTGTCCAAGACACGGGGCTTTAGGAAAGGCTGAGTGTAGGAACTCTTCCATGCCGTTTCCAGGGCGTAGAGCCCAAGTGTGTCCAAGACACGGGGGCTTTAGGAAAGGCTGAGTGTAAGAACTCTTCTATGCCGTTTCCAGGGCGTAGAGCCTGTGTGTCCAAGACACGGGGGCTTTAGGAAAGGCTGAGTGTAAGAACTCTTCTATGCCGTTTCCAGGGCGTAGAGCCTGTGTGTCCAAGACACGGGGGCTTTAGGAAAGGCTGAGTGTAAGAACTCTTCTATGCCGTTTCCAGGGCGTAGAGCCTGTGTGTCCAAGACACGGGGGCTTTAGGAAAGGCTGAGTGTAGGAACTCGTCTATGCCGTTTCCAGGGCGTAGAGCCTGTGTGTCCAAGACACGGGGGCTTTAGGAAAGGCTGAGTGTAGGAACTCGTCTATGCCGTTTCCAGGGCGTAGAGCCTGTTCTGCCGGAGTCGACCAGAAAGGTGACAGATTGATGACGGGGCGAACGCCATTTCCATTGATTCAGAGATTCATTACATCTTTTAGAAATTGAATTTCTTGGGATACAGATGGATACAGAGGACGCCAGATGGATCACGTAATGATCTTCTCTGAATCCTCGTTGTCTGGAATCTGGGCTGCGCTCTGGTGAACTCGGCCCTCGCTGCCGCCAGCATCTACTGCCTCAACGAACTCTGGAATGTGGCCCTCTTCGGCCAGCTTCTCCAGATACCACTGCAGAGAGTTGCAGTCTTCGGTCCTGTGCCCATTGCCCCTATGGAAGGAGCAGTAGAGCTTGCTTCGGGCGCCTGAGGTGGGCTCATTCTGCATGGGCGGAGGGTATTTGAAGAACGGCTTGGACCTGATCTTGGTCAGGATGCGGTAGATCGGCTCCTTGAAGACGACGTTGACGCCCTGACTGGCGCTGGTGGGAGGTCCGGGCTGCAAGGTGCCCCCAGACCTGGACGACGCAGGCTTCGCCGAACAGGAGAACCAAGCCTGCTTGGGCTCCTGCTCCTGGGAGGGCCTCCCGCCTTTCTGCCGAGGCTGGCTATTCTTCTGTTCGGGCTCCGGATGCCCGTCCTGATCCTTAGCTCGGATCTCGTCTTCCTCCCGGGCGATAAAGCGCTTCACCCGGGACATTAATTCTGACATGGATTCTGGGGTGTCCCCGGCCAAGTCCTTTCGCAAGTCGGTGCCAGGGATCAGGGCATGCTGGAAGGCGTAGATGGTTATCCCCTCCCTCGCGCCCTCGATCTGGCTGTAGACCGCCCAGAATCGGTGGGTGAACTTGGCGAGAGTTTCGCCCTGCTTCATTCTCAGGGCGATGAGGTCCCCTTCCTTCTTGGGGACGACGGTGTAGGCTTGGAACTTCTTCAGGAAGGAGAGCTGGAGCTCCTTCCAACTGGAAACCGACTGCTCCGGGAGGGAGCAGAACCACTTCAGGGGGAGGTCACCCAAACTGGAGGAGAAGATTTTACAGTTCAGGTGACCCTCGTTTCCCCAGATGGACATCTTCTGGGAGAAGTGTCGGAGGTGTGCAGATGGGTCGGACAGTCCGTCATAGGGGACGAACCGCGGGACGGAGAACTTCTTGGGCAAGGGGGTGTGCTCGATCTCTTTTGTGAAGGGAGAGCCCCCGAGATCAGTGTGACCACAGAGCTGCTTCTGATCCCGCATGTCTAAGTTGCGCTGGAGAGCCAATCTGACACGTTTGTCAAATCGCTCTTGCTCGTCGTCCTTTTCTGGAGTCTGAGCTCGGGTCTTCCGCTTGGGATGGTTTGGGCTACGACGGCTATGAGTTCGGCCGTCGCGGCTGTGGTGACTTCGGCTGTTGCTCGAGCCTTCGTCACGGATCTGGCTCCGTTTCTGGTCCAGATGATGTCTGAGTTCCTCACGAGGAGGCTGGGCTGCCCGGCTGGGAGCGTTCTTCTTTTTCCCTTGAGGCTTAGAGACCTCCCTCAAGGAGGCAGTTTGCACTGCCTTCAGCTGCTGCTGGAGCTCGCGAATCATCCGTTCTTGCTTCTGGAGTTGCTTCTGGAGGAGGGCAGCTTCAGGAACCTCTCCAGGGGGTTGAGCGTGGCGCGTTTCTCCTACGGCCACGGCTTTGTCCTTCCGGGGACGCTTATGCTGACGCTCACTGCGTCCGGGTGGCGCGACTTCGTCCGCTGAGAGCGAGGCCTCGACTCCCTCCTGGAATGGGATCTCGACAAAGAGTTGGGAGCCCAGGCGACCCTCGCCTGCGGATGTGCCTTGGATCGTTCGGGACCGTCCCTGAGGAGGGACGTCCGCTGGCGGTGGTAGCGGCCCGAGTGCTGCTCTCGACGATTCTACACCCTTCTTAGCTTTCGGAGGCATGGCTTCTGAGAGATTGAGGTTTAGAAAGATTGTTTGAAAAGGTTCGGAGAAGGTTGGGAAGGCTGGGATATTGCTTTCCCACAGACGGCGCCAATTGTAGGTGCAGAAAATTATGACCCACAATAAGAGGGTGCCTTACAGGACTTATCCGGGAAGATGATGATGTCTGGAATGTCTGGATGCCGTCCGAGAGCCTGAAAGGGAGAAGCAAACGGTCAGAGGACCCTGGCCTGAGCGGCGCAAGGCTCTCCGATGCCAAAGTCAGTATATGAACTGGAACGATGGAAGAGAGGGAGAGGAGAGACAGAGTAAGGGCTCTGTGAATAATATTGTGCGTACCTTGCATGTCGCATGAAGTCATATTTATAGAGGTTTGGATCGTATCTCTCTGAGAATATCTTGGTGTGGGTCCCATGATCTGACTGGAAAGTCACGATCAGCCCACAAAGTAATAAATGCAGTCTAATCCGGCCCACTCAGCATTTAATGCCAGTCGGGTCAGCCCACATTGCATTAAATGCGCGTCTTGTTGGGCCAGATTGTGTTGGGCGCCTTTGGCGGTAGGAGTACCAGCGGATCTTCCCTCGGGCCTTGCCCTGATGTGGCCTCAGCCGCTGGATGCTGCCATGTGGCGATCTGGTGAAGATAGTGGGCGGCTGGATGTCATATCTGTCCCACTAGCTCGTGACCCAATCCCTCCACGTGCCTGATGACGTGGGGGATGAGGGGCCCAAGCGAAGGTTCTTTCTTGCTTCGGCTACTGTCCTGGCTTCTTCAGCCGAGGTAGCTTTAGCCGAGGTAAGGTTATTTGCTGAGATGGCATCCGGGGTGGCCCTGCCGAGATGGACTCTTTGCCGAGATGATGCCCGGGGTGGTCCAGTTCGGCGCTTGTGGCCTGGAGATATTTGATGTCGGCCAAGGCCTTTGTCCTAGTAGCCGGGATGAGATCGGTGCCACGTAGACGGCACGCGGATGGCACGTGAGGATGCTTAAACCCATCTGATGGCTGTGATTAGCTTAATCCTGTAGCTCTGGAAATCTCCCCACACAATTGCTATAATGATTATTGTAAGTTGGGCTATGAGGGGTTTGGGTGAGCCAGATAAGAGAATTGCAGCGACCAACTCGGTAGAAAAGCACGACACTACCAGAAGGCAGTACAAGGGTAGCACAGGCAGAGTCAATTGGCTTATAATGCTTAAAAGGTAGATTTCGTTGGGAGTTCTTTTTATATTGCTATAATGATTATTTTCAATTGGAATCTGAGGGGTTTGGGAGAGCCAGATAAGAGAATTGCAGTGACAAAGTTGGTAGAAAAGCACAACATCAATCTTCTGCTTCTCCAGGAAACGAAAGTGTCAAAGAATGCAAATTTCATCATCTACGATCTTTGGGGATCCTGAAGTGGTCAGGAGTCTTCAGAGGATGCGACAGGAGGGGTAAAAAAATTTATAACAGGCTGCTTTGCATTAAATTAATTAGTGTTTGAAGGGAAGAAGAACGATTTTTTTTTCTGAGAACAGAGGAAGGGGTGGGGGGGAAGGGGCGTGTGTGGTCATGCATATTTCTGTTTTTCACATGAAGAAAAGGAAGAGAGATACATCTCTTAGTATGTGCTATCCTTCTATTATCATGATTTCTCGGGTTTGCTCTGTTATGGTTTACTTTAGAAAAAACCAAGAGGAGAAAATAAGAAACATAGAGAAAAGTAAACTGAATTGGGGAAAGCCAATCTCATGGTTGTGGTGCCTCAGGCTGGGCGACCACACCTATATATATTTTTGAAAATACAAAAAAAAAAGAAGCTTCACTTCCCCTATATATTTAGGACACGTTCAATTTTTTTTTTATATAGAATTACAGATAAGTCCAACTCTTTTCTTATCACACTCGCTCAAGCTAGTGCTTAAATATCTACTATGCCCAGCCTGGACGGTTCATCTGATAACATTCTTCTTGGAACTGCCTTAGTGAGGAAATCTGCCAATTGCTTATCCATATGCACATATTTTAGCTTGATCTCTTTATTTTCAAGCCTTATCCAATAAAATGGACATTAACTCCAATATGTTTTGCATGTTCGTAGAACACTGGTAGCACTGGGTGGTAATGTCCTCCTTTTAAGAGGGTAATAGAGATCAAAAGAAATACCAGAAGAAGTGAAGAATGAAAAACTGTTGTACTCTTATGGTGGGTTGATCAGTGTTTATATACATCTTGGAATTCCCAGTCAATGCTACTGTATTGGGGCTAATCAAAGCGAGTAGGATTACAATCAAATATCACCCTTCTAAGAATAGCTAAATTAACCTCTCTCTAAGACATATAACATGTGGGATTATATTCTTGCACTAATCCCTGTTTGTTAGTATACATGTGAGGGCCACTAATTTATTTTAACTGTGTCTAGTGGTGGTCCCCATCTCTACACTTCACCTCAAATTGACGTAAAGTTTGGTGAAGCATCAATTTGGTGGTAAAAAAGTTGTGGCGATTGGTCATGGCTTTGGTAAAGAGACGGGCCAGCTACTTCTGCGAGGAAACATGTGGAAGATATATAGCTCTGGATGTGACATGCGGAAGAATGAAGCGGCAGTCGAATTCAATATGTTTGGTCCACTCACAAAAGACTGGGTTAGTGGCAATCCTGATAGTGTTCGTATTGTTAGCATAGAGCAGAGTAGGACCAATAAGGAATATTAAAGTTCACGAAGTAGACATCAGAGACAAATGACTTCAATAATTCAACAGGACATAGAGTGGTACTCAGCTTCGACAGTGGTTTGCTTTCAACATTTCCAAGAAATAAGGGAAAGGGAAACACCAAAAATCATGCACCATCCAGTGGTTAAACTGTTAGTGTGGATATCCAGTTCAACCTGTATCGGCATGAGCCCTGAGATGTAAGGATGATGAGAACAGTCCACAGTTAGGAGCACCAAGAATAAATCTAAGATACGATTAACTGCTGATAGACAGTACTTATGGGGATTGCCCACAAATTGACTGAAAACTTGAACCGCAAGAAAAATGTCTGGCCACGTCAAGGTGAGACATACCAGACTTCCTATAGGTGATACATTGTAGGATCAGGTAGAGGGTTGCGGCCTTCTTTAAGAATTTTAATTGAGTTTTAAAGGGTCATCAAAACCTTGGAATCAGTGATCCAATCCATTGAAAGTAAATCTTATGCATATTTCCTATGATGCAGGAGAGGTGTTGGAAAAGCTGGAGGAGGAGGAAGCCGAGATCGACGCTTGGATGCAAGTGGAGCGAAGACGGGCTTCCATGGAATCTACTGGCAAGAGCAGACCGTCCAGTGAGGGGTCAAGTGAGAGACCTGATTTTGACAGTGGGGTAGGTTCTTCAAGCAAACCATCCCGCAGAGGCAAGAGGAAGAGAGGGCATCAACGTAATAAGAGACGGCATGAAGACTCCTAATTTGGAAGTTCCTCTCACCATTGATGAGGAGGTGTCAGGGGATGCTAACGAGCCTCTAGAAAAGAGGAGCTGAGAAGAAGAGACCGTCAGTGAAGGTATGATTCTTCTTCTTTCTCTTTCTATTTCTTTCATGAAGATTTTAATGTTTTGATTTGCCTTCTCCCTTTTTTTTAGCAGAGGATGATGACTTGGTGATGCCTGAGGTTCCGGCCGATGAGGCGGTTACGGATCCGATTGTGGCATCTGAAGAAGAACCAAGGGACTCTGAGTGGTTCCAGAATCTTCACCTGGTATGGTTCTTTTATTTTTCCTTTTATTATTTGTGCCGTCATTTGCTAACATGTTTTTTATTTTCTTGTCAGCAGACTTGCCACGGGATTCCAACAATTTTGAACCATCCATGGATGCAACTTTCGATGATGCTTCAGATGAGTTCATGGAGGCAGAGAGTACTCCGCCAGTCGTCGAAGAAAGTACTTTGTAGTAATAACCCTGATGATAATGATTTTTTTTACAGGATCATATGCATACCTTTTTGTCTTTCATTGGCAGGTTGTGAAGTGACAAGAGAAGTTCCTTTTCCTTCTTCAGAACCAGAGCAGGGGGTGCCCGTGGTTGATCCAGAGATGGGGGCTTCTTCAACCAGCTTCGACACAGCAGAGGAGAGACCTCGTGCTGAGATTCCTCGTCCGGTGCCTCCAATTGGAAAAAGCTTATTGATTACTCTTCCAATGGGGCACAACATGAGCAGACGACCGATGGAGCGGGGTGAGACTTCATCTGGCCCATCCCTTCAGTTTGCGAAGAAGGTGCTGAAGAGTGTTTTGAGCTTATGGATCGAGACTCTCTCTTCTGGTCTCTTGGAAGCTGGATTTGGCATGATCAAGCATGTGCAGGAGATTCTCGCTGAGAGTGAAGAGGTTGGTCTGGATGTCACAGGTGCTAGGGCTTTTGTTGATGCGATCATTGCATTGGGCAACAAGTGGTTCGAGACCAAGAGCTTTCCGAATGGTGAGTTCTTCGGTGAGATGTTTCTGAGGCCTTCCACCCAAGCCAAATCCGAAATGGATGAGGTCTCGCGGACCAGGAAGCAGTTCGTTCGAGAGAGAAACATCACCGAGTTGGCCATCATTGAGCTGTTGCACAACATTGATTGCCTTGATGGGGAGGTCGCCGAAGCCAGGCAGCGTCTTAAGCAACTAGAGGCGTGAGTTGCGGCCAAGTGGACTGCCGTAGCAGAGGCTCATGCTAGGGAGGTAACTCTAATTCACCAAGTTGCTTACACTGACAGCATTCTCAGGGAGAAGACTCAGGCATGTGAGCAATGGCAGACTTTTTGGGCAGAGCTTCCTCGTGCCAAAGACGGGTCACAGCGTTCTGCCGCATATTACGGTAAATTCCTGAAGAAGCGTGGCCTAGAAGCTTTGATAGCTAAGGCCAAGAGGTTGCTCGAGGAGTTGAATCTTTGGCTGAAGGCCATGTTAGACTGAGCTCCTGGTCATTTTTGTAACAAACTCTTTTTTTGGGTACACTATGTATACACACATTTTTTAGTACTCTTTCTTTCTTTTTTCTTTGTATTCCCACCTTTCACTTAAATCCTTTTTGATGAAAATAAATTTAAGTAAGAGTTAAATGGGAATGTTTGTTTGAAAAGTTTCACAAAAGGTTGTCCTTTTGTGAAAATCTTTTGTCAAAGGGCTGTTTTTGGCATGGGACCCAGATTTTGTGGCATAAAAGCCAAATTTGGATTTCTAGCGTGAGAGCCAAAATTTTGTTTGCGACATGAGCCAAAATTTTGTTTTTGGTGTGAAAGCCAAGGTTTGTTTGTGGCATGAGAGCCAAAATTTTGTTTTTGGCGTGAAAACCAAGATTTTGTGGCACGGGAGCCAAAGTTTTCTTTTTGGCGAAAAGCCAGGTTTTATGGCATGGGAGCCAATTTTGTTTTTGGCGTGAAAGCCAGGTTTTGTGGCATGAGAGCCAATTTTGTTTTTGGTGTGAAAGCCAGGTTTTTTTAAAGCCAAGTTTTGATTTTTTTGGAGTGAAGGCCAGTTTTTTTTTTTGGCTTGAGAATACCACGGCCTCCTCCCAAACCAACTGGATTTTGAGCGTCATAGCTCATTTTCTTCATAATAGCTTGTGCCACCGGACTATATAGAGATAGTTGAGGCATACCTTAATTTTGGAAAGGTTCAAGCGGAGAATTTGATGAAAAGGCTTTCGATCTGTGGAAGAAGATTGGCTTTTCTTCTGCTGAAGTTGCCGGAACAACGAAGGAAACAGACGTAAGGTCTACTACATCAGCAGGTGTCTCCATTGGAGGTAGAGCAGGCTGAACTTGCTGAGTATCAGCTTGGCTTGACGATGTGTTGTCTTCTGGCTCTAAATCTGAATCCGTGTCTTGCATTCTCACAACCCAAATTCCGGGGCCCTGTCGGATATATAGATCGTGATAACTTGGCAACATATACCATACATATATCAAATAGTTCTAGCATGATGTTAGGCATTTAAATCAAACCATAATTAAATTATGGAAAGTCATAAACACAAATAATCTATGCATACTAAAAATCCTTACTCCCTGACTGAGTCAATAATGTATTAAAAATATTGAATAAGTTCCCTAAAACAAAAGTTAATCTCTCTAACAATTATTTAAATGTTCCTCGTTCTCTCCCTTCAGCCACGCATGCCAAAATCTACGTGCTGAACGTCGTCCTGTTCTGGCCCACCCGCAATAAGATTACCTGAAGGGAGCAACACAATATCAGTACTACTGGTGAATGAATATTCCTAATTACACAAGTCACCTATAATATAACTTCACATAATTTAACAAATCTGAATCAATAATAAAATATTATTAAAAATTCTTTCACATACAAATCCGTGCCCATGCACATTACCACGCCTCAAAGGCCTTATCGTATACACGTATACCGGTCACAATGACCCTGTCTCATCAGACACGTCCACTAAGGACCAGCCATCATAATGGCCACTCACGTTCATTAAGGACCAGCTGCTATAACGGCCACCATGGCCCGAAGCCATCAATCATCCAGACACAAGTCCAACATCCCCAAATCTGGGACCCAGTGCATAATATCTCATAATCACATAGCAACTAGAATTCATTATTGATAACATACACAAACAGTAGTGTGGACCCAGCCCCATAAAAGTCCTTATCAGATTAGTGCCCAGCTTTTGATCATAATAGTTAAGAAATAATATAGGAGTGGCCCACCTTCATTAGATATTACACACGTAACAGAAACATGCAAATATTCCCAAACAGTCCACACAATCTATTATAAAATAAATAAAACCCTTAATTAATCTAAGTGGGGAATTTATAGTGGAGTTGCATACACATTCCAGGGCTGTCTCAGATTATTGACTCCTCGCAAACCTCAGCTACATACGCGGAACAAGCAATCCACGCATAAAACATCTTGGCATAAGGTACAGTGGGTCCCACTGATCTGATGCATGATCAGGCATTCTCCTTAGGGTCGCCCATAACCCCACATGAATACATATGGTTTAGATTTACCATTTATTAATCCTTCTGCGTCCCACAGTCTTCACAACATAAAGGAAATCCATTAACAATACTCACGTCAGTCATACTTGAGGCAACTGGATGGTGGGCCAGTCGGGGTCCACTCCACGTGGGTCCACCTCCATTAGGGTCGCCCCTGGGCCCCCTACTAGATGTGTGGTCTTGATCATTGATCAGGTCAATCGATGGGTCCCACAACTACAAACGACCAATACTCTGTTTTATTGGTCATTCATGATTTTGAAATTTCAGGTACATAGATGGTGGCCGAAACGGGGTTCACCTCACATGGTTCCAAGTCCATCTTGGTCTACCAAGGGTCTGCCTCCCATCCTATGATCCAGATCATCCATATAATGGGCCAGGGGGTCCCACAACTCTCTATCGTCAATTCGTACCATTGACGTCAGTCTCTGTTTCAGCAGATTTGCAAGCCTATTCAATGGATGTTCAGGGATTTTTATTCCAGATTATTTGTATCATACAAACAGAGCCATTCCTACACAATTACTTGGCTCCAAAACAGATTTCAAATATATTCCATGGTTACATACAATCACCGTGTACTTATCAATACAGGATAATTGAATCATACTCCAATATCGATCATCTTGATTGAACCATCTAAATAATTAGGAAGATCCACTCACCTTTGATTAACGATCGTCGCCTTTGCAATATGTGAATGCAAATAGGACATCAGTAGCCTTCCTCTCCTTCCCCTAAATTGCAATCCACAAGGCTTTTCTCTCAGAATTTCTCCAAGATGAATAGGATTCATTGTAGTGGTCGTTGGTTATCATATATATAAAGGGGGATTCTAGTCATCTCAAACTTCCTATTTAGAGTTGTTATACAACTCCACTCCTTTCCATTCAGGGCCTAATATTCGTCGATCGCCTACTTCCTCCCAACAAATCGGAGAACGACAGCTCCTGCCATACGGGGCCTCAAAAGGAGCCATCTGGATACTCGAATGATAGTTATTGTTATAAGCAAACTCTGCCAGCGCTAACTGCTCATCCCAACCGTCTCTGAAATCTATGGCACAAGCTCTAAGCATGTCCTCCAGCGTTTGATTTGTTCTTTCTGTCTGCCCGTCTGTCTGGGGGTGATATGCAGTGCTAAAATTCAGTTTGGTACCCATAGCCTTTTGCAAGCTTTTCCAAAATTGTGAAACAAACCTAGTATCTCTGTCTGATAAGATCGATGCTGGGATGCCATGTAACCTTACAATTTCCCGAACGTATGTTTTGGCCAATAGTTCCATTGTAGTTTTTCCTTTTAGTGGTAAGAAGTGCGCCGACTTGGTCAACCGATTCACGATTACCCAAATTATTTCATTATGCCTTGAGGTTCTCGGAAACCCTGAAATAAAATCCATAGTGATATGTTTCCATTCCATTCGGGTATTGGTAACGGCTGCAGTAATCCCCTCGGCTTCCTATGATCAGCCTTCACCTGCTGACACGTAAAACAATGGCCGACAAATTCAGTAACATCATTTTTCATGCCGACCCACCAAAATCTGATTTTTAAATTCTGATACATCTTAGTACTCCCTGGATGAATAGTAGTATGATGTGCTTCCTTCAAAATTTCATCTTTGATTTCTCGAACATTTGGTACACAGAGTCTGCCTCGGAAATATAATATGCCACTAACAATTGAGAAGTCTGGTTTATTGTCCATTTTGTCGAAGATTTCTGCCAATGCTTTATCATCCCGCTGGTGGTCCTTTATTCTCTGTATTAATTCGGGCTGAACCTTGAAGCTTCCCAATAATACCTTTTTGCCAATAGACCATAAGTTAACATCCAAATCCTTGATTTCTTCAAGCAGTCTCCACTCAGAGGTCAAACAAGTCATCTGTGCTGATTTCCTGCTTAAGGCATCGGCTACAACATTCACCTTTCCTGGATGATAAAATATAGAGAAGTCATAGTCCTTTAGGAATTCCATCCATCTTCGTTGTCTCAAGTTCAACTCCTTTTGTGAAAACATGTACTTGAGGCTCTTATGATCGGTATATACCTCAAATTCTTTACCGTAAAGGTAGTGCCTCCAAATTTTTAATGCAAAGACTATAGCCGCTAACTCAAGGTCGTGCGCAGCATAATTTTGTTCATGGACCTTTAGCTATCTGGAAGCGTACGCAATCACTTTTTCGTGCTGCATGAGAACACACTCTAACCCTTGCAGCGACGCATCACAGTAAATAACAAATCCTCCACTCCCAGCGGGAAGGGTGAGTATTGGTGCCGATGTTAGTTTACCTTTCAATGTTCGAAAGCTATCTTCATAATTCTCATCCCAAGTAAACGGGACATCCTTCCTTGTGAGTCTGGTGAGTGGCCCAGCAATTGTAGAAAATCCTTGCACGAACCTTCGATAATAGCCCGCCAAGCCTAAGAAACTTCGAACTTCTGAAACATTTGCAGGTCGTTTCCAATTAATAACCGCTTCAATTTTTGTAGGGTCTACTGATAATCCTTCTCCTGAAATAATGTGGCCCAAAAAGGTGACTTGTCTTAGCCAAAAATCACACTTGCTTAGCTTGGCATAAAGCTGGTTGTCTCTCAACAGCTGCAAGGAGATACGCAGATGCTCTCCATGTTCTTGCCATTCCTTAGAGTAAATGAGGATATCGTCAATAAATACCACCACAAATTTATCCAAATAGGGTTGAAAAACTTGGTTCATCAGTGCCATAAATGCGGCTGGGGCATTGGTTAAACCGAAAGGCATGACTAAAAACTCGTAGTGACCGTACCGCGTCCGAAACGTCGTCTTGGAAATGTCTTTCCTCCCTCACTCTTAGTTGATGGTAGCCGGACCTGAGATCAATCTTGGAAAAGTATTTCGCACCTTGTAATTGGTCAAACAATTCATCAATGCGGGGGTAGAGGGTACTTGTTCTTAATAGTCACCTGATTTAACTGTCTATAATCAATGCACATTCTCAGGGTTCCATCCTTCTTCTTCACAAACAACACCAGTGCTCCCCATGGAGACACGCTGGTCGGATGAATCCCTTGTCTAATAACTCCACCAATTGATCCTTGAGTTCCTTCAGTTCCGCAGGAGCCATTCGATAAGGTGCCTTAGAAATCGGGGCTGTTCCCGGCATTAATTCAATAGTAAAATCGACCTCCCGAATTGGGGGTAACCCAGGTAAGTCATCCAAAAACACATTGGGAAATTCCCTAACAACAGGGATATCTTCTATTCTTGGTTTCTGTTTACCTTCTGTGATGAAAGCTATAAAGCCTTTGCACCCTCTCCTCAGTAGCTCACTTGCTTTGATGGCTGAGATAACCATTGACCTAACAGGTCTCCTTTTTCCCACCAAACTAACATGAGTAAGTCCCTCTAGGTTAAACCGAACTACTTTGTTAAAGCAATCTAAAATCGCTCGATACCTAGTAAGCCAATCCATTCCCAATATAACATCAAAGTCGTCCATATGTAACACTACCAAATCCGCCGGCATCTGGGCTTGTTCAATTTCTAGCATACAATTATAAAATATGGTTCTAGTATAAATGTATTCGACCGTGGGTGTTGACCCTACTAATGCATGAGTCAAAGTTGAGGGGGAGTTTCCTATCTTGGCAGCAAAAGTATGAGAAACAAAAGAGTGTGTGGAACCAGAATCAAATAAAGTACTAGCTTCATGATTGGAAATTAAAACCATACCCTCAACCACATTGTTGGCCGCTTCCGCATCCTGATGAGTCATAGCAAAGACTCTCCCATTTTGTTGTTGCCCTGCTTGTTTCCCCCCTTGATTGTTCCTGCCTTGATTGTAATGCTGTCCTTGGGGTGGATTCTGTTGATTTCCCCGGTGCTGGTATGTCTGATTCTGTTGATAGTGACGCTGGTTCTGTGGACACTCTTGTTGACGGTCCTGCTGATTTTGCCTAAATGGTTGTCCTTGTATATGGTTCTGGTTCCTTCCCTGCTTTCTAGGGCAGTCTATAACCTGGTGTCCCTCCTGCCCACAACCGTAACATCCACCCTTCCGTTTGGTCTGATTTCTCTCCCTAGCCTCCGGACAATCCTCTACCTTATGACCTCCTTTTCCACAACTAAAGCACACACCAGATCTCTTTCGACATTGATTTGTTTCATGGGATCCCTCACAGTGGTTGCAGACTGGTTTAGCTCTAGTTTTTTATTTCTTGTTGGAAAACTGGTGTTTATAATTATCTGATTTGCCTTCGGTGGACACTAGTTGGGTTTCTCTCTTTATATCATCAATTGCTTCTTCCGAAACAAAAGCTTTCTTTAAGGCCTCTGCATAAGTCTTTGGCTCATGTAGCTTCACGTCTTTCTTAATGTCTGGTCTAAGCCCATTAACAAATCGTTCCATCTTTTCTAGTTCCGTAGCCACTAATGTCTCTGCAAAATGTGACAGTTCAGTGAACTTGAGAGCATACTTGGCTACCGTAAGATTGCCTTGCACTAGGGTTTCAAACTCTCTCTTCTTTCGAGCCCTAATATGATCCGGTATAAACTTCTTTATGAATTCCCGATTGAAGAAAGTCCATGTGATCTCTATTTCTTGCTCATTAAATGACCTCTTAGCTACCTTCCACCATTCCTTTGCGTTGCCTTCTAATTTGAATGCTGCTAGTATGGCCTTCTGATGTTCCGTACATCCCATGACTTCGAAGATACCTTCCATATGCTCTGCCCATTTGTTTACATCCCAAGGGTTAGTAGTTTCTTCAAAGCACTTGGGGCGAAATTCGTTGAATCTCTTATATAGAGTATCCCTCTCATGATTCCTGCCCCCATTATTGTTGCCTTCGCCCGAGCCACCTCTGATATTGCTGTGTCCCTCGCCATTCTCACTTTGGTGGTGATGAATAGCGGAGATCTGCTCTTGGACCTGCACATACGCCTTCATAAAACTTTCAAACATTTGCCGAGCGTACTCCGACATTTCCATATTCTCACTGTTCTAATAAACATTGTTGTTCTCATTCTAGTTTCCAACAGCGTTATTCATTGTCTTAGTTCCAATGCAAAAAGAAAATTGTGAGCCAAAAGATCAATAACAACATATCTTTACTTTAGTCTCTACCGTTGACACCCCAACGTCCTCACCACGTGGCCTATGGGTTGCAAATTCTTTTAGTTGCCCAAAACCTTATGCACTGATACCACTTTGTCTCGACCCAAATTTCGGGGCCCTGTCGGATATCTAGATCGTGATAACTTGGCAACATATACCATACATATATCAAATAGTTCTAGCATGATGGTAGGCATTTAAATCAAACCATAATTAAATTATGGAAAGTCATAAACACAAATAATCTATGCATGAAAGTCCAAGGGATCCTACCCTAGAGGGGGGGTGAATAGGGTGAGCTACAACTAGTGACCAACTATGACCAATTTTAAATTCTTTAAATCAATTAGTCACATGTGATGATTAAACAAACAAAATGCGGAAGCTTAAACAAACACAATCACCACAATGCAATCACCACAACACAAGATTTATAGTGGTTCAGCCTCAATGCCTACATCCACTACCGGCTTGTGACTCAACACCCCACCGGATTTCCACTATTATGCTTTTCAAAAGGCTAAGCAATAACCTCTACAATATGCTTTCCAAGGATAAGCAATAACCTTACAATATTGTTTTTCTAGGCTAAACAACAACCTATACACAATGCTTTTAAATGGCTAAGCAATAACCTTACAAGTAAATGATTTCTCTCAAAGAAAGTGTCTTCACAAAACACTCTAAGAGATTATAATTTAGCTCAACAAATTTGCCTCTAAGATAGGCGGATATGAAAGTGAATAACAAACTCACACAAACACTAAGGATTACAAAGATGAATGCTTATGAGGTGTGTGTGTGAAAACTTCAATCAAGATTAAAATTAAGCTCAATCTATTTTATGCTTAAAGCAATTCAAAAGTCTAATGCTCATAAAAAGTGAAGTGTTATGCAAATCACATGTACAAAAATACTAACTTGTAAATGATTTATGAAAATCAAGATGACACAAGTTGTATGAAATTAATTATGTCTAAACATGTGATGCACATTCAATGTTGTTTTCAAAACCAAACTAATTTAACAAAGGTTTTAAATAGATTGAAAACAACAAAGAGTATTCAAACAAGTTAATGAATCATGACATAAAAGAAATCAAAGATTTTGGCAATGCATGATTAACAAAGTTTATAAAACAAACTTGTTTTGAAATCAAGGTGAAGAATCCTATGACTTAAATCAAAGATTAAGGAAGTAGAGGATTCAACACATCATAGTTTATATGCTAAAATCATTTACCAATAGTTTAACAAAGCATAAAACAATGATTAAGAAAAGCTAAGGCTTACTTGGTGATTTAACTTCATTAATCCAAGCTTTAGCTTTTGCTAATGACCCTCTTGGTCTATCTTAGTTCATCCCCTTTTTCTTCTCTTCAAACACCTCAAGAAGGCTTAAAAGCTCCAAAATGTTCAACCTTTTTCTCATGGGAATGAACTCATATTTATACTCAAAAAGTGAGTATCAGCGTGTCTTCGGTCGACCCCATAGACAGCTCGGTCGACCTGCCCTTCAACGGGCAAAAATATGACCGTTTGAAAAAATCTATAACGGTCACATTTTGGTCAAACTGTAGTGTCTTCGGTCGACCTACCACTGGCTCGGTCGACCGAAGACACTGCAGGTCAACCGGGACCAAAAATTCCCATTTTTGTATATTTTCAAAGATTTTCTTGCGGGGATTTTTTGGGCCATTAAATCAAGCATGGAAACATGATTTTAAATCATTCTAAGAGGTTTAAAAACATGAAATATAAAAAGCCTAAAATGATTAGAAAGTTTTAAAACCATAGGCTTGCTTGATATATAAAAATTCTTTTTCAAATTAAATTGCATCCAAGATGAAGACCAAAACATGCATGAAACATATGATTTACAAGATTTAAAACAATGCATGTGTAAATCAAGATTTCAAGAATTTTTTAAATCAATGCATGTGTGAAAATTCATGAGATGAATAAAATGATAATGATGCATCCATCAAATTGCAATATACAAAATTCCTAACAATCTCCCCCTTTGCAATTTGATGGCAACCTTTCTCAAAACTAATAATACTTCACACATTGTCTTCACAAGACTTGAAATCTTCTTTGGATGCTTCCTTCATTTAGCTTGGGCTTTAGCTCTTTCTTTATTCTCCTTGTTGCTTGTAGCTTGATCATTCTTCAAGCTTTCTTTTCATCTTCCTTCTTTTAGCTAAGCAACTTCTTTAGCTCCCAAGCATTCTTCATTTGATTTCTCCCCTTTTGACCATGCACTCTCCTTTTGGCAAGATGTGCATTCTCTCCACCTTTAGGTAGCTTGAACACTTTGTCCCCCTTAATTCTTTCTCCCCCTTTGCTATTAAGCTTGAGAACTTTCTCCCCCTTTGCCATTAAATTGCAAAGGTATCAATTGAAGAGGGGTACCTACACACATGAAACAAGGAAAATACCTTTTAGTAGCACATGTTAACAGGTCATCATGCATGGGTAATAAGCTATAAGTGTATCAAGAGCCAATATAAGGGTGAATTTGATCAAAACTAATACTTCCTATGAAGATTTACTCCCCCTCAATCCATACTCTTCTTTTGTCAAACTTTTGACAAGGATTTAACTAATAGGCACAAGAAGAAGATGGTTTAACCAATTGAGTGCCGGGTTAACTTCAAGTGAAGGATTAGATTCAATTGATAAGAATATTTGACTATAAAGCTCAATATGATCAAATTACCAAAGTAAAGGGCAAGCTCATTGGGATATACTAAACATAGCATCAATCAATATAACTATGAAAATCATATGCTATGAATATTTTTGAAATCATTTCATCCAATCATAAAAAAAGACTATCATGTGCAAGATGAGTGAAATGAAGTTCAATCATGAAGCCTACCTCAACCATTAACCAACCAAGATTATGAACACATAAACATGGTGGTCATGTGATTTACCTATAAGTGCAAGAGAGGTGGCAATCATGAAGATTATGATGCTATTAATGGAATGTGACATGGAACAAAAGACATATGACTATCAAGATCAATCCAATGTACACAAGGTCTATCACAAACTCAAGATATGATATCAATTGGAAATGATACTAAATGAAAATGATACCAATTGATTACCAATTGAACATGAAACGTGATTAAGGGCAAGCATGTGACAAACACAAAATTCCAACAAGCACCATAAAATGATTATTCATCACTTTTAATGATTTGACTAATGAGCATAGTGATGAACAAGAGAAATTGCATAAAAAAGATATAACTTAGTAGAACATGCAATTTTCACAGTGTCAAATCATATGAATTCAATATCTAAGAAATCCATCAAACAATAGATATAACTATGAAATACAAGGAATGAATTTCAAAGATGTTCATATGATCAAGAACACTACTACGAAGCTGAAACATGTTTAATGAATGATACCAATAAGAAAATTACACATGAACCAAACATCATAACCATCCAACAAATAATAACTAGAAAGCATAAATGATGGATTTTTGAGTTCTAGTATGGTTTTTACAAATGTAAATAAGATCACAACCATACAAGAAACTAATAGACATTTGCATATAAAAAGAATGAAACTAAAAGATGCAAATTGCCTATAACAACATTCATTTCCATATTTAAAAAGACATAATCAAATGCATATGGAAATGAGAACACGGAACATGTTTTCATAAATATAACTAATGATGATTTAAAACATTTCCATTCATCATACTATCTTCAAATCATTTAAATAAACAAAATCCAACAATGAGCATAAAGAGAATGAATTGAAGATAACACATTATCAATCATCAATTTGTATTCTAAACAATATAACTACAAAGATTCATACAAATTGATTTAAAAACTATTCAACTTGCATTTTAAATGATATAACACATACAAGTTGGTTTTTCAAAAACAATAATTTTCCATATGAAAATATAACTTAGAGATCTATGGAAAATCCAAATTGTTTCAAATCATTTGTTTTTCAAAACACATCTTACTAAGACATCCAAACAAATGATTTTACAATATCAATCGATTATGAAAAATCTAGCTATAAAAGCTTTTGAAATCATAATCAATTGAACATGTAGAAATGCAATACAAATGGTATAACTTAATGAGATCAAAAAGCAAATCTAACATGATGAAAATATAATCAAAAGATTTTGAAAACCAGGATGTTTAACTAGTATGGTACATGAAGACAAAATCAATTGATCATAAGTAAACGATGCATTTAAAGTAATGTAACTAAGAAATAACAAAATGCAAATGCAACATGACCAACAAAAAGATTTACCTATAAAGGATAGGTTGGTCAATGAGGTCCAAGGCCTTAAGGTTTGACTAAGTAAATAACTTTTGGAATCCACCTAAGGTCTTGGGAGGGTTGGTCTTTGAGGTCTATCTTAAATGTCTCACCAACTATGGGAGATTTGATTTGATAAATTTTTAACTTAGACTTATCACCTTGATATTTAGATTTGACTAAATTTAGCTTAGATTGGTGATTAGTCTTTTGGGGTTGGTGAGTTTTCTTCTTAGGGGATGAATTCATTTTTCTTTTCTTCTTATCTCCTCCCTTAATTTGACTTTTGAATTTTAAATTTAACTTTGCAACTTTATTCAAAAGTTCTTTCATTTGAGATATGGGAGGTCGGTTGAGAAGCTTTTTTATTGATAGATTCTTTTAAAGTTGGTTTAACCTGTTTAAGCTTTTTAGAATCTATCTTGTGAGACTCCTTTTTAATTGGTTTGACTTGTTTAGTCTTCTTGGAGTCTTCTTTGATTTTTAGTGTCTTATCCATCATAGAGATTGATTTTACTTTCTTTGGTTCAAAAATGGATTTAGACACATTGCTTCTCCTTTGTTTACACTCAAACCTAAAAAGTCCTTCAATGCCACAATAATTACATTTAGTCAATGGCAAGGAAGTGTGAGTGCTAGAGAAAGAGGACTCACCTTTCATAAATGTGTTGGTGATTAAAGGATCATGAGAAATATTCCTATTAAATCTAAGACCCGTCCTATCTCCTTTTGATTTACCCAATTTAAATAACTTTTCAAATTTTTCTTCACTATGGGTAAATTTGCACTCATATTTATGTTTGTAGGTTTCAAGTTGAGTGACTTGGTTTTTAAGGGTAGAATTCTCAAGTTTAACTTTTGTTAGTTCTTGTTCAATTCCCTTAAATTTATTTAGCTCTTCATGGGCAAGTTTTAATTCAAATTTAATTTCATTAATAACAGATCTAATGTGGAATATGATAATGTGAATGCGAATGATTTAACCATGTCTGCAAGCCCTAACCCTTCCCTTAACCTTCGTTCCCTTCCTCCCCAAATCCTCTCCAACACCTCTGAAGCCGAACCCCATCAAGCCGAAGCCTCATTCCCTTTTCTTTCTTCAGATTTTCCCCCCCTACCCAGCTCCCAGCCTATCGCAGCTCTGGTTCGACCAACAACCACCACGGCAGTCCCCTCGCCAGAGTTCCTCCTACCAAAATTGCCCCAGCCAACCCATCCTGCTCAGTCCCTTAGCTCCTCAACTTCGGGCTTAAGGTCTCAAACCTTGTCTCAGCTCTCAACAGCTATTTCAGACCGTCCCCCTTCTCAGGTTTGGGATGAAGCTCAGCTAGCTACTCTGCATAACCACTTGGCGGGTCTCCTCAGTTCAGCTTTAGGTAAATCCCTACCTCTTCCTCCTCTGAAACCCCCAGACCCTCCTCCTATATCACCCTGCTCTCCCACAGAACAATTGTGAGACCCCACCCCTGGTGGGCCCTCAATGTGAATTTGAATACTATATATTAGCCTAAGTATTTTAAGTATATTAATTATGGGACTTAGTGAGGGTAGTTATGTATTTTCCTAGGGTTAGTCTAGTAGTGTAATTAGTAGAGTCAATAGGGTGTCTCTTGTTATTTTTAGAATTAGGGAGTTTGTTAGAGGCCCTAGCTAGAGTTTTGTATTTACCATAGGGGGTTTGCACCAAAGAATCTTCTAGAAGATCACCTAAAGACCCAGATACCCTTTACCCTAACCCTAATCCTATTTTAACCCTAAGGGCAATTTTGTCCCTAACCCAAAAACCCAACCTATATAAACAAAACCCTCCCCCTGCCCTAACAACTACTGTTCATCTCCTTTTCTCTCAAGTTCCAATCTTTTCTCTCTTCCTCTTCCCCAATTTCCTCCAACGAACCCTCATCTCCCCCTCCAATCTCTCTTTTCTCTTCCTCACCCCAGAAATCCCTTAACAGAAGGCCGGCTGAGATCGACCTGCACCATAAGAGCTACTGTCGAGACCCTGCCTTTTGGTTTCCCTGTGGTTTTCTTTCTTTTCCTTCTACCTTCAATCGATCAAGGCAAGTGCACTATGCTGGTAGTCTAGATTGCATGTTTTCCTTTCTTTGATTTGCAGTAGAATTCCAATTCGTGATATATTTGTTTAGATCGATCCTTGAGCATGTTTGTTTGGTTCCTTTGGCCATTGATGGATGGGATTACCTCATTTGGATGATCAATGGCCGGTTGATGATGGGTGGATGATGTAGGAATGATTTATTTTGCTTCTGTAATGGTCTATGGAGAAACCCAGGAGAATTGGGTTGCAGTGATGGGTTTTTCGGAGATGGAATGACGAGAACCCACCTCGTTGTGTTGTGATCGGAATCGAAGTAGGACCACCCTTGGTAGATCAGGACCCTACGTTTATGTGAGGGGGCTTGTGCGACCATGGATGGCTACTTGATCTGGATTTTGATCAGAGGTGGACCACCATTCCTGTGCTTAATGAAGAGAAGTTGTGTCCTGTCGCAGAACTGGGTTCTGTAACAGAACACAACACTGATAGGAGAGATGGGCAGAGTCCAGCGATGGCCGAGCTCCGCACCTGCAGAGCCCAGCGGTTGCCGAGCTCAGCGTTAGCGCAGCTCAGCAACTGCCGAGCTCAATGCTGGCTGAACTCAGCGATGGCTGGATTCAACAGTAGCCGAACTTAGGGTTCTGCCGAGCATAGTGGTTAGGATGAGATTGCGTTAGCCGAGCTAAGTGTCTAGGCCGAGCTCAGTGCTCAAAGCCGAGTTCAGTGTTACGGCCGAACTCAGCGTTATGGCCGAACTCAGTGTTACTGAGCTCAGCGCCAGACCGGGTTCTGTGCCAGACCGGACTTCGAGCTTAGCCGAACTCAGTGCTTAACCAAGCTAAGCTTGACCAATCTCAATGCCTAGCCGAACTCAATGCATTTTTCTGAACTTAGTTGGGTGGCCGAACTGAGCTAGGCCTTTGCCGAGCTGAGTTGGGTGGCCGAACTGAGTATTCAATTGAGCTCCATTGCTTAGCCGAACTCCGAGATGGATTTACAAAAGGTGGGATTTCAACAAAGGAGACTGGAACCTGGGACATTCCCTTTAGCCAGAATTCTTAGTGTGCACGGCCAACTACCCAGGCCAGGGAGTTAGCCGAACTCACAGGAAGTTCTGGACAAACAGGCTTTGCCTGTAGGGTGTTTTTCCTTCTCTGGTCCCAGTGTGCCGAGCTGACCACCCAGGCCAGGAGGTCGGCTGAGCACACTGTGTACAGTGACACTTCCCAGATTCTAATTTCTATTGTTGCAATCATATGTAGGACCCATTGACCATTCAAATAGACTTCCATCACTGTGCCAGCCACGAGTCAATGGTACGGCTCAACCTTGACTCGTGGGGTCCACTAACTAAAGTCCAGGTTATGTAATCTTAGATGATTCGACCTTTATACGTTACCAAATGATGCACACAACTTCTAAGCACCAAACACAATATTCCTTAGCATCTATGGTTTCACTTAAAGATCGAATTACCTGAGATGGACCTGTATCCGAAAGTGGACCATGTACCTAGGTTGGACTGTTGCTATCTCCCTATGATTCGTATACTTGGAGATTCATCTCCCTCATACTATGACTATCACTCTATTGTCCTTATTATTGCTCATACCTGTTAATTAAATGGAAAATGGAGGACCTAAACCTAGGAATACGTAGAGGTGACCCGGTAATCTGATTTGGTGGATCATTGACCCGTGTCTGTGGCTAGGCGGGCCCTTTTTATGGCCTAAGTTGGATGTGAATTACCCTAGAATGGAGAGGTTAGATTGTATGGGCTTGTGACCCATTAAGGTTGTAAATGGATCATATGTCATTGAATATGGACTTTGTATCTCATATGGACTGTTATAGATCAGGCCATGTATTTGGTGGGCCTTGGTATGGATCCAATAATGGAATTGGACTTGGACTATGATCCACAGTTTATATTGAGTACTTGGACCTCTTAGGGACTTTGGTTAGGACCTTGTTCACGCAAGGTAAAGCCTAGACAGACACAGACCTTTATTGTTTCCGAGTCGGCGTAGACATTCACTGAGTTGATTTAAGCTCAGCCAGTTGGACTGATCATCACTGGTAGGAGCTATTGAGATTTGTGTGTGGCTATCATGATGAGCACTGTTGGGACGGACGGTGTGATGCCGGTTCCGGTCGTTGTGGATGATGTTGATGATGTTTTGCGGGGTTAGTAATCCCTAGCATTAGCTTAGGATCCCTACCGCGACTGTGTTCAGTATGGGAGGGCCGCGGCATAATATCCCGCGGTGACCAGCTTATGTGGATGTGCCATATTGTGTAGGTTTATTACTGTTATACTTATTATGATTCTACATTGTTATCTTGCACGACTGCATAGCATATGTACCTTTGTTACTCTCTTAACTTTATACACGTCTCTACTCATTTGATGCATACATTCTATATTATCTGCATATTGTGACTTGCCAGATCTTTAGATCTGACCCACTCTTGGTGCTTAGGTCTTGACCCCGAGTTCGAGGGCGATGCGTTCGCACTCGTTGAGGTGCCCGTAGTAGGCGACTACGGATGGGGGCCGGCCGACCATGAGGTCGAGCCGGAAGGTGGAGAGCCGACACCAGCTGCAGGGGTTTGAGTGTTCTTTTGTTTAGGGTTTTGAGAGATTTTTGTTGTGAGTTGGGTAGTAATGAAAAATATGTAATTAAACTTTGATTTGTTATCTCTATACATTTATGCTGGACTTCAGCCCATCTACATTTGACATATATACGATGATACCTTATACTTCCGCTATCTCTGATATTGCTTCCGCTATACTATCATGCTTCCGCAATTAACCATTGTTATTATGTTGATGAAAAAGTTTTAAATTGGACCTCACTGCGGACCTACGATCTTGGAAGTTCTCGGATTTTCCGGGAAGTAGCGCGCCAATTTCGGTACTTTGACGATTTTCTCGGTATCCGGAATTGGGGCGTTACAACAATTAGCTCCTCTCCTGAACTCTGTCTCCAACCAAATCCTGGTCCAGCAATCTAAGCCCCCACCTAGTTCCTGGTTAGACCTTTTCCCTGATTCAAAGCCGATAGCCCCCTCAGACTTCCCATCCTCCTCTCTAATCGATGGTCAGATAGTCATGAAAATTCCTTCTTCCATGATTGAGCCAAGCAAAAACTCCTTCTCAAATGCAGCTATAGGCAAATTCATTGGAAGAATACCGACTGTGGAATGGCTGACCTCCCAAGCCAACTCTCATTGGAACCTCTCTAAACCATGTTTGATCTCCCTTACAGATAAAGGCCACTTTATCTTCAGATTTAGCTCTAAGGAAGACCGGGACCTGGTTCTGTCTCAATCACCCCACAGCCTGCAGAATAGAAAACTCCTTCTTCTCCCCTGGTCCCCTGGTCAAGGCTCTGTAGAATGGCCAAATCTCCACCCAGTCTGGATCCGTATCTATGGCATCCCTTACCACTGTTGGAGTTCAAATATCCTTCTCTCCTTAGCAAGTTCCATAGGCACTCCCTTGAAACTGGATGACATCACAGCCTCCCAAAAAATTCTCACTTTTGCTAGAATCCTGGTTAACATTGATCTCTCCAGACCTAAACCTACAGAAATCAAGGCGGATTTAGCTGGAGAAGAGGAAGTCCTTCTCTCTGTCTCCTACGAAAATCTGCCATGCTCCCTCTGCCTTCTCCATGGACACTCAGAAACCTACTGCAAAAACCGTCCCCAGATCCTCAATTAAACAGAGTCACAACAGCCAAGGAATTCTGGGCAAGTCTCCAACTCTGGAGCCAGGTTCCCAAGACCATCCTATTCATATCTCTGCATCCCCCATTGAGTCTGAGTCAGTTCCAGCCTCAAACCAAGTGGCCTCTCTTGACCATTCTATTCCAGGAAGCTCCTTGGACCAACAAAAGGACCCTGTTTCTCTCCCCCCCCCTCTCCCTCCCCCTGGCTCCCCTAGTCCCTCCACCTCTTCCGATCATCATCTTCAGTCAAACTCCAGACTTGATCAGCTACCCAAGGAGATTTTCTTGGAAGTTCTAGATAAAATTCCTGCTCCTACCCTAGATTCCACAAACCCCTTTGACATTCTGGAAAAAATGCTCCTTCATAGAGCCAACTGATGCAGTCCCCTTCCCTCCCCTTCCCCCCTCTCCCTCTCATACCCTGTCTTCCTCTGACCCCCCAAATTCCCCCCCTCCTGCTGAAATATCCTTAGAGGCAAATCTCACCACTCCCTCTAACAGAAAAAAAACCAAAATAAAAAATAAAAAGGCCTCCTCCTCCCGCCCTTTGACCAGAAGCTCAAATGGACCTCCCTCTCTCCCCTCAACTTCCAAATGATCAAAATCCTCTATTGGAACTGTAGGGGTATTGCAAATTCCCCTTCCCTAAGGGCTCTCCATCATCTCATTTCTTCTCACTCACCTGATATTATTTTTCTCTCGGAACCAAAGACCCTTTCTCCCCCTCCCTCCTTGAGGTCAATCTTCGGCTTTGATGGCTTCTTCTCTAACCTCAATCAATCAGCTGCTTCCATTTGGTGTTTTTCAAAACAAATTCTGCTTTCCAATTTTCTCTATTGGATTTCTCCAGCCAATTCTTAACCCTGTCTTTCACTAACCCTGCCAATGCTACCCAAAGCCTCATCACTGGAATATATGCCTCCACAAACTATATCCGCAGAAGAGAGCTTTGGGATTACCTAACTTCTCAAGCTTCTTCAAACATCCCTTGGTGTGTGCTGGGAGACTTCAACTCCATCATCTTTGCCTCCGAAAAATTTAGTCTCAGACCTTCTCGCTTAAACACTGACTTCCAACAGATGCTGCTAGCCTCTGGTCTGCAAGATATGGGCTATTCTGGAAACAAATTCACTTGGTCTAACAACCGCAGAGGCACCAGCTATGTTGCAGCAAGACTAGACAGAGCCCTATGCAACCACCAATGGACTGCCATCTCGTCTGACCCTCTGCTGTCCCACTTGCCAAAGGTCTCTTCTGATCATTGCCCCCTGCTTCTCTCTCACAGTCAGAGTCCCTCTCCTTCAAATGCTCCTTTCAAATTTGAAGCTATGTGGACGCTCCACCCGGAATTCAATAGTCTTGTTGCGGAAAACTGGAAGCCAGACATTGAGGGCCATCCCCAATACGTGCTAGCTCAAAATCTGAAAGCAATGAAGCAGGTCTTCAAAGTGTGGAACAAGACTATCTTCGGAGAAATCAGACTCAAGACTCAAGAAGCGGAAAGGAATGTGCTGGAAATCCAAGCAAGGCTGGATGCTGGTCCAACTGACTCTCTCCACCAGGCTCTTTCGGAGGCCAAGGCCTCTCTTCACAATTGGCTCCAAATAACAGATCTCCATTGGCGCCAAAAATCAAAAGTGAGATGGCTGAAAGATGGAGATAGAAACACAACTTTTTTCCATGCCTATGCAAAATCTCGAGGGGCTGTTAACCGAATTGACAAAATCCAATCCAATGGTAATTGGATTGAGGACCCAAACCAAATCCAGCAGTTGGCAGTCAGTCACTTCTCAGGCCTGGCACAGTCAGTTCACCCTGATCCTGGAGAGAGCCTTTTTGAATTAGAGAGTAACAAAGTCTCCTCTGTCATGAACCTTCACCTGACAAGAACTCCGGATGAAGAAGAAATTAAGAGGGCTGTTTTTGATTTGAAGGTGGACAGCTCCCTGGGCCAGATGGTTTCCCTGGTTCCTTCTTCACTGCCACCTGGCTGATTACTGGAGGGACAATTATTAGAGCAGTGAAACACTTTTTCTCCTCTGGTAATTTGTACAAAGCTTCCAATGCTTACTTTCTGGCTTTGATTCCTAAATCAACTTCGCCAGTTTCTTTCACTGATTATAGGCCAATTAGTCTTCTTAACTTCTCCTACAAAATCATTTCCAAAATCTTAGCTTCCAGACTGTCTCTCATCCTCCCCTCTCTAATCTCTCCAAACCAAGCAGCTTTTGTTAAAGGGAGATCAATCCATCAACACATTGCCTTAGCTCATGAGCTGTTCCAATTCCTCCGCTTGAAGACTAGGGGTGGGTCTCTTTGTATGCAGCTAGATATATCTAAAGCTTTTGACAAGTTAAGCTGGGCCTTCCTCTTTAAAGCTCTGGCCTTCTTTGGGTTCTCAAATAGCTGGATTAACCTTGTTAAAGCCTGTGTCTGTTCTGGAAAAGGCTCTGTCCTAATAAATAGAGTGCCTTATGGGTTTTTTGACTCCAATTGTGGTCTCAGACAAGGGGACCCCCTGTCCCCTTACCTCTTTATCTTAGCAGAGGAAATTCTCAGCCTTAACATTCAGAAACTGATTTCCTCTAGGCTGGTTCTCCCTCTTTCCTCAGTGCCAAAGACCCCCTGCCATCTCTTCTATGCTGATGACATACTGCTCTTCTTGAAAGGTAACAAGAAAGGTCTGATGGCTCTCAAACAACTCCTAGAAAAGTATCAATCCAGCTCGGGGGCAACACATCAATGTGGCAAAAAGTAAACTTTTCTTAGGCAAGTGTAGCCTGTTGACAAAAAGACAGATCCTGTCCATCACCAACCTTCAGGATCATCCTCTATCCTCTTCTTACCTCGGAGCTCCCCTGATAATTGGAACGCCGAAAAAACATCACCTGCACTCTCTGGTGGATAGGTTCCTCTCCAAGCTAGTCGGGTGGAAATCCAGGCTACTCTCCTTTGCTGGTCGAACTATCCTGATCAGGCATGTGCTAGGCAGTTTACCCACTCACATTGCAATGGTCTTCCCACTCCCTAAGTCAGTCACAAACCACTTAGAAAGTATAATGAGGAATTTCTTATGGTCGGGAGCTGCTTCTAGATCCAAGAGGAGTCAGATTCGCTGGGATTTGGTGTGTCTTCCCACCCTTGAGGGAGGTCTTGGTATCAGGCGAATACAAGATCACAACGGAGCTTCTTTTGTCAAGCTAGCATGGACAGCTGCTACGTCAGCTTCTCTTTGGGCTGACTGGATGAAAGGGAGGTACTTCCCCAAGGCAACCTTATGGAGCTCTTCCACAACCAAAATTGGTTCCTGCGTCTGGCGGAAAATCAGGAAGGCAGCTCACATCATTCAAGAAGGCAGTAAATGGATTATTGGGAATGGCAATTTGGCAGATGCTTGGTTTGACTCTTGGTCTTCAGAGTCAAGCCTGGCAGATCAGTTTCCCTCCTTCTCCTTTCCCCCTCACCAGACAGTCAGCTCCCTCTGGGATGGCTCAGCCTGGACCTTGCCATCAGGCCTTCAAATAGAGGTGGAAGATGCTTTAAGGAGTGCCGTCCAGTCTATCTCTATAGACCCCGCAAAAGCTGATTCCATCTATTGGAAAAGCCACCCAGGGAAAGAATTATCTCTCAAAGAGGCTTGGCAGTTAATTAGGCACTCTCAGCCCCGCAAAATTTGGGCTCCCCTGGTTTGGAACCACCTCATTAGACCGAGAGTGTCCTTCTTCGCCTGGCGCCTGATGCATTGCAAGACTCCTACAATCGACCGGGCTCAAGCCACTGGAATCAGTCTAGCCTCCAGGTGTTGTCTCTGCAACCAGAATGTTGAAACAGTGCTGCACCTCTTCTTCCTCTGCCCCTTTGCCTCTGGCCAATGGAGATGGATTCTTCAAGCAGCAGGAGTAAATAGTGCAGTTCCTTGTTCACCTTCAGCTATTTGGCAGAGACTTTCAGCTAGCTGTGACAAGATAGCAAGACTAGGAGTCTCCTCCATCTTCTTCTCTACTACTTATGTTATTTGGAAATGCAGAAATGACCAAATTCACAGAAATTTAAGAGCCTCTCAGACGAAGGTCAAGATCCTACTGAAAGAGCTTCTCTCATCCTCTCTCAGTTCTATCAACAGACCTTTTTCTGGTAGGACTCTTCAGCTGTTTATACATTTTTTGTCTAACCACAACCTCTGACTATTGTACATCTCCTAGCCTCTCTCTTCCTCCTCTTGGGGTTTTCTGTGCCTGCTATGTGGATCTGTTTATTTGCTCAGAGGACAGTTTCTTACACGCTCAGGGGTCTTCCTATGCTTAAGTCTACCGCTGGAGGCGCCCCTTTCTGCTTCAGCCATTGGTTCCTCAGTTTGGCCCGGGTAAAACTTGAGCTCCTGGGTCCCGAGCTCTTTCTGCTAATTCAGGAAAATCAGCTAGGATGGTCGAGACAGAGTTCTGTGTCTAGCTCCTTTTTATTTCTGATTAGTTGGATGCTGGTTAATCTTCCTGATAAATGCTCGGAGCTTGTCCACCCAATCTAGAAGACACCCTTCTCAGCTGATCGTGCTCCTCTTGCTGCCTGTTATTCTGTTGCTAGAACCTTTTCAGCGAGCTCAGCATGCTGCTAGTTTCAAGCTGTTCTTTCCAGGGTGCAGTTCAGTCCCTACTGTTTGGCGAGCTTATTCTCTGTTTTGAAGTTCCAATGTAATTCTTTGAGTTGGTTGGGTTTATGGGTTGTTTCTGTCTCTGTGCAGTCTTTTGTAATTTTGGGGGCTTCTTGCCCTTTTCTCTTCTTATCAATACAAATTAACCTTTAGCAAAAAAAAAAAATAACATTGGATCCAAGTTCTAGAGTGTTTATCTTAATCTGAGCATTAGATAAATTTTTCTTAGAGATATTCAACTTGGATTCTAGGTTGTTAATGTTTTCATCTTGCCTTTTTAATTGATCTCTTAGTTTTGAATTTTCCTTATTAAGATTATCATAATCTATCTTTGATTCTCTTATGTCATCTTTAATATTAGATAGATTATGTAAAGATATCATGAACTTAGATTCTACATAATTTATTAATTCTTCTTTCTCTCTAAGTTCATCTTTTGAAGAGACTAATTCTTTGTTTAGTCTTTTAGATTCTTCTTTTAATCTTCTATTCTTCTTAAAAACCTTTAAGGATAATGTGCACAAATCCTCATAAGCTTGTTCAATGTCATTATCATTTTCATCATTTTCTTCATCTTTTAATTCAAATTGAGATTATTTAAATTCAATGTTTGAATCTCCAATAGAAGGAAGAATGAGGGGTCTAGAAGAATCTACCAAAGAATCTACAAAGTCTAAACTAGTGGAATCCATTCTTATGATTTTCATGAAAGCACAACACTAGGGTTTTAACTCTAGGTTTTTACACCTAATCAAGAGTTCCAAACACTTGATCCTAAAAATAGAGTACCTTGCTCTGATACCAATTGAAAGTCCAAGGGATCCTACCCTAGAGGGGGGGTGAATAGGGTGAGCTACAACTAGTGACCAACTATGACCAATTTTAAATTCTTTAAATCAATTAGTCACATGTGATGATTAAACAAACAAAATGCGGAAACTTAAACAAACACAATCACCACAATGCAATCACCACAACACAAGATTTATAGTGGTTCGGCCTCAATGCCTACATCCACTACCGGCTTGTGACTCAACACCCCACCGGATTTCCGCTATTATGCTTTTCAAAAGGCTAAGCAATAACCTCTACAATATGCTTTCCAACGATAAGCAATAAGCTTACAATGTTGTTTTTTTAGGCTAAACAACAACCTATACACAATGGTTTTAAATGGCTAAGCAATAACCTTACAAGTAAATGACTTCTCTCAAAGAAAGTGTCTTCACAAAACACTCTAAGAGATTACAATTTAGCTCAACAAATTTGCCTCTAAGATAGGCGGATATGAAAGTGAATAACAAACTCACACAAACACTAAGGATTACAAAGATGAATGCTTATGAGGTGTGTGTGTGAAAACTTCAATCAAGATTAAAATTAAGCTCAATCTATTTTATGCTTAAAGCAATTCAAAAGTTTAATGCTCATAAAAAGATTTGATTGAAGTGTTATGCAAATCACATGTACAAAAATACTAACTTGTAAATGATTTATGAAAATCAAGATGACACAAGTTGTATGAAATTAATTATGTCTAAACATGTGATGCACATTCAATGTTGTTTTCAAAACCAAACTAATTTAACAAAGGTTTTAAATAGATTGAAAACAACAAAGAGTATTCAAACAAGTTAATGAATCATGACATAAAAGAAATCAAAGATTTTGGCAATGCATGATTAACAAAGTTTATAAAACAAACTTGTTTTGAAATCAAGGTGAAGAATCCTATGACTTAAATCAAAGATTAAGGAAGTAGAGGATTCAACACATCATAGTTTATATGCTAAAATCATTTACCAATAGTTTAACAAAGCATAAAACAATGATTAAGAAAAGCTAAGGCTTACTTGGTGATTTAACTTCATTAATCCAAGCTTTAGCTTTTGCTAATGACCCTCTTGGTCTCTCTTAGTTCATCCCCTTTTTCTTCTCTTCAAACACCTCAAGAAGGCTTAGAAGCTCCAAAATGTTCAACCTTTTTCTCATGGGAATGAACTCATATTTATACTCAAAAAGTGAGTATCAGCGTGTCTTCGATCGACCCCATAGACAGCTCGGTCGACCTGCCCTTCAACGGGCAAAAATATGACCGTTTGAAAAAATCTATAACGGTCACATTTTGGTCAAACTGTAGTGTCTTCGGTCGACCTACCACTGGCTCGGTCGACCGAAGACACTGCAGGTCAACCGGGACCAAAAATTCCCATTTTTGCATATTTTCAAAGATTTTCTTGTGGGGATTTTTTGGGCCATTAAATCAAGCATGGAAACATGATTTTAAATAATTCTAAGAGGTTTAAAAACATGAAATATAAAAAGCCTAAAATGATTAAAAAGTTTTAAAACCATAGGCTTGCTTGATATATAAAAATTCTTTTTCAAATTAAATTGCATCCAAGATGAAGACCAAAACAAGCATGAAACATATGATTTACAAGATTTAAAACAACGCATGTGTAAATCAAGATTTCAAGAATTTCTAAATCAATGCATGTGTGAAAATTCATGAGATGAATAAAATGATAATGATGCATCCATCAAATTGCAATATACAAAATTCCTAACAATGCATACTAAAAATCCTTACTCCCTGACTGAGTCAATAATGTATTAAAAATATTGAATAAGTTCCCTAAAAAAAAGTTAATCTCTCTAACAATTATTTAAATGTTCCTCGTTCTCTCCCTTCAGCCACGCATGCCAAAATCTACGTGCTGAACGCCGTCCTGTTCTAACCCACCCGCAATAAGATTACCTGAAGGGAGCAACACAACATCAGTACTACTGGTGAATGAATATTCCTAATTACACAAGTCACCTATAATATAACTTCACATAATTTAACAAATCTGAATCAATAATAAAATATTATTAAAAATTCTTTCACATACAAATCCGTGCCCATGCACATTACCACGCCTCTAAGGCCTTGTCGTATACATGTATACCGGTCACAATGACCCTGTCTCATCAGACACGTCAACTAAGGACCAGTCATCATAATGGCCACTCACGTCCATTAAGGACCAGCCGTTATAACGACCACCATGGCCCGAAGCCATCAATCATCCAGACACACGTCCAACATCCCAAATCTGGGACCCAGTGCACAATATCTCATAATCACATAGCAACTAGAACTCATTATTGATAACATACACAAACAGTAGTGTGGACCCAGCCCCATAAAAGTCCTTATCAGATTAGTGCCCTGCTTTTGATCATAACAGTTAAGAAATAATATAGGAGTGGCCCACCTTCATTAGATATTACACACGTAACAGAACCATACAAATATTCCCAAACAGTCCACACAATCTATTATAAAATAAATAAACCCTTAATTAATCTAAGTGGGGAATTTATAGTGCAGTTGCATACACAGTCCAGGGCTGTCTCAGATTATTGACTCCTCGCAAACCTCAGCTACATACGTAGAACAAGCAATCCACGCATAAAACATCTTGGCATAAGGTACAGTGGGTCCCACTGATCTGATGCATGATCAGGCATTCTCCTTAGGGTCGCCCATAACCCCACATGAATACATATGGTTTAGATTTACCATTTATTAATCCTTCTGGGTCCCACAGTCTTCACAACATAAAGGAAATCCATTAACAATACTCACGTCAGTCATACTTGAGGCAACTGGATGGTGGGCCAGTCGGGGTCCACTCCACGTGGGTCCACCTCCATTAGGGTCGCCCCTGGGCCCCCTACTAGATGTGTGGTCTTGATCATTGATCAGGTCAATCGATGGGTGGGGTCCCACAACTACAAACGACCAATACTCTGTTTTATTGGTCATTCACGATTTTGAAATTTCAGGTACATAGATGGTGGCCGAAACGGGGTCCACCTCACATGGTTCCAAGTCCATCTTGTTCGACCAAGGGTCTGCCTCCCATCCTATGATCCAGATCATCCATATAATGGGCCAGGGGGTCCCATAACTCTATCGTCAATTCGTACCATTGACGCCAGTCTCTGTTTCAGCAGATTTGCAAGCCTATTCAATGGATGTTCAGGGATTTTTATTCCAGATTATTTGTATCATACAAACAGAGCCATTCCTACACAATTACTTGGCTCCAAAACAGATTTCAAATCTATTCCATGGTTACATACAATCACCATGTACTTATCAATACAGGATAATTGAATCATACTTCAATATCGATCATCTTGATTGAACCATCTAAATATTAGGAAGATCCACTCACCTTTGATAAACGATCGTCGCCTTTGCAATATGTGAATGCGAATAGGACATCAGTAGCCTTCCTCTCCTTCCCCTAAATTGCAACCCACAAGACTTTTCTCTCAGAATTTCTCCAAGGAAGATGAATAGGATACCATTGTAGTGGTCGTTGGTTATCATATATATAAAGGGGAATTCTAGTCATCTCAAACTTCCTATTTAGAGTCGTTATACAACTCCACTCCTTTCCAACCCCAATCACGTGGAGTACTACCAAGTTAATAATAAGCATTACTTCTAATTCCATAATAAGAACTTAACTAAGATACTACCTGGGCCAGACTAATCCTGGGCCCAGGTGTAAGATCCCGACCCCCGATTCTTTTGTTTAGTATGGTTTTAATCATGGTTTAGCTTTTAAACGAGATTTGAGTTGGTTTGACCTTGTTTTTGAGTTTGACTAGATTTTTCCTTAGTCTTTGAGATTTTGTAGACCGTTGACTTTGGTTTGACCCAGTCCATATGATTTGTATTTTTATGAGAAATTACTTTTCATTTCTAAAAATTCTGGATTTGACATATTTTTACTCATTTGATGAAGTTTAACAACTTTCATGTTTTGACCATTTGATTTGATGATCAGAAAATGCGTTTTTCGAGGAAAAAGGGCAAAACTGACCTTTTACACTAAATCTGTCCATGAATTTCGAAAATTTCAGAATTTGGGGAAAATATACTTTTTGGAAAGTAGAAATTTCGCCGATCGTTTTTGTCTTCTTCGTCGTTTTCGTTCGGGGCCCGCAAATGTGAGTTTCAGCCTTGTGAAGATTGGGGCCCACAAAACCCACCTTATAAGAAGGGGAACCCATCTCTTCTCGTTCATTTTCGTTTCCAGCAACTTTTGGCTGAGGGAGAGGGCTCCTTCCTTCCAGCCATCTCTCTCTCTCCTTTTTGCAAGCTTCTTTCTTGTGTGCCAAGTGAGGATTGATCCCACCTTCTTCTTCCTCATCTCTCAAGCTTTCCAAAGACCCTATTTTCAAGATTTTTGGGCTAGAGCAAGGCACTCATCTAAGCTCTTCTTCTTTGTTTGGATTTCTCAAGGTTAGCAATGGTTTTCTTTTCTTGAGATTCTTGTTTTCCTCTCCATTTCGAGTGTTTTAATCCCATATGCAATGGGTTTTCATGGAGTTTTGCAATGGATTGGTCTTCTAGGGTTTCTTTTGAGCTATTTTGGGGGTTTTGTGATCATGGAGCTTGAGGCACTAGAACTTTCTTTGAAGAGTAATTTTACTCCTATCTTGACTAGAGGCAAGTGGAATTTTCAATTAATATGATGTTTTTATGTTCTTGTTTGGTTTCATGGCTTTTCCTCATTATGTTCTAATCCTTTATGATTTATGGATTCACTTTGAATGAATGAACTAATGTATGTTGATTTCCACTTATGCTATGGTCTTATAATGTATTGGAAGTTTGGTTTCATTTTAGTCACTTTGAAAATTTGCTTTCTTTGTATTAATGGTGTTGTGTTCTAAGAATGGGGAAAAACTTTGATTTTAAAAAGGGTGGTGTTTGATCAATTGGAAGGATTAATGAATGGGGATTTGATGAGTTTGGAAGGCCAAAGGAGGGTCCAAATGACCTTGGGATTTTGTAGGAAAGAAGGGAAGAAAAAGGCATGAAAAATAGGGGCAAAGAGTGCAAAATCTGCACCCAATTCGGACCCAGCCAGAACTGGGTCCGCTCGAGCGACCCAGTGGGCCGCTCGAGCGGCCCAGGTTCTGGAAGGGGTCCGCTCGAGCGGACCCTGGGTCGCTCGAGCGGAGCCAGCCCAGTTCTGGGCCTTTTTCAGGGCCTGGTTTGAGGAACTTTTGGGCCCTTTTCAGGGCCTGGTTTGAGGGACTTTTGGGATAACTTTTGGGCCTGATGCAAGACAGTTTTTGGGCCATATCAAGACCTGATGTTGGGTCATTTTATGGGCCTGTTCAAGTTTGGTTTTGGGGCTGTTTTAAAAACTTGTTGGTGGGCCTGTTTCATGGTTAGTTTGGGCTTGTTTTAAAAACTTGTTTCTTGGACCATTAAGGGTTCAGTTTTGGGGCTGTTTTAAAGTTTGATTTGTGGGCCATTCAAGGTTAAGTTTTGGACTGATTTAAAAATCTGTTTGTGGGCCATTCATGGTTAGCTTTGGGCTGTTTTAAAACCTGTTGGTGGGCCTGTTTCATGGTCAGTTTTGGGTGGCTTTATAACTCATTTTTGTGGGCCATTAAAGGTTTAGTTTGGGCTTGTTTTAAAACTTGTTCCTTGGACCATTCAAGGATTAGTTTTGGACCGTTTAAAAACTTGTTTGTGGGCTTGGTTAAGGTTGGTTTTTGGATTGTTATTAAGGATTATTTTGGACTCGGATTAAGGCCAGCTATGGGCCTGTTTTAAAGAGATTTTGGACTACTTGTATTACTTGGAAATTTGTGAAATGGGAATGATGCGAGAATGAGTGTATGTGAAATTACCCGGGAACCGTTCGAGTCTTAATGCGCACTTTAACATTTAAATATTATGGATTTTCATTGGCATCAAACGCACTTTTTATTAATTAATGTTTAAAGGTTAAATGTGCATTGAGATGGTTCCTTGGCAAGGCATTAAGTCATTCTCCACTATCCATTCCATTTCAAGTCAGAAAAATGTGTTGGTATTTGTATTTGCAATCTTTGGTAAACTAATTTGAATATCATCGGTGATTTGCTATAAAATCATGTGACCTTCCATGTTCGAAAGGATTGACCGTATGATTTTATACAAATCACTTTGATGTGTATTTGAACGGTTTGCCATGGATATTCGTATGTTTTCTCCGATTCGATTTGAAAAGAGATTGGAGTATGTTCGTCACATTCGGGATTTCTTCGATGAGACTATTGTTTTGATAAGGCTAGTATTTGAAAATAAAAACCTCGAGGCAAGACGGGGCCGGAGCTTTGTAGTGCGAGCCCATGAGCCAAAGAGGCTATGATTTCGAAAAGAAAACCTCGAGGCAAGACGGGGCCAGAGCTATGTGGTGTGAGCCCCTGAGCCAAAGGGATTAGTATTATGGTTTGATTCGTATCGGTTCGAGTTTTGAAAACTAAAGGCACCACTAGGCTTAGGTCACCTTGTCAGGCTGATCACCCGGCTTGGGATCTTTAATCTGTCCGCCAGCTGCAGCTTGGATTCTGTCTGTACCGACCATGGCAACGGTTTTATCTGCCGGTCCCATTTGTATGGCTACGGTTCTGATTTTTTGATCTGCCGGTCCCATTTGTATGGCTACGGTTCTGATCCTATTTCTAGTACCACGTTCAGTGGCTACGTACTGTGTGCTCTTATTACTTCGGTAATAGGAGGATTTAGCTATTTGTGGTCGCCAAGGTTTTATCTGCATAATACTTTAGTTTATGATTCTTGTTGGTTATACTTTTTATGCTTCGATTTGGTTAATGTTTACGATATCGATCATTTATCATATTGTCGCTATTATTCAGGATTTGAAATGTATTTCCGACTATTAAATGTTTCATTAGACTGTTATCTTTTCGAGATATTTATATTTTAGAGACTGCTCGCTTATTTGTCTTGATATTTCTGTTCGGACTTTTGATTGTTTTAGCATGTTTTATTGTCATTATTGTTTAGACTATTTATTCGGTTTTACGATGATTTCATCAGGTTTTATATATGTTCTTTTATTTCATATTACTTGATTATTTGCTTGCCAGACCGTCGTGTCTGACCCTTATTTGTTTGGTGCCAGATTCCGCTCTTTTTGTTTTTAGGTGTTTGATCAGAGGAGGCGGTGGGACCGCCGGTCTGACGTGAGAGGCTGCCCGTTGATATCATTTAGATGTCAAGTATGGCACCGGAGTTCGTATCTAATATTGAGGGTAGTATTCTGTCTAGTTGGATATTTTTGTATGGCTATGTTAGCCTTTTTCTTTGGGTTGTAATTAAGACATTTGTTAATTGTAATTTGAACATGTGGGAATTAATTAGTCTTGTTACTACCAGCTCAGTGTGTTCTGATATATGATTTATGCCAGTCTGCTTATATGATGGCTTTATGGAATTGGTTGCATGCGACACGGAACCCGATGGCCACGGATTCCGGGTCGTAACACCATGTGTAGCTTCCGCGAAAATATACTCTGATCGTGATGGAATTTGATTATCCTCATTCACGCGGATCTTGGGAAACATAACAAAAAGTTTCAAATTATCCCAAAATTTCGCATCCCGAGGTCGGATCACGGCAGGGCCCGGTTTCGGGGTGTGACACCAGGTAACTCAGGATATTACATGCATGATAGACACGAAAGAGGCAACAAACTCGCCCCCAGACTTTTGCTTCACCTTCTTCGCTTTGGTTGTGATGGCCAAAGGTTTCGAAGGTTTGAGGGATAGCAAAGCTCTCTTCGGATTTGCCGGAGGACTTGTTTTCTTTCAATGATTGCTAAGGAGCTTTGCCTTTATCTTTCTGGAGATTTTCGGCAAAGGGTGATATTTCTTTCTCTTCTTTTTTTTCGTCCTCATACATTTAGGAGTCTGCAAAATGGATTTCTTTACCTTTGAAGGGTTTTTTATCCGCAAACACTCGATGTGTCATGCCGTCGTCGCCAACGAACTTGATGTACTGATGTAGAGTTTAAGGAACGACACCATTCTCGTGTATCTAGGGGCGTCCGAGAAGGATGTTGTAGCAGAAGGGGTTTTTTATTGCATACACAGTGACTTCAGAGATGGGGTCACCGATTTGCAATTTGAACCTGATTTTGCCGATAGGTATTTAAGTGCTCCCATCGTATCCAAAGATAGATATAGATGTATGGCTCAGGTTGCAGGGTGGGAAACCCAACTCTTTAAGAGCCAAAGTGGAGAAGAGATTGAGCGCAGAACCTGGGTCGATCTGAACTCTGTGTATTGGCATTTCTTTTGATGTACCTTGTGAAGTACAAGGGTCCGGGATCCTTACCCTAGAGTGGGGGTGAATAGGGCAAGCTTCTAATTCGTGACTAATTATGCCCAATTTTAATTTCTATAAACCAATTAGCCACTTGTGATGATTCTGAAACTAAGTGCGGAAGATATCAAGTAAAATCACCACAAAGCATTCACTATAACTCAAAGATTTATCGTGGTTCGGCCTCAATGCCTACATCCACCGGATTTCCACTATCTATGATTTTCAACTAGGCTAAGCAATAACCTTTACACAATGTTTTTCTAAGGCTAAGCAATAACCTCTACACTATGCTTTTCTTAGGATAAGCAATAACCTTTACACTATGTTTTTCTTAGGATAAGCAATAACCTTTACACTATGCTTTTGTTAGGGCTAAGCAATAACCTTTACACAATGCTTTTTTTAGGCTAAGCAATAACCTTTACACTATGCTTTTCTTAGGGCTAAGCAATAACCTTTACACAATGCTTTTCTTAGGCTAAGCAATAACCTTTACGAGAGATTTAGATGTCTCAAAGAAGTGTCTACAAACACTTGAAAAGATACAATGAAAGCTCAAGTTACACTGCCTCTTAATTAGGCTGATGTGAAAATGTAAAACTCAATCACACAACACTCTATGATATGCAAAGATGAATGCTTAAAGTGTTTGTGTAAAAACTTCAATCAAGTATAAACAAGGAAGCTCAATGAATAAATGCTTAAAGCATTTCAAAGTTTAAAGCATTAATTTGATTGAAGTAAAGATGCTAATCACATATTCTTTAAATAAACAACTCGTAAAGATATTACTAGTCAAGTTATGCAAGTTGTATTGAAATATTAAATCAAACACATGTGATGCATGAGCATAGTTGTTTTCAAAACATAAAGGTTTTCCTATGAGTTCATGGAATGTAAAACAACTAGCTAAAGATTCAACCAAGTAGATGAGTCATACTCTCAAAGAAATCAAAGATTTTAGCAAAGCATGATTTATGAAATTTAAGGCAAACTTGGTTTAAATCAATAGAAGGAATCCAAGACAATTAGATCAAAGATTAAATGAAAGTAATGGATTCAATTATATCATAGTTAACATGCTAAAACTTAGTTTACCAATAATTTAAACAAGCATGAACTAATGATATGGAGGAGCAAAGCTTACTAAGATTTTTCACCAATGAAATCAAGCTTTTGCTTTCCAAGATGATCCTCTTGCTTCCTTGAGCTATTCCCAATCTAGGTTTGAATGATCTTCAGTAAATCCCCAAGATTGGTGTCCAAAAGTCCTGGTTCAACAGCCAAGGAAGAAGTTCATTTTATAGAGAAATGACTCCAACAGATCTATGGTCGGTTAACAGACAAACAGGGTTTGGTTAGCAGAACTCAACGGCTAGAATCCCAACGGGTCATAATTTTCGAACCAGTTGTACTGTCGGTGAAACAATGTGAGAAGGAGAAAAATAATCAAAGAAGAAGAATGGGAGAAGGTCATACACCCTTAGAGTATCGATAGTCTATTTTATAATGATGTTGTGCCTCAATCAAGGCCCTAATTGTGTTAAGAATACAATTAAAAGAATAGAAAAGATGTAACCTAGTCAAAACAAGGAAAATAAAAGGAGACTATACAGCTACACAATCTTGACTATATCCCACACATGGGATTTATTCATGGGCCCTTGATGGGCTGAGCCTGTTTAAGGCCTATTATCTTCTACACTCCCCCTCAAATTGATGTGGTAAGGCTGAAAACATCAATTTGCTAGTTAGATCATGATGACGCGGTTTGGGAAGATCTTTGGTGAAGATATCCGCCAACTGGTTAAACGAAGAAACATGAGGCAGAGTAATCTTCTCAGTAACAACATGTTGACGGATGAAGTGACAGTCAATCTCAATGTGCTTTGTTCTTTCATGGAAAACCAGATTGTTGGCAATTCTGGTAGCACTGGTGTTGTCCCCATAGAGTGGGGTGGAACGACTAACAAGAACACCGAATTCACACAGAAGGCGGCGGACCCAGATAATTTCAGCACTGGCGGATGACATCGCTCGATATTCTGCCTCAGCCGAAGACTTAGATACGGTGGTTTGTATCTTGCATTTCCCTGAAATCAGAGATTTTCCAAGAAACATACACCAGCTAGTGGTAGACCTTCGAGAGTCCGGACAGCCAGCCCAGTCAGCATCCGCATAAGCTGTTAATTGCAGAGAAGTATCAGAAGAGAAGAAGAGTCCATGATGAAGAGTGCCTTTAACATAGCAGAGGATGCGTAATGCAGCAGCAAGGTGAGGTTTGTGGGGGTTGCTAACAAACTGGCTAACCATATGAACGACATGAGAGATATCTGGCCTAGTCATAGTTAGATAGAGTAAACTACCAACTATTCTCTGGAAAATAGATGGATCATCCAGGGGAGTGCCATCATCGGAACTGATTTTGCTGTTCAATTCCAGAGGCGTATCAAACGGGAGATGTGCAGCCCTTCGATGTCCTTCGATGTGATCAACTCTGTCGCATATTTGTGCTGAATGACCCTAATGCCTGATTTGTTACGGACAAACTCAAGTCCCATAAAGTAGGTGAGAGGACCAAGATCCTTCATTCTGAAGTGGCGAGTAAGGTGGTGTTTGAGATCCATAATGCTTGCATTATCATTACCACTATTAATCATATCATCAACATAGACTAAGAGGAATGTGCAGCCCTTCGATGTCCATCGCAGAAAGAGGGAACTATCAAAGTGACTTTGACGAAATCCAGCCTGAAGAATTGTTGTCCGGAATTTATCGAACCAAGCCCTAGGAGCTTGTTTAAGTCCATAAAGAGCTTTCATCAATTTACACACATGTTTCGGAGGATGAGCATAGCCAGGAGGAGGTTTTAAATAAACGGTCTCTCTCAAGTCCCCATGTAGAAAAGCGTTCTTAACATCCATTTGCCAAAGAGGCCAATTGCTGGCAGCCGCGACACAAAGAAGAGTACGAATGGTGGTCATTTTTGCCACTGGTGCAAAAGTTTCCTCATAGTCAATTCCGTATTCCTGCTTATAACCCTATGCAACCAACCTGGCTTTGTAGCGACCAAGAGTCCCATCAGCATGTACTTTGATGGAGTATATCCATTTGCTGCCAATCACAGAGGCTTTATCCGGGGCCGGTACCAATTCCCATGTTTGGTTTGCTTCAAGAACGACCAATTCCTCAGTCATAGCATCCTGCCAGTAAGCAATCTTTGAGGCCTGTGACTATGAGGTGGGTATATGAGTACTATCCAAGGAAGTAAGAAGAGCAGGAAATTCATAGCAGTTAGGGGCAACAGAAAGACGACTAGAGCGTGTTGGAATTTGAGATGACTTGAAAGTCTTTTGACGAATTGAAGAAGATAGTATCTCAAGTATTGATTTGAGTTGGAATTATTGTCAACACATTGTCACAAGCATGATGATAGTAGGCTAGTGTTGATAGAGCTGAAAAGAAGAATCAGAATTGAAACAGTCAGGAATTCAGAATTCCTGAAGCAGAGCACGCGGTCGACCGGGCAACCCATGCGGTCGACCGAGCAAAGAGAAACCTGCAGAAACAGATTCAGGTAGCTCCCAGTTATTTTCGTGACACAGTGTGTCTTCGGTCGACCGGGACCCCAGGATGTCGACCGAGCTCGATAGTTGTCTAACTCCAGACTGTGTATGATGTCGACCGAGCAGGCAAGGAGGTCGACCGAGCACGGGAACTAGAGTTGCGCAGAATTAGAAGTTGTGCACGAAAATTCAGCATTCTTTATTATTTCGTTTGGGACTCTTTCTAAGCAAATTGTAGCCGAATTTGGAGACTTGCTAGGGTTATTAAGACCTATAAAAAGGCATGTATGGGTCGTTCATAAACACAGCAGAAGAGAAGAGTTTTAGAGAGAAAATTGAGAGAGTTCTTGAGAAAAAGAAGAAGCTGTTGCTGTGTGCTGTTGTGCTGCATCTTTCTACAGCAAGTGTGGACGAGGATATGTTCTTGAAGATGGTATTTCGTCCATGAGTTAAGTGTCTCTCTGTTTATGCTTTAATTTCAATTTGGAAGGGATTGAGAGAGAGAGAATTGTAGAGGGGAAGGGCTGTAGACAGAGTTAATCTTCTATTCTGTTTTTACATCAAGTTGGTGCTTGGTGTCTGGGGTTTGGTGATCCTATCTGTTGGTGCAGATAAATTGTAAAGGGAGTCGGTGCTTCCTAGATAGTTGGTGCTATCTGAAACTAAGGGTTGGTGCTCTTTGTCGTTGGTGCGACTAAATAAGATTCAGATCTGTCCCGGATTGGTGTTCGGACAGTCTTTGAACCGTGGACGTAGCCTTTCGGTGAACCACGTTAAATCTGGTGTCATTGTGTGGTTTGACTTGTTTTGTTGTTGAATTGGACCTGTTTTTAGAAATCACTGATTCACCCCCCCCCTCTCAGTGATCGCGATATCCAACAATTGGTATCAGAGCGAGGTTCCCTTGATCAGTTTAATACGCTAAGGGTGATCTCTTGTCAAATCACATGGCAGTCAATACAGGGAATATGAAAGCACCTCTGTTTGATGGTTCTAATTACTCCTTTTGGAAGATTAGGATGCAAGCCTTCATCAAATCTCTTGGCTATGATGTTTGGGAGGCTGTCAGAGCCGGTTACAATGCTGCCACCGTACCCAATGATACAGCATCGAAGAAGTTGGCAGACAACGACTCCAAGGCGCAGAATGCACTCTTTAGTGGCCTTGTGGACAGCGAGCTTGTCAAAGTAATTGCATGCAAAACAGCCAAGGAAATTTGGGACAAGTTGCAAAGCATACATGAAGGTGATGAGAAGATTAAAGAAGCCAAATTGCAAACTCATCGCTCTCAATTCGAGTCTCTTCGCATGGAGGAAAGCGAGAATGTTGACTCGTATATGCAACGAGTGAATGCAGTCACGAATGAAATTCGTGGACTAGGGGAGGAGATTAAAGAGCCGGTCATCGTCAAAAAGGTTCTAAGATCTCTTCTTCCCCGGTTTGATTCAAAAGTCTCAGCCATCGAAGAAGCCAAAGATCTGAATGCATTTTCCATGGATGAATTACATGGTTCTCTAACTGCCTATGAGATGCGCATAGGAAAGACGTCTTCATCTGATAAAGAAGCGGCCTTCAAAGTTCAGAAAAAGGCAAAAGAGACTGCTGGTCATGATGTTGATTCTGATGATGATGAGTTTGAGGCTCAATTTGTTAGAAAGTTGAAGAAAGGAAGCAATGGCAAGTACAAAGGGAAGCTACCCTTTAAATGCTTCAATTGTGGAGGTATTGGTCACTTTGCTGCGAAGTGTCCGCTAAAAGAAGACAATGATAATGACTCTTATGCTGAAAAGAGTAAAGGAAAGAGAAATTTCAGAAAAAGGGGCAAAGCTAAAAACTTTCTATGTCAACAAGATGACAGCACGTCTGAAACTTCAGACGATGATGAATCAACCGAAGCTCTCTTCATGGTCACTGTTGAAGAAGAAGAAGAGCTAGATCCGGAAGAGGATGAGGAGGCTAAAGTCAATCTTGAAGAGGAACTCATAGCCGCACTTGAGGAGTTTAGCATGGAACGCAAAACAAGTAAGAAAAATCTGAAACTTCTCCATGAATCTGAAAGTTCTATTATTGCTTTGAAAACTCAAGTAGAAGAATATAAAAGAATGGTAGAAGTCCTTGAAAACCAAATAAGTATAAAAAAGGAAGAGGCTATGAAACTTGAAACTGAGATCGCTAGAGCAAAGGCTGAAAATTTGGAAAATAGCAAAAAACTCAAAGCGCTCCAAGCGATTGAAGGGACTATGAAACTCGATGAACTACTGAAAGTTCAAAGACCTGCCCACTTCAGATTTGGTCTAGGATTTGAGAAAGGTGAATCCTCTACGATTGCACCTCCTGAAAAGAAAGAGTTTGTGAAGCAAGTCACTGCACCTTCTAACTCTATGAAGCCCACTCAACCTAGAAAGGAGTCCATTCCTGTTAGAAAGGTAATGAAGACTAACCAGCCACAAAGAAGATACAAATTCTATGGTTATTGCTTTCATTGTAATATGTTTGGACATAAAAGAGCTGATTGCAAATTCTATGTAAGAAACAGCCCATTTGTGACTAGGAATCCTTTTTCAATCCTAAACAGCCACAAAATTGAGTGCTATATGTGTCATAATTATGGACACTTGGCTAGGGATTGTAGGTTGCATATTGCTAACAAATTTCAGGTTGAAAAGAAACCCAAGTTAGTCAAGGCTTGGAGAGCAAAGCATGAAAGTCCTTAGGATCTTAACCCTAGAGGGGGGGTGAATAGGGTGATCTACTAATAGTGACCAACTATGACCAATTTTAATTTCTTTAAAACAAACTAGTCATATGTGATGATTAACATACATAATGCGGAAGAGAAACAAATCAATCACCACAACCCAATCACCATAACACAAAGATTTATAGTGGTTCGGCCTCAATGCCTACATCCACTACCGGCTTGTGCTCAACACCCCACCGGATTTCCACTATTTATGCTTTTACAATAGGCTAAGCAATAACCTTTACAATGATGTTTTTCTAGGCTAAACAACAACCTTTACACTATGCTTTTCTTAGGCTTAGCACTAACCTTTACAAGCAATAGATTTTTCTTTCTCAATGAAGTGTCTAAACACTAGAAGAGAAACAATTATAGCTTAATACATTTGCCTCTTAAATAGGCTGATATAAAAATTAAAATCAATTTACAATCATACACTAACAATTAACTAAGATGAGTGTTCAAGGTGTATGAAAGTGTACTTCAATCAATTTCTAAAATGAAGCTCTTAAATGAATGCTTGATGCATTTAAAATTCTAAGCACATAAATTAATGATTGAAGAGATGAACTAATCACATGAAGTAATTGAAACAACTTGGAAAGACATTCCTATTAAAACACAAGTTGTATGAAGGTTTAAATACTAAAAACACATGTGATTTGGAAATGAGTGTTTTGCAAAACAATCCAATATGGTAAAGTGATATGATGATTGCAAAACAACTCAAACAAGGCTAGCAATCATGCAAAAATGAATTTACAAAAGTTTGATCATGCATGGATTTCAAAAGTATGGAAATCAAATTTAACTTAGAGGTATATACCTTTGAATCTCAAGGATTTTGATTTCCATTTGCTATCTAACCTTCTTAGCTCATTCCCCTTTCTTAGGCTTCAAAATGGTTCCAAAAGTTCACCCAACCAACCTCTCCAAGAAAGGAATGAAATGAGCATTTATAGACAAAAACAGTCCAACGGCTAGTGTCTTCGGTCGACCTCCTTCTCTCTCGGTCGACCTGGAACAAACGGTCAGAAATCTGACCGTTGGAGAGCCAACAGCTCTCTGCCAACGGCTAGTTGGCTCGGTCGACCGGGTACAGGGGTCGGTCGACCGGGTACACAGGCCTGGGAAGAGTTCTGTGCAAATTTTGAAAAAGTGTTTTTTCTGAAACATGAACTCCAGCCATTATGTTTAATGCATGCTAAAAAGGATTTTAAGAATGAGATTGTATGCATTCCAAGAACCTCGATGATTAACTTGATTTTTCAAAATCATGCATGAAAAAATAGATTTTCGAAAGAGTGTTTTAAGTTCTAAAACATGCAGGATGAGGTCTTTGAAAATCAATTGAATATGCAAGTCTAAGATTCAGAAATCAAGGTCTAACATACGATGAATGAGTGTGTGATCAGATGAAAGTGAAAGTGATAGTGCATCCATCAAATTAGCAACATAGAAAGATCCTAACAATCTCCCCCTTTGCAATTTGATGGCAACTAAGATGATCACAACACTTCTAAGACTTCAGCTCTTATGTTCTTGAAACAATCTCTCCCCCTTCGTTAGAGCTCTCCCTCTTTTATCCTTGGACAGATCTCCCCCTTAGTTAGATCTGGTCTTCTCTCCCTTTTGTTGGATCTCCCCTTTGTTTGATCTTCTCTTGCTCTTTTGAGTTCTCTCCCCCTTTGTCATCGAATTGCAAAGGAACCTGTATACATTAGAAAACAAATACCTTTCAGCAGCACCTGTTACCAAATTAAATTAAAAATGAAATGCTGAACAGGTTATCATGTATAGAGGTTGTCTATGCTGTTATGAATGATGCTAAGAAAAAAAAATATTAATCGAAAGAAAATTTAGTTCAAAGCATCATAAACATTCATCAATTGAGGAATATAACAAGAAGATATGAGATGAATAATTTGAATATGTAAATTCATTGATTTTCCATAAACGACTAGTACATATTTCAATAATTACTTGACCAAACCAAAAATCAAAATAATGGTCAGTAATCAATTCAAACTTTCAGTCAGTTGATAGACAAATATTTAAAAGAGTTAAAAAGTCTATCACTACCCTCCCCACAAAAAGTGAAAAAACTTTCCTAAGATCTAAGATGAATCTGAGGAGACGGGGGCACTGCATCATCATGACGCCTGCAGCTGCTGGAGATGTTCGAGAGGTACTTCAAAGTCTTCTTCATCATTCCTGATACCTCTTGCCTAAATTCCTGATAGTCTGTACGTATGGTAGAAACAATATGCTCTAAAGAGGTCATACGGTCCTCCAGACTGCGCTGCTGAGGGGGCTCTGGATGAGGAGGCTGACCTGCTACTGGATCTACAGGCTCTATCTCCGCAGCCTCTAACTCTGCATCTCCTTCAGCTACTGGATTCCTTTGCTGAGGTGGTGGAAGCTTCATCAAGAGAATGTTTGATTTGTTGAAAACAGTGGATGTCACTGGTCTCTCAGAAGCTGGAGGAACCACTCCATATGATCTAGCAAGTTGGGTAATGAGAAATCCAAATGGAGCTGCACACGGCTGCGATCCAGTAATAACTCGGAGAATATGGTGCATAATAACTGAAGGTAAGCATACCCGATCTCCAGATATAACTTTGAACAACAGATTTGCCATGTAAGGAGTTACTTCAGTCCTATTCCCTTTCCTTGGATAGATGGAATGAGTGAAAATGATATGAATGATCCGAAGGGAAGGAACCATGAGAGAAGCTTGAAGAGAATTTTTGGCTGTCCAAACTTCAGCTCTTCCACAAAGAGCATGAGTCACTCCATCTTTTTCCTCAAGAGGTAAGACTTCAGATATTATCTTTGGTCCATTTGACCTAGGAACCCCCAAGATGGATGCAATCTTCTTTGTAGTAACCACCTCTTCTCCATGCTCAAATCTGATAGTGAATGAATTGTTGGTGGAAGCACAGATAGACTCATAAAGGCCATGAACCAAGGATGGAAAGGCATTTCCACTCCAATTTAGAATACCACCCCAGCCAATATCTTCCATGATAGCAGGGACACCATAATCCACTAGATCTTCTACTACACATTTCTTCTCCACAATGATCCCTTTGTTTCGGAAGGATTTGACAACCGAAGATGGAGAAGGGATGGGTTTGAATCTGACTTCACGAGGAGGGGATGCTTCAGGAGAGGATGGAGGAGATCTATGAGAAGATGAAGCTTGGCCTGTTTTTGACTTCTTGATAGGCTGCCTGAAGGTTTGTTTTGTGCGAGCCATAGCACTCAACAGTTGATGTTTAGAAGAGATGGACAGCACTTGAAAATAGCTTGGGATGATTCTTAGAATGAAAGACTCGGGTGCACAACGTTCCCACTCGAATTCAGCAAAAACAGATACTAAAATGGATTAATCAGTGGTTCTGGCATTCTGTCAAACACTTGTGGTGCATGTTCCGTGACAGAATACTTCCACAAACTATGGCTGCCTGAAACTGTGTACAAATGACTACAATTGATCCTAAAAGCATGCAGACAACCCATTGATCAGATCCCCACAATGACCATAAACCGAGATCTGGGAAGCAAACTCGGCACACAGACACAGTCGGTTGAAGAAGATTATTTCCATAGTCTTGGACGGCCAGAGCAGATGGAATCTCATGAGTTTTTGAATGAGATGGAAGCAGCACATACTAAGAACCAATGCGTCTTCATGCTGACAGATAGACGGAATTCAGAGGAGAAGGGGAGCACAGCTGCCGTGCGACACAGTGCTGAACAAGCCTCGGTTTGGAAGAAGACAATCCAATGAGAAATCCTTGGGAGAATGATGATCTTGCCAAGGAAGAATGAAGGAGACGGATTGGAAACGAGGAGCATTCAGATTTGAGAAGCTCCAGGGGGTCGACCTGCTCCAAGGAGAAGGTTCTGAATGAAACAGAACAGGCCAGCGCAACTTATTTAAGTTGCTGTTCACGTGTTTTCGGTCGACCGGCCAATCCAGGATGTCGACCGAGTAAACAGGGAAAACAGGGTTTTTAAGTTGCTGTGTACGATTCTTCGGTCGACCGGCCAATCCAGGATGTCGACCGCGGTGAACAGAGAAAACAGAATATCTGTTCAGATTCAAGGAAGAACTTGCCAACTCAAGAAAAACTCTCTGAACAAATGATTCCCTTAATCTAACTATCCTACAAGCTCAATCAATTTAGGAAAAGAGATTTTACAAAATTAATTCTAAATAAGTCCATTTAAATGATTGAAAACTTGTGAGTCCAAGACACTTCATTTTTCAATAGTATTTGATTTGACAAATGTGGAATAACTATGTATCCATTCAAATAAAAGCAAGTTTGAAAAACAAATCAATTGATTGAGAAGATGTATCTTTAAGCAATTCTTTTTCAAGTCAGATTGATCATAAACATGCATTTTTATCATAACATACCTTTTAAAATCAAAATGCATTTTCAACAAGTAAAACTCAAACAAATGATACTTGAACAAGAAGACAATACTAAGAAAGATAGAAGGAACTAGACTTAAGACCAACAACACATATAACTTATGGGAAAGGGTGGTCTAATCTAATTATAAGGTCTTAGTATTTGTCTAAGAGTCTAACCTTAGGTTTCCATCTAAGGTATTGAGCTTTGGAGTCTATGTATGAGATCCCACCAACTAGAGGAGATAAATATTGATTTCTTTTATTCTTGACATCATATCCTTGAGGTTTGACAATTTCATAATTGGATTGATGATTAGTCTTTGGTGGTTGATGTTTCTTTTTATTTTTCTCATTTCTTTTAGCTTTTCCTCTCTCTTTATGCCTTTTGAATTTTAATTTTAGTCTTTCAACATTTTTCAAAAGTTTATTCATTTCCAAGGTTAAAGGAGGTAAAGTGAGAGGTTTCTTTTTGATAGATTTAATTTGACTACTTTTGATTTGTTTAGTCTTTTTAAAATCTATCTTGGGAGACTCTTGTTGGAATGGTTTGACTTGCTTGAACTTTCTAGAGTCTTCCTTTGATTTTGATGCCTTAACCATCATAGAATTAGATTTTCCATTTTTAGGTTCATAGATGGGTTTAGACAAATGATTTTTTCTTAATTTGCACTCAAATTTGAAATGCCCTTCATTACCACAATAATGACATTTTGTTTTGGGCAAAGTAGAGTGAGTGCTAGAGATTGAGGACTCACCTTTCACAAATGTGTTGGTGATTTTAGGGCCATGAGAAGTATACTTATCAAATCCAATACCCGTCCTATCTCTTTGTGATTTACCCAATCTAAATAATTTTTCAAATTTCTCTTCGCCTTGGGTAAATTTGCACTCATACTTTTGTTTGTGAGTTTCAAGTTGAGTGACTTGATTTTTAAGAATTGAATTTTCATTTTTCACTTTTGTAAGTTCAATTCCAATTCCATTAAACTTGTTTACTTTTTCATAAGCAAGTTTTAATTCAAGTTTGAGTTCATTTACATTAGATCCAAGTTGTAAAGTTTTTATATTACTTTGAGCATTGAATAAATTTTCTTTGGTGGTTATTAACTTGGATTCAAGGTTGACAATGTCTTCAACTTGATTTTTTATGTGATCACTTAGAGTTGAGTTTTCTTTGGTAAGTCCTTCACAACTTCTCTTAGATGCATTTAATTCATCTTGAAGATTTAACAAATTATCTTTAGAAATTTTCAATTTGGATTCTAAATGGATAATGTTCTCATCTTGTCTTTTTAATGTATCTCTTAGATTTACATTTTCTTTATTTAGCTCATTATGACTTAATTTTATTTCATTTAGTTCATCTTGAGCTTTTGATAGGTTGTGCAAAGTGATCATGAACTTAGAGTCTAGGCAATGTATTACTTCTTCTTTCTCTCTAAGTTCATCATTTGAAGAGATTAAATCTTTGTTTAGCCTTTTTGATTCTTCTCTTAACTTTTTATTCTTCTTAGCTATGACTTCACATAGTTCATATAATTCCTCATAGGCTTGATGTATATCATCTTCATAATCATCATTTTCTTCTTCTTTTGATTCAACTTTAGATTCATTAAATTCAAGGTTTGAATCTCCAATAGAAGAAAGGAGGGGTCTAGAAGAATCTACAAGAGAATCTACACAATCTAGCATAGTGGAGTCCATTTTAATGATTTTCATGAAAAGCACACTAGGGTTTAAACTCTAGGTTTTTACACCTAATCAAGAGTTCCAAACACTTGATCCTAATATTAGAGCACGAGGCTCTGATACCAATTGAAAGTCCTTAGGATCTTAACCCTAGAGGGGGGGTGAATAGGGTGATCTACTAATAGTGACCAACTATGACCAATTTTAATTTCTTTAAAACAAACTAGTCATATGTGATGATTAACATACATAATGCGGAAGAGAAACAAATCAATCACCACAACCCAATCACCATAACACAAAGATTTATAGTGGTTCGGCCTCAATGCCTACATCCACTACCGGCTTGTGCTCAACACCCCACCGGATTTCCACTATTTATGCTTTTACAATAGGCTAAGCAATAACCTTTACAATGATGTTTTTCTAGGCTAAACAACAACCTTTACACTATGCTTTTCTTAGGCTTAGCACTAACCTTTACAAGCAATAGATTTTTCTTTCTCAATGAAGTGTCTAAACACTAGAAGAGAAACAATTATAGCTTAATACATTTGCCTCTTAAATAGGCTGATATAAAAATTAAAATCAATTTACAATCATACACTAACAATTAACTAAGATGAGTGTTCAAGGTGTATGAAAGTGTACTTCAATCAATTTCTAAAATGAAGCTCTTAAATGAATGCTTGATGCATTTAAAATTCTAAGCACATAAATTAATGATTGAAGAGATGAACTAATCACATGAAGTAATTGAAACAACTTGGAAAGACATTCCTATTAAAACACAAGTTGTATGAAGGTTTAAATACTAAAAACACATGTGATTTGGAAATGAGTGTTTTGCAAAACAATCCAATATGGTAAAGTGATATGATGATTGCAAAACAACTCAAACAAGGCTAGCAATCATGCAAAAATGAATTTACAAAAGTTTGATCATGCATGGATTTCAAAAGTATGGAAATCAAATTTAACTTAGAGGTATATACCTTTGAATCTCAAGGATTTTGATTTCCATTTGCTATCTAACCTTCTTAGCTCATTCCCCTTTCTTAGGCTTCAAAATGGTTCCAAAAGTTCACCCAACCAACCTCTCCAAGAAAGGAATGAAATGAGCATTTATAGACAAAAACAGTCCAACGGCTAGTGTCTTCGGTCGACCTCCTTCTCTCTCGGTCGACCTGGAACAAACGGTCAGAAATCTGACCGTTGGAGAGCCAACAGCTCTCTGCCAACGGCTAGTTGGCTCGGTCGACCGGGTACAGGGGTCGGTCGACCGGGTACACAGGCCTGGGAAGAGTTCTGTGCAAATTTTGAAAAAGTGTTTTTTCTGAAACATGAACTCCAGCCATTATGTTTAATGCATGCTAAAAAGGATTTTAAGAATGAGATTGTATGCATTCCAAGAACCTCGATGATTAACTTGATTTTTCAAAATCATGCATGAAAAAATAGATTTTCGAAAGAGTGTTTTAAGTTCTAAAACATGCAGGATGAGGTCTTTGAAAATCAATTGAATATGCAAGTCTAAGATTCAGAAATCAAGGTCTAACATACGATGAATGAGTGTGTGATCAGATGAAAGTGAAAGTGATAGTGCATCCATCAAATTAGCAACATAGAAAGATCCTAACAAAGCAAAGTGCAGAAAGTCCCAAAGAATCTCTCATTGTGCAAATGGCATTCATTGCACAAAAGAAGGCAGCACCATGGGTCCTTGATAGTGGTTGTTCAAGCCATATGACTGGTGATAAAGAGAAATTCATCAAATTACAGCACTATGAAGGCGGTTCAGTGAAGTTTGGCAACAATGATTGTGCCAAAATCTGCGGAAAAGGTGTTATTCAGCTTATGGCAAACAAGATCAGATCAGAAGAAGTCTTATATGTGTCTGGATTGAGACACAACCTGCTTAGTGTGAGCCAGATCTGTGACAAGGGTCACGAAGTTATCTTCACAAAGAATGGGTTTGCCATCAAGAAGAGTAGCAACGGCAAAACAGTGGCAACTGGATCAAGAACTGCTGGAAATCTCTATACATTATCAGATGGAGCTGAAAAGACCTGCTTGATGAGTCGGACAGAGGAAAGTTGGTTGTGGCACAAACGCCTTGGGCATCTAAGCTTTGATAACATGTCAAAGATTTGCAATTCAAAGGCTGTAAGAGCCATGTCTACAGTTGAAAAGCCTTCCAATCCCATTTGCGACTCTTGCCAAAAGGGAAAGCAAACGAGGGTTATGTTCAAGTCAAAGGAGCATCATTCCAAGAAACCTCTTGAGCTAGTGCACACTGATCTCTGTGGACCGATGCGAACTCAAAGCACCAATGGAGATAAGTATTTCATGTTATGCATTGATGATTATACTCGTATGACATGGGTATTGTTTCTTAAGCATAAGCATCAAGCACTTGATCGTTTTAAAGTGTTTAAAGCACAGGTTGAAAATCAATTGGAAAAACGTATCAAGATTTTAAGGTCTGATCGTGGAGGCGAGTTCACATCTGAAGAGTTCACTAAATATTGTGAACATCATGGCATTCAAAGACAGTACTCAGCCCCTAGAACTCCACAGCAAAATGGAGTTGTGGAACGGAAGAATCGCACCGTACAAGAGATGGCTCGTACAATGCTAAGTGAAAGCAAGATGGCTGACAAGTATTGGAAAGAAGCAATCCATACGGCAGTATACATTCAAAATCGATGCTTGATCAGGCCACATGAAGTCAAAACTCCCTATGAGCTGTGGTTTGGAAGAAAAGCAACAGTCAAGCACTTCAGAGTCTTCGGCAGCAAGTGTTACATCAAGCGGCTCGAACAAAATCCGGGCAAATTTGAAGAAAGAGCTGACGAAGGTATATTTCTGGGTTACTCCTCTACTAGCAAGGCATATAGGTGTCTTAACAAAAGAACCAGAAAAATCATAGAAAGTGCTGATGTGAGAATAGATGAGAATATTGAACCAAAGAATGCAACTCATAATGACAGTCCAGTTTATGAGGACTCGAGTGAGATTGATGATGAGATGGCTGAAACTAATGATTCTGAGAAATCAAAGGATGACTCAGAAGATACTACACCTAAGAAGCACAGCACTTGGGTAGAGCAACACCCTAAGGATCAAATCATTGGAGATCCTAAGGCAGGCGTTCAAACTAGACAAAGTGTAGTTAGCAATTACTCACTTGTGTCCACCATTGAACCCAAGACTGTGGCTGAAGCCAGTCTCGATCATAGTTGGTTGAAATCTATGCATGAGGAGTTGGAGCAAATTGAGAAGAACTCCACATGGGAACTTGTTCCTAGACCTACTGATAAGAATGTTATTGGTACCAAATGGGTCTTTCGGAATAAGCTGAATGAAGATGGTCAAGTCATTAGAAACAAAGCAAGGTTGGTTTGTAAAGGCCATGCTCAAGTTGAAGGCATAGATTTTGAAGAGACCTTTGCACCGGTGGCTCGTCTGGAAGCTATTCGTATGTTTCTTGCATTGGCAGCATACAAAACCTTCAAAGTATTTCAGATGGACGTAAAGTCAGCTTTCTTGAATGGTTTACTTGAAGAAGAGGTCTACATTGAGCAACCTGATGGTTTTCTCATCAGCAAAAATTCAGATCTAGTGTGCAAGTTGAAAAAGGCTCTTTATGGACTGAAACAAGCGCCAAGGGCATGGTATGCAAGGCTGGATCTCTATCTCCGCAAGATCGGTTTTGGAAAAGGAATGGTTGATAGCAATCTGTATGTCAAAACTGAGTTAAGCAAACAGCTGGTTGTCATTGTTTATGTTGATGACATAATCTTTGGTGGCAATGATGAGGAGATGTGCAGGAATTTTGCTGAAGAGATGAAGAAAGAATTTGAGATGTCGATGCTTGGAGAACTAAAGTTCTTCCTTGGTTTACAAGTTCAGCAGCTGAATCATGGCATCTTCATATCACAAATGAAGTACATTAAGGAAATGCTGAAACGGTTCAATATGGAAGACAGCAAGCCAGTGAGCACACCAATGTCAACGAACACGAAGCTTAGCAAAGATGATAAGGCCTCGTCCGTTGATCATACCACCTATCGCTCTATGATAGGAAGCTTGCTCTACTTGACTGCTACAAGACCAGATCTTCTACAAGCAGTATGTATGGTTGCACGTTTTCAAGCAGCACCAACTGAAACGCACCTTACAGCAGTGAAAAGAATCTTTCGATATCTGAAAGGTACTATGGAGCTTGGTATCTGGTATCCCAAAGGCAAATCCTTCACTCTTGTTGCATATTCTGATGCCGATTGGGCTGGATGCGTAGATGATCGCAAGAGTACTAGCGGCGGCGCATTTTATCTTGGAGAAAGATTAGTTGCTTGGCATAGTAAGAAGCAAGACTCAGTATCCCTTTCGACAGCGAAAGCAGAATATATTGCAGCGGCAACTTGTTGTACGCAAGTGTTATGGATGCGGCAAATGCTCTCTGATCTAGGAGTTCCTACAACGGATCCTACGCCGATCCTATGTGACAACACGAGTGCAATTCATATATCTAAGAATCCTGTTCAGCACTCTCGAACAAAGCATGTAGCAATACGTTACCATTTTCTTAAAGATAAAGTTGCTGATGGAGAGGTCAAGTTGGAATATGTTCCAACAACTGAGCAAGTGGCTGATATTTTCACGAAACCTCTGCCAAAGGAAGTCTTCGAGTATCTCCGGAAAAAGTTAGGAGTTACTCACTCTCCTAAACCGTAGGAGTTGTGCTTGAAAGGGGGAGCAATGCATTCATTGAATATCCTATTCGCTCCTCGGTTTGGTCCCTTTGGACTTGTTGTCAAAGGAGGAGAGATGTTATGCTATGATAGCAAGGAAAGATGTTATGCTATAAAAGCTAGGGGGAGATTGTTGACAGTGCATGGTTGTTATTTCAGAATTTCAGAATTGGTTCCAAGTGAGTGTTGAAGTTCCAATAGTCTTGCCAACAATTCCAAAGGGGGAGATTGTTGGAATTTGAGATGACTTGAAAGTCTTTTGACGAATTGAAGAAGATAGTATCTCAAGTATTGATTTGAGTTGGAATTATTGTCAACACATTGTCACAAGCATGATGATAGTAGGCTAGTGTTGATAGAGCTGAAAAGAAGAATCAGAATTGAAACAGTCAGGAATTCAGAATTCCTGAAGCAGAGCACGCGGTCGACCGGGCAACCCATGCGGTCGACCGAGCAAAGAGAAACCTGCAGAAACAGATTCAGGTAGCTCTCAGTTATTTTCGTGACACAGTGTGTCTTCGGTCGACCGGGACCCCAGGATGTCGACCGAGCTCGATAGTTGTCTAACTCCAGACTGTGTATGATGTCGACCGAGCAGGCAAGGAGGTCGACCGAGCACGGGAACCAGAGTTGCGCAGAATTAGAAGTTGTGCACGAAAATTCAGCATTCTTTATTATTTCGTTTGGGACTCTTTCTAAGCAAATTGTAGCCGAATTTGGAGACTTGCTAGGGTTATTAAGACCTATAAAAAGGCATGTATGGGTCGTTCATAAACACACCAGAAGAGAAGAGTTTTAGAGAGAAAATTGAGAGAGTTCTTGAGAGAAAGAAGAAGCTGTTGCTGTGTGCTGTTGTGCTGCATCTTTCTACAGCAAGTGTGGACGAGGATATGTTCTTGAAGATGGTATTTCGTCCATGAGTTAAGTGTCTCTCTGTTTATGCTTTAATTTCAATTTGGAAGGGATTGAGAGAGAGAGAATTGTAGAGGGGAAGGGCTGTAGACAGAGTTAATCTTCTATTCTGTTTTTACATCAAGTTGGTGCTTGGTGTCTGGGGTTTGGTGATCCTATCTGTTGGTGCAGATAAATTGTAAAGGGAGTCGGTGCTTCCTAGATAGTTGGTGCTATCTGAAACTAAGGGTTGGTGCTCTTTGTCGTTGGTGCGACTAAATAAGATTCAGATCTGTCCCGGATTGGTGTTCGGACAGTCTTTGAACCGTGGACGTAGCCTTTCGGTGAACCACGTTAAATCTGGTGTCATTGTGTGGTTTGACTTGTTTTGTTATTGAATTGGACCTGTTTTTAGAAATCACTGATTCACCCCCCCTCTCAGTGATCGCGATATCCAACAGAGCGTCGTAGAGAAATGGTGCTAGAAGAAGTATCATTACCTGAAGACTCAGGAGGCGGCACTGGGAGAGGATCAGGAGAGGAAGTCGCCAAAGAAGAGACCTTGTTCCGCCGGACATAGACTTTGAGAGGAGGTGATGGAGAAGTAGGCTCTGAGAATTGTGGCAGCTAGGAGACAGCAATAGGATGACTATCCAAATGTAAAGAAAAGAAGGAAATATGTTCCAAGAAAATAACATTACGAGAGATACGCATGCGTTTGTCCAATTGATCATAACACAAAAAACCTTTGTGTTCATTACTGTAATCCAAAAAAATGCATTTAGCAGCTTGTGGAGATAACTTTGTGCGCTCAGTAGGAGGAAGATGAACAAAACACAGGCAACCAAAAACACGTAAGTGAGAGTATGAAGAGGTGTGACCAAAGAGAACTCCATAAGGAGTAGTCTTTCCTTGAACAGTGCTAGGAAGACGGTTGATAAGATACACAGCGGTATGTGCAGCATCACACCAAAATTTGGGAGGGACTAAGGATGCAATCAACAGAGTCCGAACAGTTTCAAGAATATGTCTGTTTTTTCTTTCCGTAATCCCATTTTGCTGAGGAGTATGCGGACAAGATTTTTGGTGAAGAATTCCTTTATCAGAAAGGAAGGCAGAGAAATTATGAGACATGTATTCTCCACCGGAATCTGATCGAAGAATTTTGATAGCTTTCTGAAATTGGGTTTGGACCATCTTATAAAAGTTTTGAAAAATGGAGAATACTTCAGATTTCACACGCATAAAGTAAATCCAAGTATAACGAGAATGGTCATCAATAAATGTCACATAGTATTTAAATCCCATCCTACTCAAGGTAGGAGTAGTTCCCCAAACGTCTGAATGAATGATGTCAAATGATGCCAAAGCACGAGTATTATGAACAGGAAAAGGCAAAATATGAATTTTACTAAGGCAACAAGTTTCACACTTTGATTGAGATAAAGAAGACATCATTTTATTATCAATAGTAGAATCCAAAGAACCAAATTTAAACAAGGTAATTAAATTTGCATTGTTCAAATGACCAAGACGTTTATGCCAAATAGTCCACAATTTATTGATGTTAGAAGAATAAGCAAACAAAGAATGATGTCCAATGTCCAGCAAGAACAGGCGCCCATGTTTACTCCTCGTCGTGATCACCTTCCCAGTTTGTCGTCCTTGTATAACACAACCAGGGGAAGAAAAGTGAACAAGATAGCCATCATCAATAAGTTGTCCTACAGAAAGAAGATTGGCTGATAATTTGGGAACAAAGTAAGCATTGGGAAGAGTGATGGACTGGCCAGAAACACTAGATAAAGTAATGGTACTAACTCCCGAAATGAGTAGTTGATCACCATTAGCAGTGGTTATTTTCTCTTTTCCAAGGTAAGAGTGGGAATTTGTAAAGCTATGTTCTACAGATGTCATGTGATTGGAGGCTCCTGAATCTAAAAACCAAGTGGAAGAGGTAATAGGGGAAGAAAGAGAGGCAAAGGAATGAAAAGTAGGAGATGCTATATGAGAATGAGTTTGATACCGACCACCAGATATTCCCATAGATGCATATGCAGAAGTAACCATGCTCTGGATCAGTTCTTGAATCTGAGCAGGAGTCATGGATACAGCCCCAGAGGAAGTGCTTCCGGTATCTTGAGCCTGGAAGGCGGAAGGATTAGTCTGTCGTGGCAGATTTGAGGGAGGCTTCTTAGGCAGCCACTCATTCTTACGCTGGAGGCTGCGGCAGTCATCTACAAGATGACCAGACCTCTTGCAATAGCGACAAATCAACTTCTTGTAGCAATTCTTGGTAATATAACAAAATCCTTTACATTCATAGCATTGAGTGGGCTTCGGATTGGGGGTTGCTAGAAGAGCAGAGTCAGCCGGAAGGGGTGTAAGGAATGCCTTTGGTTCGACAAGTATAGCCCGCTGGGAGGTGAGACGAAGTTCTTCGCGAAGTACTTCTTGAAAGCAGGTATAAAGATTAGCTGACTGTTCTCGGTTCATGAGGGCTGTCACACCCCGAAACCGGGCCCTGCAGTGATCCGACCTCGGGGTGCGAAATTTTGGGATAAATTGAAACTTTTTGTTATAGTTCCCAAGATCCGCGTGAATGAGGATAAACAAATTCCATCACGATCAGAGTATATTTTCGCGGAAGCTACACATGGTGTTACGACTCGGAATCCGTGGCCATCGGGTTCCGTGTCGCACGCAACCGATATCACAAAGCCATCACATAAGCAGGCTGGTACAAATCATGCTCCAAATAAACTGAGCTGGTAGTAACAAACTATTATTTCCCACATATTCAAGTTACAATTAACAGATGTCTTAATTACAAACCCAAAGAAAAAGGCTACAAAGCCATACAACAATATATCCAACTAAAAGAAATACTATCCTCAAAGATTTGATACGAACTCCGGTGCCAAACTTGACATCTAGATGATATCAATGGGCAGCCTCTCACGTCAGACCGGCGGTCCCACCGCCTCCTCTGATCAAACACCTAAAACCAGAAAGAGAAGAAACTGGCACCAAACAAAAAGGGTCAGACACGACGGTCTGGCAAGCAAATAAACAAATAATATGAAAGCAAGGCACACTCGTAAAGCCTGGTGAAATCATCGAAAAATCGAATAAATAGGCTAAACAATAATGACAATAAAGCATGCTAAAACGATCGAAAGACCGAACATAAATATCAAAACAAGTAAAAGAACAATATCAGATGTACGAATATCTCGAAAAGATAAAAGCCTGCATAAAACATTTAATCGTCGGAGATACATTTCAAATCCTGAATAATAGCGACAATATGATAAATGATTGATATCGTAAAACAAAGTAATATGCAGATAAAACACTGGCAACCACACATAGCTAATGTTGACACCAAAAATGTCACTTTACCTTTTCAAGATCCAAAGAGCTACATGAAGTCGCAACCTGCCATAAATAGGCAATGTTGCTTCCAAAAATCAAATCTTGTCAGAATCAAACAAAAACTGCAAGATTCATCCAGACAGCCAAAAGAGGAGTACACAAGAAGTTTGAAGCCATTTCAAGATCATTTGGCCTAACTTCGCTTCTCCAACAGCCAAATCAAGTCTCTCGGCGGTAAAGCTCTCCGGGACCATGGTTTCCAAGACAGAACCTATGGATCATCTTAAAATGACTCCAATAGGTTCCCTGTCAAATTTCAAGTCAATCGGACATCGGTTGACCGCACATCAAACCGCGACATCTTCATCGCGACAAAAAGCAAGTCTACAGGTGATAGGACCCCAAACGGCTTCAAAACTCAAACAAAAGCCTATGGTTGGTCTTATTTATTGCTCAGCAGGCTTCACACCAAATTTCAGGTCATTCCGACATCGTTTGACCCAGTTTCAGCTTCTGACGGAAAATCGGCAGCTCTGCGCGACAAAGTCTTCGGCTTTCTCAGGAAATTGGAAACTTTGCAAAATAAAATGCAAGGATTCTCATCAGGTTTCCTACAAAGAAATCAGGCCAATAAATGATCAAAATGTCAAAGAAAAGTACAGAAGAAAAAAGAATAAAAAAAGAGCAAAAACGGACGCAAAACGGGACCAAAAAGGGGGAAAACCCCCCCAGGGTCGCAGACCCCTGCGACCCTGGGCCAGGGTCGCAGGCCCCTGCGACCCTGGCCCAAGGTCGCAGGCCCCTGCGACCCTGGGCCAGGGTCGCCGGCGACCATGGACCCCGGGGTCGCCGGGATAGCCCCGGAAACCCCGGTTTTCGCCGTTTTTTCGCGATTCGAGATGCCCAGCCTCTGGTACTTTCCAAAATTCATGCTTTTGAGACACCAAGTCCTCTGACATCCGTCCAAAACACGGGTAAATCATCAAGAGTATCAAAGACAGTATTGATCGCCACCCGGTCAACCAAAAAAGTGTGCTTTCCACCCGACCGATCGAGAAATCGACAGGACAGATGGCACCGACCTGCTGTTGGCAACAAACACCTGAAATTACATGGTCATCTGATGTCGATCTACATGAAGATCCATCGATGATCATCGACAGAAGAATTCCAAAAGACGTGGCACGGCCCGCGACTCTTCGGCTGCTCGGCGACCACTTAATGCGATTAATTGACTAGCTTTATTACAGTCATTAATCCATTTCTTTGGACGGCCCAATCAGAAGCAAGCATTTGGGAGTTACAAGTCAAGAGATTCATGGCATTTAACCCATGAAACTCCTCCCATCATGGCGATTAAAGGCGATTAAATGCCCTCAATCTCCTCCGGCCAATCAGAAGCCAAGAAAAAGGAGTTACAAAATAAACAATTCAATTTTGTAACTCCTCCCATTATGTGGCTTAATGACATTAAAAGCCCATAAACCCACCTAAAAGCCTATAAATAGGAGGGCTCTCCAAGAAGAAAAGACATCAGAAAACATCAGAAAACATCAACAAACATCAGAAACATCAGAGAAAAAAAGCACAAGCACACAGGCAGAAATCCAGAGAAAGGAAAAAGAGAGAAAACTCTGCGGAAGTTCTACACCGGCCACCGCAACAAGGTGACAAAAGTCCCTTGGGGGGTACCCCCCCCCCCCAAGGTCCTTGCCTTCTCCTCCTGCCTCCAATGGCTTAGATGTGGCTTTTCAGCCCGTCTACTCGGTTTTTTATTGGACATAGGACCTTCCTTTGGTCTTTGTCTTCTAAAAACCCGAGGTTATAGCCAAGCCAAGCGAATCAATAGCATCCTCTGTTCTCATCTGCATGGATGATGGCGAAACCCACATATGGCTTACGACCGTCAATCTAAACGAGTCCCCCACAATCTCCTGAGAAGTTAGATCCTCCTTTTCTTGCTTTTCATTGTAGTTTGTATTTTTTTAAAAGAGACAAAAATCACAACTCTTGTCTTTCATTATTGATAAGAATTGTAAATCGGCTATAAACGCCAAAAATCGGCTATAAACGCCAAAATCGGCTATAAATGCCAAAAAAATCGCCTTTCACGGCAAATCAAGAAAATGTCTCTTTTCTTAAATATATGTGCAATGGAAAACTTGAAAGAAGTTGATTTCCTTTTTACTTGCGAAGGTTGATCCCCGGATCACCATTTGCAATTCCAAGTAAAATAGAAAATCTGGCACACCCACAAAAAAAAGAAATGTTGATGCACGCCCCTGCCCCCCGGTTACGAAAGGGTCGGACCCGACGGACTCCCACGTCCGCCGACCTCGGTAGGAACCAAGCAGGAGCGCGGTCCATCAAGCTGGCATCACCCGGTGGGACTCGTTTATTTGAGAACACGATGCTAGAAATGAAATATTTGCATATCATATATTTTGCTCTATGCTTATATTTCTTTTCTCGATTCCTTGGCTACTTTATAATTAGGTGGCCCATGTTGAACCGCATATAAAAAAAAAATGAGATGAGATTTTTGTTTGGAAATTTTTAATTCTTTGAATTTATTTCCACTCTTTCTCTTTTCAAAAAAATAAAAAATAAAAAAAAATAAAAAATCAGATTTGTCAATTTGGATTCAAAATTGAGAAACCTTGATCCGTTCCTATCGTTCATCGCGCTTGCAGAAATGTTGAGCCTGTTCGACTAAGGTTTTGGGCCATGGTTTCTCTTCGATGAGTTCATTAAAAATAAAAAAAATATATATATATATATAAAAAAAAAAAAATTTAGATTTCTCAATTTGGATTCAAAATTGAGAAACCTTGATCCGTTCCTATCGTTCATCGCGCTTGCAGAAATGTTGAGCCTGTTCGACTAAGGTTTTGGGCCATGGTTTCTCTTCGATGAGTTCATTAAAAATAAAAAAAAAATATATATATAAAAAAAAAAAAAATTTTAGATTTCTCAATTTGGATTCAAAATTGAGAAACCTTGATCCGTTCCTATCGTTCATCGCGCTTGCAGAAATGTTGAGCCTGTTCGACTAAGGTTTTGGGCCATGGTTTCTCTTCGATGAGTTCATTAAAAATAAAAAAAATATATATATATATAAAAAAAAAAATTTAGATTTCTCAATTTTGATTCAAAATTGAGAAACCTTGATCCGTTCCTATCGTTCATCGCGCTTGCAGAAATGTTGAGCCTGTTCGACTAAGGTTTTGGGCCATGGTTTCTCTTCGATGAATTCATAAAAATAAAATAAAAAAATATATATATATAAAAAAAAAAAAAAAAAGAAGACATAGACCACTAAGGTTAAACCAACTGTGTTCTTTGATCATGGTTGATTCAAAGAAAAGCCTTGTCCAGAGTGTGGAGACAGCTTGACTGTTCTAGGCAAGGGTCCTCCAAACGGGTTCATTAAGTAATCCTACCCTTACCTGGGGGCAATTCTATCAATCAAGATTTCATAAGACCGGGTTAGGAGGCCTATGTGTACTCTCTCGTCTTTTAAATTAATAAAATTTTTTTAAAATAAAAAAAAAATAAAAATTTTAAAATAAAAAATAAAAAATAAAAAAAAAATTTTCAAAAAAAAATCTTAAAAAAAAAAAAATAATAAAAATAATAAATAAAAAAATAAAAAAAAAAAGATTTTTTTTAAAAAAAAAAAAAAAAAAAAATCTTCAAAATCTTCAAAAAAAAAAAACTTCCGTCATTTTGGGTTTAGATTGGAGAAATCTTGGTCTTCTTCTTTCTGAGCACTGGCGCTCGCGGAAATCGCTGAGCCCGTGTTCAGATTGGAGTGCCTTTTGCTCTCTTTGATGAACCCGATATTGGCCTTTCAAAAGAAAACTCGTCATTTTTAGATTCAGATCCGAGAAATCATGGTTCATTTCTTTCTGAGCACTGCCGCTCGCGGAAATCGCTGAGCCCGTGTTCAGATTGGAATACCATCTGCTCTCTTTGATGAATCCAATCTTGACCTTTCAAAACAGAGAATCTCATCTCATAGATGCGGTCTCAAAACATTTGTGTCTAGCGGTACTAGTACGCCCTTTCAGGGTCTACTGTATTGCGACCGGCACATCTGTAATTCCAACTTTATATTCTTCTTACCTCGAGCAAGCTCTGCTTCTCGATAAGTCGAATTTAAGTTCACAATTGCTTCTAGCAGTCACTGGGATGCCCATTCCGGGCTTACCACACCTGCGATCAGAACAATTGTACCCTCTATGGCATTTTGCCTTCCTCATATTGTTTGGGTCATCTACCTCGAGCAATTTGAAAAGACGAAACCATAGAACTTCCCATTTATGATCATTATATTCTTGTGATTACTAATGGATGTGGTCTTGTTTCAGAAATTTTCGAAAAAAACTAACAATGGCAGCTTCACTAACCATTACTTTCGATGAGGACAAGCACCAAATTATGCTTCAACAGAAGCAAACCACGCGCACCTACAAGCGCCCCATCAGCTGCCGAAGTGTCAACTCCCTCGGCAACTCTCTGAACTCCGGGTCGACCTCGACTCCCCGGACTATCGTCTTCGGGACGCTGGGACCATTCCCACTTCCCGAGGAACAAACTGCTCCCTCCAAGAAGCAGAAACTCGCCTCTCAACGTGTCACTACCGTGACACCAAAGGCGAGCACCAGAAGGCCTGAAGCCCGTGGCAGTCCCACGAAGCCTCAGCCTGCAAACAACCAGGTCTACCCCAAGACTTGGTCCCCAAGACCTTCACCAAAACAGAGAAGGTCCCGGACATCCACTAAGCCAGCATTCCTGGCCCCACTCAAGGAGAACCAGTTCTATCCTCTTGCTTACATGAAAGAGGAGAGACCCATCTCCAACCTGACTTCCAAGTCAACCCAGCATGAGCCGGCTTGTTCCTACAAGCCCAAAATCAAGTCATGCATCACAAGGCCTCCACAAGCACCTGCTAAGGCCTACAAATCTGCAGTTCGACCCTTCATATCTACAGGGGCCGAACTCCAAAAATTCAAAGCTTCGCTGCAACAGGCAAAGGACAGGGTTCGCATCTTGTCCTTGCCCAGCTACAGAGAAGACAGGCTCGGCTGCTGCGCCCGAGGGAGTACATCCTTCATCGTCAGAGCCCAGTCAGAGCTGACCGAAGCTCAAATTGCTCGCCGTATACGCCGCCGCGCGTTGTACCGACAAAAGAGACTACAGAAGCAAAGGACCCAGCCTCCCACACTTCAAGTCTCTCCCAAATGGGTCGAAAAAGAAAGACCCAACCAAGTTGCTGCCGTCCATATGGTTGGAAAAACCAGAAGGCGCCAAAAATCAGCAACAAAAATCCATGTCCGACGTCCAATGACCCGCAGCGTCTCCAGGACAAGAAGACATTCAGAAGAATCCCCTGCTCCTTCAAGCAAAGGACAGCAGAGTGATCCTTCCTCAAGCTCTTCTTCAAAAAGAATGAGCCCCAGTTCAGTCACCAGGACAGTTTCTTCGTTCGAATCACGAAGGATGAATGTCTTGGCTACAAATTCTGAGCCACCACCCCGCAATCCACCTCCAGAAGATGCGATCACCCGCATCCAGCAGTTGGAACAGGGCCAGCAGAGGATTGAAACTCTGATGGAAAACCTTCTCCTCGCCTTCCAAAATCAGGCGAACAATGAACCTCCTCCGAATCATCAAGATGACGAGGTAAATAGAGAAGAAAATGAGTCACGCGCCCTTACTAAAAAGGACGTAGACGGTATCCTCGCCAAAGCAAAAGAAGAGGATATACTCAAAGAGCATGGGATCAAGCCACCATATCCTTTATGGATGGACTCGGTCCCGTTCCCCACCAAATTCAAGCATCCTACTCTCCAAACATATACGGGGAAAGGATCAGCCAGACAGCACGTCATCCACTTCAAGATCCTGACAGGAGCTATCGCGGATCAAGATGCACTCAAGATCCGCCTCTTTGCAAGTACCCTAAAAGGTACGGCCTTCGATTGGTACTCCACTCTGCCGGAGGACTCAATCCAAAATTGGGCCATGCTAGAGACACGCTTCCTAACTCACTTCAAAGGTGAGGATCATCCCGCTACTATGGCTCAGCTGTGCAGCCTAAAACAGGGGGAGAATGAATCAACATATGACTTCATTCACAAGTGGAAAGCAATGGCATACAAATGCTCTGATGTATTGCCACAAGCGTCGCTAGTCGACATCTGCCGAAACAACATGAGAGCCAGAATCCGCTCCATGATCATCGGCAATAAATCAAAAAACCTGGGAGAACTCCTAGAAGCTTCCATGGAAGCTGAAACGGTGATTAAAGACCTCAACAGTCAGAAATCATCAAAGAAAGAGCCAACCGCCATTGCAACCTCTAAACCAAAGAAGAAAGAGGTCCTCAATGTGCAGACCAAGCCAGCTCCTCAGCCACCAAAGAAAGCTGAAAACAAAGCTGCTGGTAAGAGACCTGAACTCTCAGATGCCTTCAAAGAACGAGTAGAGAAGAAATACCTGTTTGATGAAGATGTTGATGAAATCTTCGGGGCTCTTGTGGCAAACGGCAAGCTCACCTTGCCTGAACCAAAAAGACCGGGTGATGTTGGCAAAACCAACGATCCTCGGTACTGTCCATACCACCAGATGATCTCGCATCCTCTCAATCAATGCTTCGTTGTGAGAGAGAAAATAAATGAGATGTGGAAAAACGGAGTCATCACCTTTGACAAAAACTATGGGTCTGCCTCCGTCAACATGGTGACATGTGGACAAACATCAAGATCACCGAAGAAGAAGATCACTACTTCCTTCAAGGTGATAAACTTAATCGAAGCGTCCGAGGAACTGGTTCCTTACCCGACACCAGACGGACAACCGATATGGGTACATCCCGATCTCCTGGAAGATGAAAATTGGGAGGTCGTGAAAACAAAGCCTACAGCTCAACAGCGAAGGCAGGCTAGGAAACATCTCCTCAAGCTCAAACGGCAAGAGAAGACCCAGCCAAAACTAGAGGTCAAAGAAAAGGCAGAGGCTTCCTCTACCGCTTCACTGGAGGTAACAAAAACATCCCTTCCAGAGACTTCAAAGGGGGTAAGGAAATTCACTCTCAGTGATTTCATGCCACCTCAATTCAGAGAAGCCATGCAGGAGACATCATACTCTTGCAATTCGGTAGTTGGATTCTCCATTGATGGATACGAGTCCAGCGACACCGATGATGGATTCGAATCCAACTACACAGATGAGTGGGAGGAGTCCCTTGAAACAGGAGAATATCTCTCCGATGAAGAATGGGTTCCTGAGTCTCATCTTATGCCAGTAATCTGGTATAACCCCCTACAGCCACAAGGATCCTGGTCTGATGATGAAGAAGACCAAGAGGCTGTACAAGAAAATGCTGCTGACCCAGCACCTCTCATTACTCCAGTGGAAATCAACAATGTTGAGCCACAAAGAGATGATGAAGAAGAAGATCCGGCTCCCATGCCTGATCTTGAAGAATATGCAAGGATCTTGCAGCGACTCGCTCTAGAACAAGAGCAAGAACGCGTCAACGAGCCTCCTCGCAATCCAGAGCCTGAAGTCCCTGAAGACCACCAGGTACGTCCTCCCTTAACTCCTGAAAATGGAGAAAATTGCTGGATAGACGATCCTCTCACATCCGAGGATGAGTCTGACTCCGATCAGGCAACGTCTCCCGTCAGAGCTTCCTGTAATGTGATAATTCGGGATTATAGCTCTTCCGAAGCATCGTCTGATGAGAGCACTTACACTCCGGCGACGCCTAGCAATGTATCTTCTGGAGCCACCTCATCTCACGTGACTTTCACTGAGATGACACCCTCTCAGGTTTCTTCTCCTGAGACTGTGACTTCAAAGTTCACACCCTTCCTGACTGAAGAATTCCCAGCTATTGATGCTTGGGACGATGAATTAGTCAACGAAGAAGAAAGATTGCTGGATGCTGTTCAGGACTTGTTCCCGGAAAATGCTCCATGCAACACAATCACTGAGGATGGTAACTCTGCTGCTGATACATCCTCAGCAAATGAAAAACGACAGCCTCTTGATCCTGAAGACAATCTTCCAAACGAAGACCCTTCTCAAGAAGCTCTCGAAGTTGGTAGAGGCACCCGCTCTGGCCGGGACTACCACAAAAATTACAACCAATCTTCTTTTACATATGTAAATCCTTCGGGAAAAGATGTTGTAAGCGCCCCTAGTGGCAACAATGATGAACATGCAGGCCCTAAGGAGGCTTTCAAGTATGACTTGATTGAACACTTCAAGCACATACCTGCACGTCTACACATCCTAGATTTGTTGCGAATGTCTCCGCACACTCGTGATAATCTCATCTCAGAATTACAAAAACTGAATGAGGATGTCGACAAACATGCCCCGCAAGTCCTCCAAATTGAAATGGATTACCGGGTCAAAAACTCAGAAGCCTCCTCAAAGGGAGAAAAGAAGAAAACTGAGGGATCATGCATTGAATGCCTCTCGGTTAAAAAAGCAGCCAGTGCAACCATCGCCTTCACAAAGGATGACCTCCTACTTGGCGAAACCAGGCATAACCGACCCCTGTACTTCACAGGGTATATCAAGGAAATGCCTATGCATAGAGTTCAGATCGACCCAGGTTCTGCACTCAACCTCATCTCCACATCGGCTCTTGAAGAGTTAGGCATCCCACCCAGCAAACTAAGCCACACATCTGTATCTATCTTTGGATACGATGGGAGTACTCAAAGGCCTATCGGCAAAATCAGGTTCAAATTGCAGATAGGTGATCTTATCTCTGAGGTCACAGTGTATGCAATAAAGACCCCTTCATGCTACAACATCCTTCTCGGACGCCCTTGGATCTATGAGAATGGTGTTGTCCCTTCAACTCTACATCAATGCATCAAGTTTGTTGGCGACGACGGCATGATACATCGAGTCTTTGCGGACAGAAAACCCTTCAAAGGTAAAGAAATCCACTTCGCAGACTCACAGATGTATGAAGGTGAAAAAGAAGAAGAGGAGAAGCATACAGCATCCTTTGCCGAAAATCTCCAGAAAGATAAAGGCAAAGCTCCTCAACAATCACCGGAAGAAAACAAACCATCCGGTAAATCTGAAGAGAGCATGCAAACTCCCTTCATCATCTCCCTCAAATCTTCAAAGCCTTTGGTCATCACAACTAAAGTGAAGAAAGCAAAACAAAAGCCTGGGGGCAAATTTGTTGTCTCTTTCGTGTCTATCATGCAAGACACGGACTCGGATTCAGAGCCAGAAGACGACACATCGTCAAGCCAAGCTGACACTCAGCAAGTTCAGCCTGCTCTTACTCCAATGGAGACAACTTCTGACATAGAAGATCCTACGTCAGCTTCCTTCGTTGTTCCAGCAACTTCAGACAAAGGAAAAACCGATCTTCTTCCATAGATCGGATGCTTCTTCATCAAACTCCATGCTTGAACCTTTCCAAAATAAAGGTACGCCTCAACTATCCTTATACAGTTCTGTGGCACAAGCTATTATGAAGAAAATGGGCTATGACGCTCAAAACCCAGTCGGTTTGGGAGAAGGACGCGGTATTCTCACACCATTGGGACCCGTCTTGACCAAAAGCCAGCTGGAAGATTGGAGACTCTACGGCTATATAGAAAAGTCTTCACACGGGTTAGGGTATGATCCTGACACTCCCCTTGAGACAGTTGACACAAAGGCTTAAAAGTCAATATGCTGACCAAGCCTCAACATCTCAAGTCCATGAAGACATCGATCTCCCTGGATATCTCTTTGATGAGTCACCTGACAAAGATCCAGGAAGCTCATCCAATTGGTACGATTTCTCCGAAAATGAAGAGGAGTTGTCCGATGGAACAGACGTGTGGACTTCTGACTCAGAAGAACCCTCATCTCCAAAAGAAGTAGCCTACTTTGACTCGGTTTCAACAGGCGATTGGGATCATCTCATAGCAAGCCTTGGGAAAATTACCGATCAAGAAGACCCGTGGAAAGGAACAAACCTTGGTCTGGAAATGCCCTTGAAACCCCAGAAGGTTTCGTTGAGCTGGAAGCCTCCGAAAATATTGTGGAGGAACCACCTTCGAACCTTCCAACAGAAGATCCTGTTCAAAAGATAGACTTGGGAACACCAGATAACCCACGTCCTGTATTCATAAGCAAGAATATAAAGGATGATGAGTTACCCGAGTATATCGCTTTTCTTCGTGAGTTCGTTGATTGCTTTGCATGGTCTTATGCTGAAATGCCAGGCTTAGACCCCAAAATAGCAGTTCACAAACTCAATCTTCAAGAAGACATCAAGCCTGTCAAGCAAGGCCAAAGAAGATTCCGTCCAGATGTGATGGATAAAATTGAACAAGAAGTTCAAAAACTCAAAAGCGTCGGCTTCATCCGTGAGGAACAACATCCTGAATGGTTGGCCAACATTGTCCCCGTGACAAAGAAAAATGGGCAGATCAGGGTCTGTATTGACTATAGAGACCTGAATGGCGCATGCCCAAAAGATGAATTTCCGCTCCCCATACCAGAGGTAATGATTGATAATACCTGTGGATTCGAGGCGAATGACATTCATGGATGGCTTCTCTGGCTACAATCAGATAAAGATGCATCCTGAGGATGAAAAACATACATCCTTTCGAACCCCATTTGGCGTGTATTGCTACACTGTCATGCCATTCGGTTTGAAGAATGCTGGTGCCACATATCAGAGGGCTATGATGAAAATATTCCAAGATATGCAGCACAAGACGGTTGAATGTTACGTTGATGACCTCGCCGTCAAAAGCAAAAGAAAAGAAGATCATCTCGAAAACCTTCGAGAAGTCTTCCTCCGGCTTCGCAAACACAAACTGCGAATGAATCCATTGAAATGCTTCTTCGGCGTCTCGTCGGGTAAGTTCCTCGGATTCTTAGTTCGGAAAGCTGGAATAGAGCTTGACCCCATAAAAGTCAAAGCCATTCTAGAAATGCCCTCTCCAAGAACCTTGAGAGAACTCAAAGGGCTTCAAGGAGATTAGCCTACATCAGACGGTTCATCTCCAATCTTTCGGGGAAATGCCGTCCATTCTCCCGATTGATGAAAAAAGGTGTAAATTTGTCTGGGATGCTGACTGTGAAGCTGCCTTTCCAAGACATCAAGTCATACCTGACAAAACCTCCAGTGTTAGCTGCTCCTACCACTGGAAAACCATTCATCTTGTACACAAGAGCCCTTGATCACTCTCTGGGAGCTCTGCTTGCGCAAGAAAATGATCAAAGAAGAGAAGCTGCTCTATATTACCTCAGCCGCATGCTAGTAGGTGCAGAGCATCGCTACTCTCCAGTCGAAAAAGAATGTCTTGCAGTGATGTTCGCCGTACAAAAACTGCGTCACTACTTGCTTTCCAACACAGTCTACCTGGTCTCGAGGGTCAACCTCTTGAAGGTCCTTGTCACAAAGGCAGGTTCTCTCAATGCTCGACTGGCAAAATGGTCCATCCTTCTGTCACAATTTGATATTAGGTATGTACCACAAAAAGCAATCAAAGGGCAAGCTCTAGCAGACTTCCTCGCAGAGCATCCATTGCCTAAAGATTCTCCACTCAGAGATGATCTCCCAGACGAACCAGTCTACAATGTGGAGACTTTCTCACAAAGTGCCTCCTGGGACATGTACTTTGACGGTGCAACCAGGACAAATGAAAAAAGACAGCTGATCTCGGGAGTTGGCATCCTCTTTGTTAGCCCCGACAAATACATGATTCCACACGCTTTCTCGCTACTGGAACCATGCACAAACAATGCAGCTGAATATCAAGCTCTGATCTTAGGATTGGAACTCGCCATCGAATCCGGTATCACTATGCTGGAAGTCTTTGGAGACTCTCAACTGATCGTCAACCAGATGAATCAGAAATTTGAAGTCAGGAAGCCAGATTTGCTGCCCTACTACAACAAGGCACAATCACTTCTGCAAAAGTTTGACGTCTGTCACATCACCCACATTCGTAGAGGTGAAAACATACGTGCAGATGCCCTAGCCGGACTTGCCGCATCCATGGCAATCCAGGAAGGGGAAAACATGCAAGTCACAGTGTGCGAAAGAAGAATCCTTCCTCCTCTTAACACACACCAAGCAGTTGCTGAATGCCACCAAGTGGTCGGAAGTCGGATTTCAATCCTTCAAACTTCAATTGGCGACTGGAGGGATCCGTTCATTGATTACATTATGTTCGGAATCCTACCTGAAGATCCAAAAGAACGGGTAAGCATCCAAAGGCGAACCCCAAGCTTCCATTTGGATATTCCTTCAAAAATCCTTTACAGGAAATCCTTCAACGGAGTACTTCTACGCTGCTTGTCACAACAAGAGGCTGAAGAAACACTCAAAGAAGTTCATGCTGGTCTTTGCGGAGCTCATCAGGCTGGACCTAAGCTCTATGATCAGATAAAAAGGTTAGGATATTACTGGCCTACCATGGTAGCTGATGCAATGCAATTTGCTAAGCGCTGCCAACAATGCCAAGTTCATGGAGATTACATTCACATGCCTCCAGAATGGCTGCATCCTACAGCGATCTCATGGCCTTTCGAAGCCTGGGGTATGGACATCATAGGTCCTATTTCTCCCCCTTCAAGCAAAGGTCATCGCTTCATCTTCGCCGCTACGGATTATTTCTCCAAGTGGTCAGAAGCATTTGCGTTTAACGAAATGAAGACCTCATCAGTCCTTCAGTTCCTACGCACCAACATCATTTGTCGTTTCGGTATACCCAAAAGATTCGTCCATGATAACGGGCCACAGTTCCGGGATCATCGATTCTACAGGTTCTGCGAGAAATACAAAATCCAAAGCTGCCCTTCGACTCCATACAATCCGGCAGCAAACGGGTTAGCAGAAGCTTTCAACAAGACACTCGGCAAAATCCTCAAAAAAATGGTCTCTAATCACAAAAGAGACTGGAGCGACAAAATGTCTGAAGCTTTGTGGGCCTATCGAACCACCGTTCGAGGACCAACCCATAGCACACCATTCTCCTTGGTCTATGGATGCGAAGCTGTCGTGCCCTTGGAAGTACAAATTCCTTCCTTGAGGGTATCCTTGCAAAATGACATGACTCAAGAAAGCAATGTCAAATTGCGACTCCATGAGCTGGACAATCTCGATGAGAGACGGCTCGAAGCTCAACAAAGCATTGAACTTTACCAAGCACGTATGGCAGGATCTTTCGATAAAAAGGTCAGGCAACGCGCCTACAAAAAGAATGACTTGGTTCTTGCGGTAAAAAGACCAATGGTCTTCGCTCACAAGTCCAAAGGCAAATTCGAGCCAAAATGGGAGGGACCCTACGTCATCGACAAAGTTTTCTCCAATGGCGCATACGCACTCCTAAACATGGAAGGTGACAGATGTATGCTGCCCATCAATGGCAAGTTCTTAAAGCGGTACTACCCTTGAAGACTTACCCAACTGGGTAAGAGCAATGCCTGTACAGCCAAAACCGGTTTCCAGGTACACGCTCGCTAAACCCACCCTTTTTAGAATTTTCATATCAAATGTTGAAATTTCTAGAAATCTAAAACAATGCTTACTTTCATCGTTTCATTGTTCAACAAAAATCCAAGTTTAGGAACCTTTCCCTAACTTGACCAAAATTTTCAACCCTTGAAACCCAAAATTCATGGTTTGAAATAAAATCCGGATTCAGGGATTTCCACCCTAGTCCACCCTGCCTTTTACCGCCAAAATGGTTTTAGGTCAAAACTTATGACCCTCGTGTCTTTTTTTTTAAAAAAAAAATATATGGTTTTTCAAAAACCGCGAGGAAGCGACGCTTAGTCGATACTCGCACAAATCGGAAGCAAGCGAACCACGTTCGACACTTCCAAAATCGCAGGGAAGCGACATTTCGTCGATACTTGCAAAATCCAAAACTGTGGAGACGCAACATTTCAGTTGATATCCACAACCCAAATTTCAAAGGTTCGAAAAAACCTAAAAAAAAACTGTGGAGATGCAACATTTCAGTTGATATCCACAACCCAAATTTCAAAGGTTCGAAAAAACCTAAAAAACTGTGGAGACGCAACATTTCAGTTGGTATCCATGACCCAAAGGTTCGAGAAAACCACAAATTTCAAAAATCGTGGGGAAACGACATCAAGTCAGTACCCGCAAAACCAAAATTTTTGAAAAGCAAGGATGCGACATTCCATCGATACTTGCACCCAAATCCGCGAGGATGCGACATTCCATCGATACTCGCAACCGAATGAGCAAGGATGCGACATTCCATCGATACTTGCAAGAACATTCAGCAGGGAGGCGACTTTTAGTCGATACTTGCATTTTTGAAAACCAAACCGGCTATAAATGCCATCAAAACAGGCTATAAATGCCACAAACCGGCTATCAATGCCACCAAAAACAAACCGGCTATAAATGCCACAAACCGGCTATCAATGCCACCAAAAATAAACCGGCTATCAATGCCACAAACAAAAAAACTTGGATTTCAAAAAACCCGGCTATCAATGCCACCAAAACAAAACAGGCTATCAATGCCACCAAAAACAGGCTATAGAAGCCACAAAACAAACCGGCTATCAATGCCACCAAAACATATTCGGCTATAGATGCCACAAACAAAAAAAACTCGGCTATCAATGCCACAAGAAAAGCTGGCTCTCATGCCAAAATTGGCTTCCATGCCACAAACAAAAAACCTGGCTTTCATGCCAAAACAATCATTTGACAAAAGATTTTCACAAAATGACAACCTTTTGATCAAATCCCATTTAGCAATTACTTTTATCACAAAAAGATTCAAGTGAGCGTAGGGATAACAATAAAAAAAATCAATCCCATTTAGCAATTACTTTTATCACAAAAAGATTCAAGTGAGCGTAGGGATAACAAAAAAAAAGAGCATCCCATTTAGCAATTACTTTTATCACAAAAAGATTAAAGTGAGCGTAGGGATAACAAAAAAGAAAGTGTTCACAAGCAGTAAAAAAAAAAAAAATAAATAAATAAGTACCAAAAAAAAAAATACAAGTGGTACCAAAAAAAAGAAAAGAAAGAAAGATGGTTTCTGTATACAGGAGCTCAATCAAAAATGGTCTCCAGCCAAGAGTTCAGCTCCCCAAGCAGACTTTTAGCCTCAGCTGTCAAGGATTCCAAGGCACGCTTCTTCAGGAACTTGCCATGAGATGCTGGAGTGGGCTGTACCCCTTCTTTCACACCAGGAAGCTTACCTCGAGCAGCTTGCCATTGTTTATCCTCATCAAACTTCCTTTTGAGAACCTGTTCGGCATCTGCAACATGGTGAATCAGAACACTCTCCCTGTCGCGAGCTTCTATTATGGCAGTCCATTTGACAGCGACTTGTGCCTGCAGAAGCTCAAGACGTTTCCTGGCCTCATCGACCTCCCTATCAAGGATGTTAAGGTCATGTGTCAGCCCGATGATGGTTAGCTCTTCTAAGTTCCTCTTTCGGACTGCCTGCTTCTTGCTTTCTGTAGCCTCATCCAGGTCAGACTTAGCCTTATCAGCAGGGTCCAGGAACATCTCCTTGAAGAACTGGTCATCAGCCAAACTCACGGTCTCAAACCACTTGTCACCCCAGTGCAATGATCCTATCAACGATCGCCCTGGCACCTGTGACATCCAGACCAGCCTCTTCAGCATCACTGAGAATCTCCTGAACATGCTGGATCATGCCAAATCCGACTTCCAAGTGCCCAGAAAGGAGAGTCTCAATCCAAGAGCGCACAACTCGCATCACCACCTTCTTCGCAAAAAGAAGAGATGGCCCAGCTGAGGATTCGCCCAACTCCGTTGGTCGGCTACTCATGTCATCATCTGTTGAAAGAGTAACAAAAGAACTCTTTCCAGCTGAAGCTGCTCCTGCTCGGGAAGGAATCTCAGCGCGAGGAATCTCCTCAATATTGTCAGAGCTGGTCCCAGGAATCTCTACCTCTGGATCAACCTCTGGCATCTCTTGCTCTGGGAGCAACGGATCCTCCTCTGCCACTTCAAAACCTGCAAAGGAAACACAAAAAAGGTATGAATATGACCCTGTTTGAAAATCATTATCAGAGTTATAACTACAAAATACCTTCTTCGACGACTGGCGGAACACTTTCTTCCTCCATGAACTCATCGAAAGCATCATCAACATTTGCGTCGATCGATGGTTCAAAGTCATCAGAACCCTGTGGCAAGTCAGCTGACAAAAAAAAAATGTGTTAGCAAACCGAGTCACAAACAAAAAAAAAAGAGAGAGCAAAAGAAGTCGTACCAATTGGAGATTCTGGATTTACTCCAGAGTCCCTCGGTTCTTCTTCAGGTGCCTCAACAGGATCCATCACCACCTCATCGGTTGGGACCTCAGGCATCACCAAGTCTTCCTCTGCTAAAAAAAAAAAAAAAAAAAGAAGAAGAAAAGCAGAAACAAGAAGCAAATCATAACATGGAAAAAACCCATGAAAAGAAATGGAAAGAGAAAAAGGAAGAATCATACCTTCACCGACGGTCTCTTCTTCTCGGCTTCTCTTCTCTGGAGGCTCGTCAGCATCCACTGGCACATCCTCATTGATAGTAAGAGGAACTTCCAAGTTAGGAGAATCCTCATGCTGCCCCTGGCTGCGATGATGACTCCTCCTCCTCTTACTTCTGCGGGCTCGCTTCTTAGAAGAACCTACCCCGCTGTCAGAGTCAGGTTTCCCACTTGACTCATCACTGGATGGTCTGCTCTTGCCAGTAGACTCCACGGAAGCTTGCCTCTGCGCCGCTTGCATCCAAGCGCCAAGTTCGGCTTCCTCCTGTTCTAGCTGCTCCAAAGCCTCGTCAGGTATTTCTCGAACAGCTTCAGAACCGATGACGCCCTGGTCACCGAGAAAGCCTATCTTGTGCTTCTCTCCAGAAAGGAAGGCCCAAACTTCCTCTCGCCGGATGCCATCCGACTTTCCAAGGCCCTTTCCAGATGCCAGCTTCACATCAAGCTCCTTCCTGGAAAGTCCCCAATATGCCGAGAAGCTCTCCGCGAACCACTTCGCAAAGCCGGCAGTCCGAGAAGTCAGCAACACAGGATAAGAAATCATGGCTGTAGTGTCTTCAGCACTATAAAAAGCCCATGCATTTCTCCCGTCCTGTAAGCCTCCAAAGCGCTTCACCATACTTGAAGGCGCTCCAACAACGCCTTGAGAAAAGCCCAGCTGCAAGGCAAAGCGAGAGGGTACATACGGCTGGATGTCGACGAAAAGATGTCTACGGTACACCATCGTGCCGACACGTATGCTGAAAAGCCACTCTCTCTCTGCATTTGTCAAGGAATAATGCCTTCCCGACCCCGCCCTGGTAGAGTCTCGGGAGGCACCAAAATCAAAAGCCTTCTTCCGCAACTCCGGAGAAAGCTTTACTGAAGATTGCCCCATCTCGACGTCCCTGAACCGTCGGATCCTCATGCGGGCAAACAAAAGTGATTCGGACACGGCTTTGCCCTTAGCCAGTCGAATCATCAGAGGATCATCATCCTGTGCAGCACCCAGCCGATGGAAGCCAGGACAGTGGTATACATACCACGAATAAAAGATATGGGCTGAAAATACCCTATTCATGGGAAGCCCAAGCCGAACTAGAAAAGCAGCAGCCTGCAGTTCGGTACACAGGTAGGAGTAAAGAGCAGGCACCAAAGCAAGCTGCTCTCCAAACGCCATCTGACAAGCCGGGAAAATACAATGCGGCCTGATGTGCGTTCCATCTCCTCCAGCAAAAATAGCCTCACCAAGCCAATAAGTGAGGTACACAGCGAGATCTCTCCTCAATGCAATGTCAGGACATATGGCATTTGTACTTGCACAGAAATCTCTTAACTCTTCTTGCATGGCCAAGATCTTCTTTGAACTTGGATCCTGAGCTCCAGCTTCCTGGGTCATGCTATCAGAAGGCTCCCCTACTATCAAAGAAGTTGGGGAATGAAGAGCAAAAACTCTTCCAACTGCTGGATCTAACTTTCGAACCTCCCTTCTCCTTCAAAAAATCATAGAAGGCGACGAGTTGAAAGTATAAAAGCCTGAACTCCTCAGACTGCCCCTCGAGGACGCTGTCAATCGGCATAAACTCCTCATAGAGTTTGCCGAGGATGGGCAATCCGGTAATAGCGCTCAGCTCCTTCAAAGAAAAACCAATCTCACCATTCGTCACAACGAAGGTATTGGTTTGAGGGAGGAACGACTCCAGCATAGCCATGAAGGCCTCGTCGGAAAAGATCACGGTCTCCCTAAAGGCGCGGACCGCATCAAAAATCCCGGCTTCCTTCAAAACGGCGCCACCAATCAGCAGGACGCGATCAGTCCACGACTTCCACTCGGAGTCAGCATTGAAACGACCTCGAAGTCGAAAAGGCTTGATCCAATTGCTGCCGTCACCGCTGAAAATACCAAGGCCCACCGGTCTCAAATCGACCGACGGATAATCAGAGCCCTGGTAGCCGCTGGATGGCATCAACAGGTCCATGTCAACAGGCGACCTCTCCGTATATCCAGGAGAACCGCCGACAAAAACCCCGGTCTTGATTACATTTGTCCTTCTCACCCAGCTTGGAGGATCTTCCCTCTTGGGGCACGTGGGGGCAAGGCTCAGAATCGAGACGGTGCGATCAAACATCGACCGGGTAGTAACAGTCTTCTTCTCACCATCTGCTGTGAAGGAAAACTGAAAAGATCTCCTCTGGTATGTAATGTCGTCAGGGACTGCATCACCAAAGAAGAAGGTAGGCTTGGGCAAAACGCTCTGATCTTCCATCAGCCATGGACGACTGCTTACCATGATCTTATAGAATTCCTCTCCCTTGAGAGTGATCAGTCGCTGCCTCATCTCATCTCTGTTGAGGGAGTCGCACTCTTCCAGGTTTCTTTCAACATACTGGACCTTCTCGAAAGCCTGCTGAACGGCCGGATTAGAGGATCTAGAAGACCGACGAGGTACGCTTGTAGCAGGCTCTTTACCCTTGTTCGCTCTGGAGGAACCACCTGAAAAGGATGGAAAAGAAAAAGATCAAACATCAAAATGACAGAATCTCGCTAAAAAAAAATCTGGCGAAATTTTGACATGATGACGGGGCAATTCCGAAGAAAAGGAACTATCCCGAAAGAAATAGAAAGCTTGAAGATGGGCTCAACATCGCTGCGAGCTCCGAAACTCCAAACTTTCGAAACCTAAAAGTCTCCGCAAAATCAGGAAGGGCTCAACATCACTGCGAGCTCCAAGTTCCCAAATTTGCAAACACTTTCAGGTATGCAATCACATCATGCTACAAGTTTAATTTACAAATTAAAGGCATGCGTGAACATCTAGATTTGCGAAAAAAAATGCATTATCATGATGAGCAAACAAAAAAAAAAAAAAGAGAAAAGAAAAGAAACTTTCTCAAAAAAAAAAAAGGAGGGAAAGAAAAAAAAAAAAAAAGAGGAAAAAAAAAACGGGCTGGCCCACAGGCCACGTGGCCGTACGGCCAGATCCGTACGGATCTGTCCGTACGGCCCACACAATAAAAAAAAAAAAACATGAAAAAAAAAAGAAAGAAAAGAAAGCAAAAAAAAAACGTGTGAAAAAAAAAAAGGGGCAAACACGTGAAAAAAAAAAAAAGAAGAAAAGAAAAGAAAGAAACAAAAAAAAAAGAAAGAACTTTTTTTCCTACAATGGAGTTTTCTTGAAAAAGAAGAACTTACTTGAAGCCATTGATGGAGAAGAAGAAGAGAACTCTTGAAGATCTTGAAGAAGAAAAGCTCTTGGTCTTGAAGCCCTCTTGAGATTATTGCAAAAGAAAGTAATAAGAGCAAGAGATCCAACCTTCTCCTTGCTTTTATAGAGGAGAGCAAACCAAAGAAGGAAAGAAGAAAGAGGTAAGTGTTACTAATTAGTAACCTTACCAAAAGAAAGAGATTAGCAAGATTCTTTCCCAAAATAAAGGGATCTTGAGAGATTTTCTCCAAAAATCAATCTATGACGGATTCTTTCCCAAAAGAAAGATATCTTGAGATATCCTATCCCAAAATAAAGGGATATTGAGAGATTTTCTCCTAAAATCAATCTATGACGGATTCTTTCCCAAAAGAAAGATATCTTGAGATATCCTATCCCAAAATAAAGGGATATTGAGAGATTTTCTCCTAAAATCAATCTATGACGGATTCTTTCCCAAAAGAAAGATATCTTGAGATATCCTATCCCAAAATAAAGGGATATTGAGAGATTTTCTCCTAAAATCAATCTATGACGGATTCTTTCCCAAAAGAAAGATATCTTGAGATATCCTATCCCAAAATAAAGGGATATTAAGAGATTTTCTCCTAAAACCAATCTATGACGGATTCTTTCCAAAGAAAGATATCTTGAGATATTCTATCCCAAAATAAAGGGATCATGAGAGATTCTCTCCAAGTAAAGATATTCTTGGATATTCTCTATCCGAATGAGATATTTTTGGATATTCTTTACAAAAATGACACCATATGAGATCTAAGCCATTTCAAAAGCTTAAGGTCCCATGGGTTAGCCCATATGAGCCAGGTTTGACCACCTAGGCACAAAAAAACTTTTTTAGGCTTTTAGTCAAAGAAAAATCCCTCTTACCAAGAGCATACAAAAATGGTTCCATGCCTCTTTTGAGTTGATTGGACCATACAAAAGAAAATTCCAAGCCCCATGAGCTTCCAAAAATCAAACCATCCAGTCTCATCTACCAAATTGAGCCAAAATCTTGAAATTGACATTTCACAAAAATCAAACCAAATCCTGGTCCCCTAACTTGCCACATACAGCCTGTTAGGTCACAAGACCAAAACCAAAAACCAAAACCTGATCCCCTAACTTGCCACATACAGCCTGTTAGGTCACAAGATCAAAACCAAAATTGATCCCCCAACATTCCACATACAGCTTGTTGGGTCACACGATCAAAACCAAACCCGACCCCCTAACCTGCCATATATAGCCTGTTAGGTCACAAGGTCAAAACCCAAATCCACATCCCTGATGTCATCTTCAAAACTTTGCCTTGAGATGGTACGTGATCCCTTTCACCACCATAAAATTCCCCTGGAAGCTCAAAAGGCTACAAATACCAAAAAGAAAGACTGCTCAAAGACTCTTGGTCAAGTCACAGGCTCTCCTTCAAAAAAATCTCTTCGAGGCATATCGACTACAAAAGTTAAGCAACTCGTCGCTGTACCTCGAGGGGGCATTTGTTGACACCAAAAATGTCACTTTACCTTTTCAAGATCCAAAGAGCTACATGAAGTCGCAACCTGCCATAAATAGGCAATGCTGCTTCCAAAAATCAAATCTTGTCAGAATCAAACAAAAACTGCAAGATTCATCCAGACAGCCAAAAGAGGAGTACACAAGAAGTTTGAAGCCATTTCAAGATCATTTGGCCTAACTTCGCTTCTCCAACAGCCAAATCAAGTCTCTCGACGGTAAAGCTCTCCGGGACCATGGTTTCCAAGACAGAACCTATGGATCATCTTAAAATGACTCCAATAGGTTCCCTGTCAAATTTCAAGTCAATCGGACATCGGTTGACCGCACATCAAACCGCGACATCTTCATCGCGACAAAAAGCAAGTCTACAGGTGATAGGACCCCAAACGGCTTCAAAACTCAAACAAAAGCCTATGGTTGGTCTTATTTATTGCTCAGCAGGCTTCACACCAAATTTCAGGTCATTCCGACATCGTTTGACCCAGTTTCAGCTTCTGACGGAAAATCGGCAGCTCTGCGCGACAAAGTCTTCGGCTTTCTCAGGAAATTGGAAACTTTGTAAAATAAAATGCAAGGATTCTCATCAGGTTTCCTACAAAGAAATCAGGCCAATAAATGATCAAAATGTCAAAGAAAAGTACAGAAGAAAAAAGAATAAAAAAAGAGCAAAAACGGACGCAAAACGGGACCAAAAAGGGGGAAAACCCCCCCAGGGTCGCAGACCCCTGCGACCCTGGGCCAGGGTCGCAGGCCCCTGCGACCCTGGGCCAGGGTCGCCGGCGACCATGGACCCCGGGGTCGCCGGGAAAGCCCCGGAAACCCCGGTTTTCGCCGTTTTTTCGCGATTCGAGATGCCCAGCCTCTGGTACTTTCCAAAATTCATGCTTTTGAGACACCAAGTCCTCTGACATCCGTCCAAAACACGGGTAAATCATCAAGAGTATCAAAGACAGTATTGATCGCCACCCGGTCAACCAAAAAAGTGTGCTTTCCACCCGACCGATCGAGAAATCGACAGGACAGATGGCACCGACCTGCTGTTGGCAACAAACACCTGAAATTACATGGTCATCTGATGTCGATCTACATGAAGATCCATCGATGATCATCGACAGAAGAATTCCAAAAGACGTGGCACGGCCCGCGACTCTTCGGCTGCTCGGCGACCACTTAATGCGATTAATTGACTAGCTTTATTACAGTCATTAATCCATTTCTTTGGACGGCCCAATCAGAAGCAAGCATTTGGGAGTTACAAGTCAAGAGATTCATGGCATTTAACCCATGAAACTCCTCCCATCATGGCGATTAAAGGCGATTAAATGCCCTCAATCTCCTCCGGCCAATCAGAAGCCAAGAAAAAGGAGTTACAAAATAAACAATTCAATTTTGTAACTCCTCCCATTATGTGGCTTAATGACATTAAAAGCCCATAAACCCACCTAAAAGGCTACCTAAAAGCCTATAAATAGGAGGGCTCTCCAAGAAGAAAAGACATCAGAAAACATCAGAAACATCAACAACATCAGAAAATCAGAGAAAAAAGCACAAGCACACAGACAGAAATCCAGAGAAAGGAAAAAGAGAGAAAACTCTGCGGAAGTTCTACACCGGCCACCGCAACAAGGTGACAAAAGTCCCTTGGGGGGTACCCCCCCCCAAGGTCCTTGCCTTCTCCTCCTGCCTCCAATGGCTTAGATGTGGCTTTTCAGCCTGTCTACTCGGTTTTTTATTGGACATAGGACCTTCCTTTGGTCTTTGTCTTCTAAAAACCCGAGGTTATAGCCAAGCCAAGCGAATCAATAGCATCCTCTGTTCTCATCTGCATGGATGATGGCGAAGCCCACATATGGCTTACGACCGTCAATCTAAACGAGTCCCCCACAATCTCCTGAGAAGTTAGATCCTCCTTTTCTTGCTTTTCATTGTAGTTTGTATTTTTTTAAAAGAGACAAAAATCACAACTCTTGTCTTTCATTATTGATAAGAATTGTAAATCGGCTATAAACGCCAAAAATCGGCTATAAACGCCAAAATCGGCTATAAATGCCAAAAAAAATCGCCTTTCACGGCAAATCAAGAAAATGTCTCTTTTCTTAAATGCCAAAAAAATCGCCTTTCTGGCACACCCACAAAAAAAGAAATGTTGATGCACGCCCCTGCCCCCCGGTTACGAAAGGGTCGGACCCGACGGACTCCCACGTCCGCCGACCTCGGTAGGAACCAAGCAGGAGCGCGGTCCATCAGCTAAATTCTCCTATTACCGAAGTAACAAGAGCACACAGAACGTAGCCACTGAACGTGGTACTAAAAATGGGATCAGAACCGTAGCCATACAAATGGGACCGGCAAATCAAAAATCAGAACCGTAGCCATACAAATGGGACCGGCAGATAAAACCGTTGCCATGGTCGGTACAGACGGAATCCAAGCTGCAGCTGGCGGACAGATTAAATATCCCAAGCCGGGTGATCAGCCCGACAAGGTGACCTAAGCCTAGTGGTGCCTTTAGTTTTCAAAACTCAAACCGATACAAATCTAACATAATAATAATCCCTTTGGCTCAGGGGCTCGCACCACATAGCTCTGGCCCCGTCTTGCCTCGAGGTTTTGTTTTCGAAATCATAGCCTCTTTGGCTCATGGGCTCGCACTACAAAGCTCTGGCCCAGTCTTGCCTCGAGGTTTTTATTCCCAAAATACTAGTCTTATCAAAATAGTAACCTCATCGAAGAAATCCCGAATGTGACGAACATACTCCAATCCCTTTTCAAATCGAATCGGAGAAGACATACGAATATCCATGGTAAACCGTTCAAATACACATCAAAGTGATTTGTATAAAATCATACGATCAACCCTTTCGAACATGGGAAACCACATGATTTTATAACAAATCACCGATGCTATTTAAATTAGTTTACCAAAGAGTGCAAATACAAATACCAACACATTTTTCTGACTTGAAATGGAATGGATAGTGGAGAATGACTTAATGACTTACCAAGGAGCCATCCCAATACACATTTAACCTTTAAACATTGATTAGTAAAGAGTGTGTTTGATGCCAATGAAAATCCATAATGTTTAAATGATAAAGTGCGCATTGAGACACGAAAGGTTCCCGGATAATTTCACATATGTACATTCTCACATCATTCCCATTTCACCAATTTCCAAGTATCAAAAGTAATGTCAAAACTCTTAAAAACAGGCCCATAGCTGGCCTTAAACCAAGTCCAAAATAGCCTACTCATTTAACCCAAAATAGCCCCTTTAAACAAGGCCTAAACAATTCTTAAAACGGTCCAAAAACTAAGCTTGAATGGACCACTAAACAAACTTTAAAAACAGCCCAAGACTAACCTGAACCAGGCCCACAAAACAGATTTTTAACATAGCCCAAAACTAAACCTTTAATGGTCCAAGAAACAAGTTTTGAAACAAGCCCAAACTAACCATGAAACAGGCCCACCAACAAGTTTTAAAACAGCCCCAAAACCAAACTTGAATGGCCCACAAAACAGACTTTAAAAGCAGGCCAAAACTAATCTCAATCAGGCCCACAAAATAAGTTGTAAATCTGTCCAATATCAGGCCCAAAGATGACCCAAAAATCAGGTTTTAAAGTGGCCCCAAAACCATCTTGAATCAGGCCCAAAAGTCCCTCAAAAATCCCCCCAAACCAGGCCCTGAAAAGGGCCCAGAACTGGGCTGGGTCCGCTCGAGCGACCCAGGGTCCGCTCGAGCGGACCCCTTCCAGAACCTGGGCCGCTCGAGCGGCCCACTGGGTCGCTCGAGCGGACCCAGTTCTGGCTGGGTCCGGATGAGTGCAGAATTGCACTCTCATGTGCAATTTTCTGAATTCTTTTCTTCCCTCTTCCTTCCATACAAGTTTTCACAATAACTTAGCCATTTCTTGACCTCCATGTTGACACCAAAAATGTCACTTTGCCTTTCCAAGATCCAAAGAGCTACATGAAGTCGCAACCTGCCATAAATAGGCAATGCTGCTTCCAAAAATCAAATCTTGTCAGAATCAAACAAAAACTGCAAGATTCATCCAGACAGCCAAAAGAGGAGTACACAAGAAGTTTCAAGCCATTTCAAGATCATTTGGCCTAACTTCGCTTCTCCGACAGCCAAATCAAGCCTCTCGGTGGTAAAGCTCTCCGGGACCATGGTTTCCAAGACAGAACCTATGGATCATCTTAAAATGACTCCAATAGGTTCCCTGTCAAATTTCAAGTCAATCGGACATCGGTTGACCGCACGTCAAACCGCGACATCTTCATCGCGACAAAAAGCAAGTCTACAGGTGATAGCACCCCAAACGGCTTCAAAACTCAAGCAAAAGAGAATGGTTGGTCTTATTTATTGCTCAGGAGGCTTCACACCAAATTTCAGGTCATTCCGACATCGTTTGACCCAGTTTCAGCTTTTGACAGAAAATCGGCAGCTCTGCGCGACAAAGTCTTCGGCTTTCTTAGGAAATTGGAAACTTTGCAAAATAAAATGCAAGGATTCTCATCAGGTTTCCTACAAATAAATCAGGCCAATAAATGGTCAAAATGTCAAGGAAAAGTACAGAAGAAAAAAGAATCAGAAAAAAGTAAAAACGGACGCAAAACGGGACCAGAAAGGGGGAAAACCCCCCCAGGGTCACAGGCCCCTGCGACCCTGGCCCAAGGTCGCAGGCCCCTGCGACCCTGGGCCAGGGTCGCCGGCGACCATGGACCCCGGGGTCGCCGGGAAAGCCCCGGAAACCCCGGTTTTCGCCGTTTTTTTTCGCGATTCGAAGAGTCCAGCCTCTGGTACTTTCCAAAATTCATCCTTTTGAGACACCAAGTCCTCTGACATCCGTCCAAAACACGGGTAAATCATCAAGAGTATCGAAGACAGTATTGATCGCCACCCGGTCAACCAAAAAAAAGTGTGCTTTCCACCCGACCGATCGAGAAATCGACAGGACAGATGGCACCGACCCGCTGTTGGCAACAAACACCTGAAATTACATGGTCATCTGATGTCGATCTACATGAAGATCCATCGATGATCATCGACAGAAGAATTCCAAAAGACGTGGCACAGCCCGCGACTCTTCAGCTGCTCGGCGACCACTTAATGCGATTAATTGACTAGCTTTATTACAGTCATTAATCCATTTCTTTGGATGGCCCAATCAGAAGCAAGCATTTGGGAGTTACAAGTCAAGAGATTCATGGCATTTAACCCATGAAACTCCTCCCATCATGGCGATTAAAGGCGATTAAATGCCCTCAATCTCCTCCGGCCAATCAGAAGCCAAGAAAAAGGAGTTACAAAATAAACAATTCAATTTTGTAACTCCTCCCATTATGTGGCTTAATGACATTAAAAGCCCATAAGCTCTCCTAAATGGCTACCAAGAGCCTATAAATAGGAGAGCACTCCAAAGGAATCCAGATCGGAAAAAACACACAACAAACATCAGACAGCAGTCAGAAATCCAGAGAAAAGAAAAAGAGAGAAAACTCTGCGGAAGTTCTACACCGGCCACCACAACAAGGTGATAGGTCCTTGCCTTCTCCTCCTGCCTCCAATGGCTTAGATGTGGCTTTTCAGCCCGTCTACTCGGTTTTTTATTGGACATAGGACCTTCCTTTGGTCTTTGTCTTCTAAAAACCCGAGGTTATAGCCAAGCCAAGCGAATCAAATAGCATCCTCTGTTCTCATCTGCATGGATGATGGCGAAGCCCACATATGGCTTGCGACCGTCAATCTAAACGAGTCCCCCACAATCTCCTGAGAAGTTAGATCCTCCTTTTCTTGCTTTTCATTGTAGTTTGTATTTTTTTAAAAGAGACAAAAATCACGATTCTTGTCTTTCATTGTTGATAAGGATTGTAAATCGGCTATAAACGCCAAAATCGGCTATAAACGCCAAAATCGGCTATAAATGCCAAAAAAAAAATCGCCTTTCACGGCAAATCAAGAAAATGTCTCTTTTCTTAAATATATGTGCAATGGAAAACTTGAAAGAAGTTGATTTCCTTTTTACTTGCGAAGGTTGATCTCCGGATCACCACTTGCAATTCCAAGTAAAATAGAAAATCTGGCACACCCACAAAAAAAAAAGAAATGTTGATGCACGCCCCTGCCCCCCGGTTACGAAAGGGTCGGAACCAAACGGACTCCCACGTCCGCCGACCTCGGTAGGAACCGAGCAGGAGCGCGGTCCATCAAGCTGGCATCACCCGGTGGGACTCGTTTATTTGAGAACACGATGCTAGAAATGAAATATTTGCATATCATATATTTTGCTCTATGCTTATATTTCTTTTCTCGATTCCTTGGCTACTTTATAATTGGTGGCCTATGTTGAATTCCGCAAAAAAAAAAATGAGATGAGATTTTTTGTTTGGAAATTTTAATTCTTTGAATTTATTTCCACTCTTTCTCTTTTCAAAAAAAAAAAATCAGATTTTTCATTTTTGGATTCAAAATTGAGAAACTTTGATCCTTTCCCTTCTGGGCACTGGCGCTCGCGGAAATCGCCGAGACCGTGTTCGGATTAGGGGTTGGGCCATTGTTTCTCTTCGATGAGTTCATTAAAAATCTAAAAAAAAAAGTAAAAAATCAGATTTTTCATTTTTGGATTCAAAATTGAGAAACTTTGATCCTTTCCCTTCTGGGCACTGGCGCTCGCGGAAATCGCCGAGACCGTGTTCGGATCAGGGGTTGGGCCATTGTTTCTCTTCGATGAGTTCATTAAAGATCTAAAAAAAAATATATATATATATATATATAAAAAAAATTTTAGATTTCTCAATTTGGATTCAAAATTGAGAAACCTTGATCCGTTCCTATCGTTCATCGCGCTTGCAGAAATGTTGAGCCTGTTCGACTAAGGTTTTGGGCCATGGTTTCTCTTCGATGAATTCATAAAATAAAATAAAAAAAATATATATAAAAAAAAAAAAGACATAGACCATTAAGGTTAAACCAACTGTGTTCTTTGATCATGGTTGATTCAAAGAAAAGCCTTGTCCAGAGTGTGGAGACAGCTTGACTGTTCTAGGCAAGGGTCCTCCAAACGGGTTCATTAAGTAATCCTACCCTTACCTGGGGGCAATTCTATCAATCAAGATTTCATAAGACCGGGTTAGGAGGCCTATATGTACTCTCTCGTCTTTTAAATAAATTTTTTTTTCAAAAATAAAATTTTTAAAATAAAAATTTTAAAATAAAAAA